>NW_020872903.1:264660-267160 GCF_003789085.1 Penaeus vannamei
CATATATAAATTAATAATATATTATATATCATATAATAATAACATATATACTATATATAAGATATATATATATATATATAATATAATATATATATACATACCTTATCTGTCCATCTATCTATCTCCATCTTCCCTGTGTCCTCTTATGTTCTCTCTCCCTTGTAAGCATACAATTCCAGTAATTCTGTAAACTGTAAAAGTTACTGCATAATAACGATTTTTATATATAGCAAGCTTTTAATTCGAATCATTCTGCTAATCTAATCATTCGTGACCTCAAGAGTCCACATTTGAAAGGGGGGGGGGTCATGGTAGGTGCATCTCATGCAATGTCTGTAGAGAATGAAGGGAGTAATGGGTAGTGTGTATGCAAATATATATGTACCTGTGTGTGTGTGCCTGAATGAGTGTGTGTGTGTTGTTTTATGTGATATGTCTATATTTACATGAATAACAAGACAGTAATCGACAGCACCACCAGCACAACCTACACCATAAAAACGACACGACAAACTTAAATAAATATAAGTGAAGATTAAAAAGAAGAAGAAAAAAAAAAAAAAAAAAAAAAAAAAAAATATATATATATATATATATATATATATATATATATATATATAATATATATATATATATTTATTATATATATATAAGTGAGGATAAGTGAGTATATGTATATATGTATATACTGTATATAAGTATATATTATATATCATATAGGCTATGTATATTTTATAATATATATATAATATGTATATATAAGAGGTATATACACAATATACACACGACAGAACCGGGACATACACACACACAACACACACAGCAGCCAATCACACACACACACATCGTTTCGGACTACCACACACAACACACGAACACACACGGACTGAGGCCGCACACCCAGTGACACTCTTGGTATCGCCTATAGGCACACCACACACAACGGGCATAAACATGCACACCACAAGAAGGGCACACAGGCCTGCGAACCATAACCACGGCCACCCAACCCTCCCCACACACCATATATACTACTGTATAATTAAGTATATTATATACTGAGTTCACTATATATTATATATAAGCAGGGAGCGGCCTACTACCCGATGTACAGCTAATAAAAATAACTGTACACACATCAACCAGCTACATAGGTATAGGAGCACACGATATAAGGGATAGGGTAAGGTTTATATATTATTATAGCCATACATCTATTATATATACATATATACATATATATATATATATAAGCCTAGCCTCATACGAGCCATTAGGAGAAGAGAGTATAGAGGATCAGATGAGAGAGAGAGAGAGAGAGAGAGAAGAGAGGAGAGAGAGAGAGAGAGAGAGAGAGAGAGAGAGAGAGAGAGAGAAGAGAGAGAAGAGAGATATATTCTACTATAGAAACTAGTATATATATATATATATACATCTATATTATATATACACATAATATAGATTATAACACATATATTTATATATCCCTACATATGTATGTGTATATGTATATATATATATATATATATAATATATATATATATATAATATATATATATATATAGTATATATATAATATTATATATAGTATTTATATTTATAATTATATTGTTACATACGATATATATTATATTTACATTTATATTATATATAGATTTACACACACCATCACACATAAACACAGCACACACACATACACACACACCACACACACCACACAACCACACACCATCACAACCATCCTATATATATAGTATATATATATATATATATATATATATATATAATATACACCCTCCCCTAACAACCGCCAATATGTACTATACCATTTTTTAAATGAAATTAAAGAATTTTTATAAATTAATTTCTTTTAAAAAAGCATCAGAGGCCAGAGTAATCTGGATTCACTCCTGGTAAGTCCACAATAGACCGTATCCTTGCGCTTCGAGTCATTGTAGAACGCCGTCGGGAGTTCGGACGTGGGCTGCTTGCAGCCTACATCGACCTCAAGAAGGCGTTCGATACGGTGCATCGGGAATCACTCTAGGAGGTCCTGAGACTGAGAGGAATTCTAACTGAGAGGAATTCTAACAAGGTAAATTGAACTAATAGCAAACCTGGATGCTGTTACTGAAAGTGCTGTAGTGTGGTGGGGGCCTGTCGAGCTTCTTTCCTATCAGTTCAGGAGTGAGGCAAGGCTGTGTCCTTGCACCAACACTTTTCAATACTTGCATGGACTGGATGCTAGGCAGAGCTACTATTCAAAGTCATTGTGGAGCAACACTGGACAATGTTAAGGTTACAGACCGTGACTTTGCCGATGATGTTGCTATGCTATCTGAGTCTGGAAACCCTAATGGTGACTCTCGGTGCATTTAGTAATGATGCGAAGCCCTTGGGTCTAGAGGTCTCCTGGACCAAGACCAAGATCCAGGAATTTGGGGACTTGCTAGGAGAACCTGTTCGGTTGGTACGTGCTTGCGGTGAGGACATTGAAGTC
>NW_020872903.1:287160-289660 GCF_003789085.1 Penaeus vannamei
TCATCATACATATACTCGGCTCAGCGTCACTAAGAGATATTGAAAGCCCATGACAAGGCGTGTTTGCAAAGTGGGTGATATTGCAAAAAATGTCGAAGGATAAACCCTGCTCGATAATGTAGTGACACACTCAAGAGAGAAAACCGGGGAATAGGCAAAAATAAATGCTACGAACAGAACACGGGGAATAGCAAGGCAAATAACCACAGAAAGGGCGATAACGAAGGTAATGATTACGAATCAGGCAGTAATACTGATGAAAGATGATTGATAAGAGGAAAGAAGTTAAGAGAAGAAAGGAAAGAGAGGAAAATGAGAAGAAGTAAGACGTTAAAGAAGACAAGTAAAACAACAAAGAAAATCGTCTGCATAATACACAGAGATGATAAATTCATGTTTTGACTTAATCAGCTAACTGACCCAACATCATATGCATCTTGACTGCTGACGTTTTCATACAACAATCAGCACTGTTATCATCGGCATTATTAGTGTCGTTATCATCCATCACTATCTTTATCATTGCTTTGATTTTCATTGTAGTTATCACCTTGATCATTGTCTTAACCATCATGATCCTTTGATTACTATTACCATTACAATTATCATATTCACCTTCTTATCATTAATGATATCACTATTCTTACTATTATTATTATCTTTTATTCTTACTATTATTTTAATCAATACTATTTTCATTATTATTGGTATTATCATTATCATCATCATTATCATTATTATTATATCATTATTATCAATGTTATTATTACTGTTATCAGTATTATCATCATCATCATCATTATTATTAGTATTACCATTGTTATTATTATCATCATCATTACTACTGCTACTATTATCATTTTCTTTATCATTATCTTTGTTTTCATCATTATTATTGCCAGATCAACCCATGGAAATTCCAAGGAACACAAAAGTAAGAGGTAATTGTCTCCTCTTTTCCTCTTTCACTCTGCTTCTACCTCTCGCCGTATATCTCCCTTTTCCTTTCCTTTTCCCCCTCTCTCTCCCTTTCCCTTTCCCCCACCTTTCGCTGTTTCTCTCCCTCTCTCTTTCCCGTTCCTCCAGCCTCTCCCTTTCCCTCTCTCTCTCTTTTCCTTCCCCCCAAATCTCGCTTTCTCTCTCCCTCTCTCCTTCACTCTCTCCCTCTCCCTTTCCCTCTCTCCTCCAACCTTTCCCTTCCCCGCTCTGCTACCCCCACTTACTCCCAAATCTTCCTTAAAATCCCTCCTTTCTTCCGGCTTCCCTCCTCGTCATCCTCAACCTCTTCCACCTCTTTCGTTCCTTCATCCCCCTCCCTCCCTCCTCCCTCCCCTTCCCCCCTCTCTCTCTCTGAGACCCCCCCCTCTCCCCCTTCCCTTACCCTTACCCATCCCCCTCTTTCTCCTGAAGTCCCCTCCGTTTCCCCACCACTTTGGCTCCCTTACCCCTTCCCCATCTCCTTTCCCTCTCTTTCTCCCTTCCCTTTATTATCATAATAATGATAATAAAAATCATCTCCATCTTCATCATAATCTCAATAATATTAATGATGGTAATAATGATTACAACAATAATAATGATAATAATAACAACAACAATAATAATAATGATAATAATAATGATAATAATTATAATAATAATAATAATAATAATAATATAATAATAATAATAATAATAATAATAATAATAATAATAATAACAATAATAATGATAACAATGATAATGATAATAATAGTAATAATGATAATAATAATAATAATAATAATAATAATAACAATAATAATAATAATAATAATAACAATAATAATAATACCGACGACGATAATCTAGTAACAGCAATAACAATACTGATGATGATAATGAGAAAGATAATGAGTTAGAATGCACACAGAGGGACACACTAGCAAACGCATTAAGACACCAAATTATGAATTTTTTAGAATCTTATAATCATCAGTATTATATTCATTATGGTTATTTGCAGAATTATCATTATTCTTGTCGTTCCTGTTATTGTGTGATTGTCATTATAATTGTTATTATAATTATTATCATTATTGTTATCCTTTTAATCATCATCATTGATATCATCAAAATTATTACCATTCTTATTATTATAATTTATTTTATTATTATCAATGCCATCATTATCATTATTATTTTCATTATCATCATGTTTATCATTGATATTATTACTATTATTGTTGTTATTATAACTAAGTATTAACATTAGTATCATTATCATTATTGTTATCCTGACTATTTTCATTACCGTTTTCATTTTCATTATTTTCATCATTATTATTATAATTATCATAATCAACATTATTATTCTCATAGTTAATTAATGATGATTATTATCATAACTATTATTATTATTATCATCAATGTCATTATCATTGTTGTTTATTTTATCATTATAATTATTGTTATTATAATGATAATTAGTTTCATTGTCATTACCATTACTACTGTTATAAATATGGTTATCATTATCATC
>NW_020872903.1:322160-327160 GCF_003789085.1 Penaeus vannamei
CCTGCTCCTTGCTCTCTTACAGATCGCAAAGTGACCCACAACCATGGCGACACGTATCTGATCTTGTCCCTTAACGTGTCTGTCACCGCTGCAGACTAGGACGGGTTTCAGGGCTGGTTCTTGATGCAGTCTGAGTTCTACAGGAAACGCGAGTCATTCCTACTATACACCTCATCGATGTCACTTTGTTCTCTTACAAATCCTCACCACCTCATCTACTTCTCTGTCACTTCTGGCATTTTCATGGAATACATTAGTTCCTCCCTAAATCCTTATTTTCTCGAGATCCACAACCATATACAGTAGCTTCTGTCCTTCTCAACACTCCTTATGAAGGCACTCAAAGCAAACTTTCCGTATCCCCAGGCACCTATTCATTTTCCAAGATTTATCTGAACAGTCTGGCAAGAACTCACCGCCAGCTGTCCGCATTGGCATCAGTATGCTAGGGGCAAAGTCGGGATGGAAAGCAACCGCAGCACCCCGTGGCTTTTAATCCTTTTGCCTGTATTGACATTTCCTTACATTCACTTGGATTTGGGATCAACTTGTGCTACCTCTTTTTTAAGTCTTTGATTTCTTTTATACACACATATTGCAAACTTTCCTTCATCATTAATCCCTGCTACAAAAGGGTTTCGGAATATGTGTAAGCAGGAATTAATATCTATTTGCTCTTGCATCCAACTGAAACGTGATTTAGACCACTCCTCGCCCCATCTTTTTAAGTCCACCCGCTTCCTGATTCACAATTACCAATTTACTTATCCTCTCTTTCTCATTTGCCTTCCTAGGAAGGTCCTCAAAGCCCTCGATCCAGTTCCGTCACATTTTCCTCATTTGTTGGTATATTTCATCTGCCTCTTTTATCACCATCATAATCTTTATTTGAGAAAACAGGATTCTGTTTATTACCTTCACGCGTTCCCACGCTCGCTATGGGTCAAAACACGGAGTGAGATCACTGTGTCCTGTATTGAAATATGAATAAAGTCATGAGATCAGATCGAACTTAAAACGAATGGATTGATGCATTAAATGAATACTCATTTGATTACTGTAACATTAATGCTAAAATCTCGTAAATGAGCATCCATTTTTTGTAAATCATTTGCACACGAGCATCATGATAGTGCCATTCAAAAGTCATTGAAAATAAAATCGGTTTTGCTTCCTAGGGTCACCTCTGACTTTAATACGTTTCCATCAACATAACTTTAACCACTACACTTCAAACTGATAATATAATGTTTATTCTGCCTTTTACAGTGATTGTTCACCCGGCCCTGGACATAAGGACGGGTGGACACCAGATTTTCCCATAACTGCCAAATTAGTTCACAGGACGAACACCGAAAAAAGTGTGGAATTCATGGTGCCGCGTCACAGAATTTCTAAAATTCTTTGTTTATATCGTACACCCAACTCCCTAGTTATGCTTTACGAGTAAGGGGCAAATGTCCATAAAGTATTCATAGGTTCATGGTTCAAAGAATTCATTGGTTTATGACTTCAGATGATGCATTGGTTCATGGTTCAAAGAATGCATCGGTTCACGGTTAAAAAATCGTTGATTCATGGTTCAAATAATTCATTGGTTCATGGTACAAATGTGGTTCGTGGTTTAAAGAAATCATTTGTTCATGGTTTAAATCCATAATTCAAAAATACATTGGTTCATTGTTCAAAGAATTCATTAACTCTTGTTTCAAAACACCTCATTGGTTCGTGGTTCAAAGAATTCATTAATTCATGATTCAGCCAAGTTCATTTAAAATTAAATAAATAAATAAAAGGAGGTTCAAATTATTTAATAAAAATGTTCTTAGGATCACGTCCAGATCCTATGCAAAGAATATCAGGTACTCAGTACTTAACTTATTATGTTCCGTGATCGTCTCTTTATTCAGTTCAATAAATATGGCGGCACTGCCGGCGGGTTTAAGTCTCAGAGGATAGCGAAACGCACTCGTTGACGTCTCAACCATGACTGTTTATTGGTTACTTTTTCCAATGCCCCGGTGACGTCAGAGGCCAAACATTTGTACAAAATATTCTAGAAATAAATAAGCAAAAAATGTACATAAAAATGAACAAAAATAAAACTAAAAGTATAGAATAGGAATCATAAGAAAAAAATGCAATAACTAAAATAAAGAATAAACACTGTACGTAAAAAATGCTTCCCCTACAACTTAAAATGAAAACTAAGTAAAAACGAGACCTTAAGACTGCACTGAATCTTAAAAACACTAAAATGAATAGAAGCTGATGATAAAAGGGTCATTAAAATGTCTCGTTGTTAAATCATAAATAAAATGTTAGGAGAAAACCAAAAATAAAAAGGGGAAACTAAAATAAAACAAAAGTAAATAAAAAAAAAAAAGACCAATAAAACCAAAACGAGACACGTGACAGCATCCACCTTACAGTCAAAGAATTCATTTGTTCACAGGTCAAAAATTAATTGATTCATTGTTTGAAAAAAATATTGGCTCATGGTTCAAAGAATACATTGGTTAATAATTTAAATAATTTATTCGTTCATTGTTCAAAGAAATCATTAGTATATAATTTAAAGAATTCAATGGTCCATGGCTCAAAGAATTCATTGGTTCATTATTTATGGTTTATGATCCAAAGAATTCATTGGTTTATGGTTTAAAGAATTAAATGGTTCATAGTTCAGAGAATATTTTGGTTCATTGTTTAGAGAATTCATTGGTTCATGTGCCAAGGAATCAATTGGTTCATGGTTCAAAGAATTCATTGCTTCATGATTTAATTAATACATTTGTTCATCGTTCAAAGAATTCGTTGGTTCGTGGTTCAAAGAATTTTTGGTTCATAGTTAAAGGAAATTCATTGGTTCATGGTTCAAAGAATTCGTTGCTTCATGGTTCAAACAATACATTGGTTCATGCTTAGAAGAATTCATTGCTCTCTGGTTTAGAGAATTCATTAGTTTATGGTTCATTAAAATGCATCGTATTATGGTTCAAAGAATTCGTTGTTTTATGGTTAAAATAATTTATTGGTTCAGGTTCAAAGAATTTATTGGTTCATTGCTTAAAGACCTCAATTGTTCATGGTTCAAAGAATTCATTGCTTCATGATTCAAAGAATATATTCATTCATGGTTCAAAAAATACATTCATTCCTTGTTCAAGAAATCCATTGGCTCATGTTTAAAATTATTTATTGGTTTATGGTTCAAATAATCTATTGGTCTACGGTACACAGAATTCATTCATTCACGGTTTAAATAATATATTGATTCATGGTTCAAAGAATTCATTTGTTCATTGTTCAGTGAATTAATTGGTTCATAGTTTTAATTTTTATTGGTTCCTGGCCCAATGAATTAATTAGGTCATGTTCCAAAGAATTCAATGCTTCATGATTAATTTATTGGTTCATGGTTCAAAAAATACATTGGTTCATGGTTCAAAGAATTCATTGCTACATGGATCAATGAATACAATAGGTAATGGTCCAAAGAATGTGAGTACTCTTGTAGCATGCTTTGTGTACGTGTTTGTCTTCATACGCATGCCCTAACATACTTATGCACACACGCTATAAACCCTCCTTACCCCCGCCCCTACAAACAGTAAAAGGAATCAATAAATAACCCCCCCCCTCCCCCCAACCTTCTGCGAGACCATGGGCGTCGAGGAAGCCTCAGAGGCCGCGGGCGTTGTCTTGCATCCGGAATGGTGTTCTCGAGCCGGGCAAATTCTCGGGGCGTGCCGCTGGAGGTCGTAAAGTTCGAGAAATTGAATTCTCTACCAAGGTTCCACAAACTCTCCGGTAATAACTTCATTGCCTTGGTGTCTCCCTGGGACAAAGCGGAAGAAATGTGCGCTGTACATGAATGAGTGTGGCGGAGTGTTCTATGCATGTATGTGTTTATATGTGTGTGTGTGTGTGTGTGTGTGTGTGTGTGTGTGTGTGTGTGTGTGTGTGTGTGGTGTGTGTGTGTGCGCGCGCGCGTGCGTGCGTGTATATATATATATATATATATATATATATATATATATATATATATATATATATATATTATATATATATATATATATATATATATATATATATATATATATATATATATATATATATATATATATATATAAGCTGAAGACATGAAATATCAATAAAACCGGGATTCCTTGCAAGAGTGAGGTATGGAAGCTAATAAGATAAAAACTAGATCAAAAGAATAATGAAACAATGAGAGAATCCATTAGCAGAACATATACACGAATGTTGAGGTTGAAAAGGAAGGATAAGTCAATCGACAAGAATTGGGATTTAAATTTTTTGATTTAGTTTCAATTCCATTTGTTACAATGGATATTCTTTGCTGTGCCATGCTGACTGTTTTATTTTTGCTTCTAAATCTGCCCCTGTGTGCAAGGAATGGCCGGGGTTGCCATCCACTGGCAGCGCGCAGGATCGAAAGCAGGTCAGCAAGATTGCAAGCCCAGCACGTCACCACTGCACGACACAGCACGCTGCATTACAGTAGCAAAAATAAAAGAGAAAGATGGAGAAAAGAGATAAAGACGGACAAAGTATCTTTGAAAAAGATGAGAAATATGTCCAGTTCGGCAAGCCTATACGACCAACCTGCATAAGAATCATAAGAAGGTTTAAAATGGAAGGAAGAAGACACAGGGAGGATCTAATCCCACGTCATGGGATGGAGTAACGAAGAAGAAAATGACAGAAAGGAAATTGATGATTACCTTTGTAACGGTGAAGAGAATTATCTTAAGAATGACAGTAATACAATTTCCGAAAATTCATGTCCCTGTCTTTCGCATTTCCTTAATAACATTCAGGTTAGCTTTTCCTTTGGATCGATTTTTTTTCTTTTAGTGGTTAAATGACTCAAATACCGTGAGCAAAGCAGAAGTAAATTCATTTGGGATGATTGTATGACGTCAAATAGTTATTTGCACACACTTTCTTGAAACTAGAAGTTTGGTGAAACG
>NW_020872903.1:329660-334660 GCF_003789085.1 Penaeus vannamei
TGTGTGTGTGTGTGTGTGTGTGTGTGTGTTTGTAATTACAGTTATGAAGATTCTGTAAATATACGCGTCCTGTAGGTAAACACGCATACTTCGAGTTTCGAGTAGTATTCTTCCTATCTTAATCCGCTTTGAAATCGCCACATATATGAAAGTCTCTTCCCAAACTTCACTATACTTAACTTCAAAACTCAAACACACGGACAATATGCACAGACAAAAGCCAAAACCCACACATAAACAAACAACCTAGAGTGCTCGTACACACGCGCACACAGACGCGGAAAAAGAACAAAAATGTAAACATTCCCTTTTTCCCTTTCTATCCTGATTAACATCTAAGCCATTGTTCCCAACCTGAGGGCCACGGGCTACACTGGGGGTTGGGATGGAGCAATATGAAAATTATGATGTCGAATTAAACTTTTATGTCACCTACAGTGCATACAATCATCTCTCACATATCTTTCTATATATTGTTCCTATCTTATAGCTAAAGACGCCAATATACTATTCATAAATTGCAATAATTGTATCTGAAAAGACACTGAGCGGGGCATGGAGATTATTACATATTGGCCGGGGGCCACAGAATAAAAAAAAAGATTGTGAACCACTGATCTATTTATATATACGGTCTTCCCCTTTTCATTATCAAAACACCATTTCTTCAATCAAAAATTCATGGACCTGGGGTCCATGGACGCTTAGGGAGTCCATGGAGGGGTTTCAGGTCCGTGAGAATCATTTAAATGTAACCATCATGTAAATATTTCTTTAGATTGTTTACTTTCAAGTTTAATAACACAACCAAATTTCAATACATGAAGTGCATAACACACATTGGATGCAAAGTTGTACTTACGTGAATATTTCTGGGCAAGGGGTCCACAGCCTTCACCAAATTCTTAAAGCGGTTCGTGGTTAAGAACCACTTTCTTATACAATCAGAAATCGTCTTTGAACAGAAGATGTTAGTCTGTTTATGGCCCTAATCCTACCTAGATGTTTCCTCTTTCGAAACCCAAGTCAAAGGCGCTACAAACAAAACGAACAGCAGAGGTGAAAAGCGATTTTCCTGAAAGATTCCTCTCCTGATCTGAATATATTCTAAACGTTCTTCTAAATATCAATTCTTCTGTATCTAACTGTAATCTAAGAGGAAATTTTATACTCACGCACTCTACCATCCAACTATTAGACACCATGGCACATGCCTTCCCGCAGTGTCTTAAGACCATTGCAAGGTCTCATCTAGCAATCAGTGAGAACTGATGACTCGTAAGGGTGGTCCTCCGTTGCCCTAATCCTTCTGCCGTATCCCGCTTGTCTATCTGGTATTCCATTTTCCTCTTAGAACGTCTGCCCGATTATCACATTTACACTTGTTGTTATTGTAAAATGTTAACAGAATAATGTTCTGGAATTGTGCACCTCATCCCCATCAGCTGGATCTCTTTGACAAACGCCATCTGTCAACATCGCTGAGTCGACTATATTTCTTAAGTCTCCGCAAAGGAAATAGCGTCACCCCAGTATTCACGAAAGGCCGTAGAATATTCTTTGACAAGTTTTAGAACTGTCCCAAAAACAGTCTTTGGCTCTAAATTTGTTTAGGCCTCGGTCTAGGACTACTGCCACATTTCAAAGATATCTAGAACTTATATTTTCATTTAAAACCCGTAAATGAATAATTCAATGTTATGATGATATAAAATTCATATTGTATAGTATCTCAGGTATATAATGTCTATTTTATTACTTATCTAGTATCTTTATATGTTTACATGGCACCCTCTACATTCATTATGATTGCATCAGCTGAGAATGGACGCGGAGCCATTTTTATTTATCTATAAGAATACTACACTAAACAAGGAGGAAATGTCCCAATTAACATTTGACAATAAGTAAAAAAAAAAAAAGTGGAAGAGAAGTTTTCAAGTTATTTCAACAATCACCACACTATTGTTGTCGGCGTCCCATAATAACAATTTAAAGACCGTCCTGACGTGTGTGGAACACCTACTGACCAATCTTTAACATCGGCCCAGTCAAGAGAAAAAATGGGTTTTAAGGAAATTTCCGTAAACTGCCGCGCAAACATCTCAGGTCATTGGCGGCGAATAGTAAAAACTCGTGGTCAAAGACTTTTTTCTGTCAAAAACAAATTTCGTGAATACCGCCTCTGGAATACTCCAAATCAACAAGTCTCTTTGGAAAGAAAATAATGTGTACGCTGTAAATAGATAATGAATGTGAACACGTTTTCAAAAAGATAAGGTATATACTTCTGTATCTCCAGGAGCGGTATTCACGAAATGTCATTGAATTTTCCTTGAAATGTGTAAGGACTGTCTGAAAGCAACCTTTGACTCCGAGATCCCCATCCGGGAATTTGTCTCTCTGACTCGTTTTAAGGGTGTGTCCTGTTCTCCCTTAGGGAAGAGCGGGGTTAACCCCGAATCCTCCCTAAAATAAAAAGGGGAACAGAGTACACCCTTAAATTTTGTCCTTAGGGATTTCGTCTTTTACTCGTTCTGTGCCACATTTCAAAGTTAACACCTAACTAATGCTCCTATTCATATCTTTAAATAACCTACAATTATCATTTAATGTAATTGTGAAATATAATTACTGCTGCAGTGAGTCTCAAGTATGTAATAACTAAATTATTGCCTATTTAATATTTTCATCTCTACGTTTGTTGTCACTGTGCCAATTGATAAGGTGCGCGGCGCCAATCGTATTTGTCTACATGAAAACTACACTTAACAAGGAGGAAATGTCCCAATTAACATTTGACAATAAATATAAAAAACGTTTTCCATATCACAGCTTTCACAATATTGTGAAGGACAAGGTAAAGACATTCCTTACGCGTGTGGGACAACTCTGGACAGTCTTCAACATCGGCCGAGTCATAGAGAAAAATTGGGTGTCAAGGATATTTTTGCAAAGTCATAGGCTAAACCTCGAAGTCAAAGACTTTTGTCACAGACAGATTTCGAAGTGGCCTTTCGTGAATACCAAACTTATTCGTATTTTTTCCACAGACCATTATTAACAAACTTTACGAAAAATATCTCCCTGATTGCTGTCGCCCTTTTTCCCCAAAGGTCAGAATAGAAGGTCATTCCAAGCCCTTCAGTCTGTGCAGGTAATGTTGTCAGTAGAAGTTGAGTGGATAGAGCCATACGTATATTATTTCACAAGCGTAAATCCAAATTTCACCACCACCCAGTAGTCCGTATTTAGGAAGGAAAACACGTAATGCTTGGTTCCTTCGATACCCTTTGTCTTTCTTCTCTCCCTTATTCTCTATTTATCTTCTAACTCTTCACTATTGTTTCTTCTTGTCACCCTTTCTTTCGCTTTCTAGGACGTTTATATTCTCTCTCCGCTTCTCAATATATTTCATTATTCTCTTCCACTATATTTTCCCCAATTGGTTAATTTCTTTAAGCCAAGTTCTTTCGCAACATACTGGCAGTTTTGGTAAGGTTGTTCTTATATCGATTTATTCCCATGAACGTCCCCAAATATTGTGCCATTATTACTTCCATTTGCTCTTATTCCTTCCTTTACTCCTCTTTCTTCTGATGTTGCATCCATTTCCATGTCAGTCTCTCAAAAACATGTGGGCCTGTTTCTTCAACTTCCTCCTCCTGGACCCTGTCACCATCCACTCTCTCTACTCCACCATTTCCAAATTCTTCACCATTATCCGAAGTCTTCTTTCCGTAAAATATTCTTTGCGATCGTTTTCCCTCCATTCATTCGGATTGCTCTTACTTTGTCTAATTTCAGAAAAGGAAACAGTGGCAACTCATCCTCGTCCCTGGGTTCGGTAAGTCTCTTTTTGGGAAAAATATTAGAGGCAAAAAACAAAAGAAAAATGTAAATGAATGAATACCAGACACATATAATTAGTTTTGGGTGTTAGCTGGGTAGCATAAAGAAGAGACGGCGGAGTTGCCAGTTTGTTCTTTCCTGTAGGCCATGTACTGTTTGTTCAGGTGCCTCAGCCAATCCTCTCTCCACTCACTCTTAGAAAAAAAAATCCTGTAACCTCTTATTGGAACGTCATTACTATCGATTGGTCTACCGCGCTTGTAACTTACCATAACAGCAATATTCACTTGCGTCCACTTTATTCACGCAGTACAACAGCTGGATCCTCATCATCATCAACAATATTACCAGTGTTATTATTAGTGGTCGCAACAGTGTCTTTGTTATTGTTGTTAACATAATCACTATGATGTCATACATATCATCTTCACTAGCGTCATCAGTGACTTTTTCAAATAATAAACTAATATCATACCGAAAGTCACATTCATCAATAAAAATATCACCATCATTATCACCCCTACTTCCAACACCACCATTACCACCGTCATCATCTTTATCATTATGCAAAGAAACTAAATTACGGCCTGACATTAATCGCAAAAGCGGCCAGTAGTTTCAGCCGTTTTGCGTGCGCCGGAAAGTACGGCGGCGACGCAGCGACAGAGGCCGGAGAGAATACGGCGGAGGAATTACGGGGAAAGTTGAGTATGGATGGCTCAGGGCGACGGTATGATGGATTTTCGATGTCCCGGAATTGAATCTGAATTGTATACCAATTCTGCTTACATATACGTGTGTGTGTGCGTGCGTGTGTGTGCGTGTGTGTGTGTGTGTGTGTGTGTGTGTGTGTGTGTGTGTGTGTGTGTGTGTGTGTGTGTGTGTGTGTGTGTTGTGTGTGTGTGTGTGTGCGCCTATTTATATATATCTATACATACATAGAGAGAGAGAGAGAGAGAGATAAAAAGACAGATCAATAAGATACATATAATCCTGATATCAGCAATTGATTACTCTCTTCACAGCCTATACTGTTCATCAATTCTTTATTGGCAGGTGTAGCATTATCACTGGATCTTGTTATAGCATATATCTGAAACAGATAACGACATAAAGGATAGGTTGATTTATCAAGGCAAACAACTTTC
>NW_020872903.1:352160-354660 GCF_003789085.1 Penaeus vannamei
TTCTCCATCCTTTCTCCTCTTTCCTCTCTCTCTTCTTCCCTTGCTCACTCTCCCCTCTGCCTCCTCTCACTCTTTCGCTAGAAAAAAATGAGAGGATCCATTATCAGACACCGGGAAGAGTGAGTGGGAGGAGAGAGAGAAGAAAAAGAAAGAGAGAGAGAGAGAGAGAGAGAGAGAGAGAGAGAGAGAGAGAGAGAGAGAGAGAGAGAGAGAGAGAGAGAGAGAGAAGAGAGAGAGAGAGAGAGAGAGGAATTGCAGATAGGAGAGAGAGAGAAAGAAGAGAAGAGAAGAAAGAGAAAAGGTGGAAAGACAGACAGACAGACAGAGATGGGTGAAGAGAAAAAAAGAAAAGAGAGAGAGAGAGAGAAGAAAACGGAATAATATCGAAACAAACCCACACCACACACTCAGAAGATAGACAGATAAATGTCGCAATTCCTCGCAGTCACGTCAGGCTCTTTGTTGCATCTTGTTGCTTCTTGCTGCGTCCGTCAGATCGCTCGCAGGTTCTTACGGCCTCGACAGTCTTCCCGGAACAGTCTTTGTCTCAACGCGAATTTCTCCTGAGACTTATTTCTCTCGAGACCGCGAATGGAACACTTTTTGTTCAGATATCGATTCCTGTTATTGTTTCGTTGTTTGTTATTTTTCTTTGTTTGCCTGTTTGTTTGCCTGTTTGTTTGTTTTTTCCTCGTTACTGTTTTTTTATTGTTTGTTTTATCGCTCGTTTCATTAGTCTAATGAGTAGGACAACGTATATACTTGGACTCGTATACAGGCATAAAGAGGACGTTTATTGGCATTCTCAATTCACACTCATATGGATGGTGTGTGCGTGTGTTGTGTTGTGTGTGTGTGTATGTGTGTTTGTTTGTGTTGTGTGTGTGTGTGTATTGTGTTGTGTTTGCGTGTTTGTGTTGTGTGTTGTGTGTTGTTGTTTGTGTTGTGTGTGTTTGTGTTGTTGTGTGTGGTGTTTGTTGTGTGTGTGTGTGCTGTGTTTGTGTTGTGTGTGTGTGTCTGTCTGTCTGTTTGTGTGTGTTGTGTGTGTGTGTGTGTGTGTGTGTGTGTGTGTTGTTCGTGTGTGTGTGTGAGTGATGATATAGGAAAGTTGATGATAATTGTATGTGAGTGTTCGTATGTATTTTATTGCAAGGGAAACCACCATTTCCCCTTTCATTGTTATTCATTCCCACCCTTCCTCTTATCGGCAACGTTGAACACGGCAAATTAAACACAGAATGCACCAACAACATACTGAATTCCCGCATAATCCGCAAAAACCACATAACCACATATCGGAACCGTAACATATTTACACATCACGCCAACGCCGCAACACCCACAGCAACATAACACAATTCTGAAACACCATTACATAATATGTCAATACAGTTACAGTAAACTACATAGCAAGAGAACCACATAACGCGTCAGAATACCTATATCATGTCCCATCACGGCAACAGAGATCCATAACAATACCGCACAGAATGGATCGAGGAACACGTGACCCCAAACATAGTCAGCCTCACCTACATACCCCCCCCTACCCCATCAACCGCCAATGCCCCACTTTCATAGCCTCTCACCAACTTCTCTGTTCTGTCAACTTCTCGCTGAAGCCCGAACGAACTTCAGGAGTTTCAGAAGTTCGTGTGGCTTCAGGTTCCATTTCTGGCTCAGGAGTTTTGGTCGTTTTCTTTGGGAGGGAAAGGCAGAAAAAATTAAAGAGAGAGAGAGAGCGCTAACTAACAGACTAACAGACCAACAAAGCAAAGAGAGAGAGAGCGCGCATATTCTGTCTATTATCATAAACGTTTTTTTTTTTTTTTTTTTTTTGAGTATAAAAAATTATATTGAATAACATTCCATAACAAGACATACAACTGACGTGCTTCAAAGTTGAGTTATCCTCATTGACTTCTCTATGTTAGCGTTTGGTATAATAAAGAAAAAAAAATCATAATTTTGATGGAGAAACATTGAAATAACTCAGTACCTTCTTTTAGTTCTTGAAATATTCAACCCTTTTATCAATACATATTGATGTTAGTGATATTTCATTACTATTTGTCATTGTTATGTCTACGTTTATTATCATTATTATTATTATTATTATTATTATCATTATTATTATTATCATTTCCCTTTTTTATTTCAATATCATCATCACTTTCGTCGTTTCTCTTCATCCTCCTTTCGTTGTCTGTTCTTCGTTTCCAATTTATCAGCGTTATGTTTTCCTCTCGTATTTTCTCCCCAAATCCCTTTCACTCTTTTGGAAACTTCAGTGACATAACGATATATTGACATTGGAATAAAAAAACATAAAATAAAGTTTCAGATTTACGTTTGTTGTCGTTTCCATTGTCGAGTTGAGATTGAAGATCAACAAAAACTTTTCTCGGAGTAGAAATCTGATTGGTACTGTAGCTCTTTCTCTCTCTCTCGTCTATCGTTCTTTTCTCTCTCTTCTCTCTCTCTCTCTCTCTCTCTCTCT
>NW_020872903.1:357467-359967 GCF_003789085.1 Penaeus vannamei
CCCCAGTCTCCCCCTCCCCCTCTTACCTCTCTTCCCCACTACTCCTCTCCCCCTCCTTCCCTCTTCCTCTCTTCCCCACTAACTCCTCTCCCCTCCTTCCCTCTTCCCTCTCTCCCCACTACTCCTCTCCCCCTCCTTCCCTCTCCTCTCTTCCCACTACTCCTCTTCCCCCTCCTTCCCTCTTCCTCTCTTCCCCATCCTCTCCTCTTCCCCCTCTCTTCCCCTCCTCTCCCTCTCCTTCTCTTACCCTCCTTTTCTCCTACCCTCGTCTCCCTCTCTCCCTTTAACCCTTCCTCTGTTTCCCTACTACCCTCCTCTCCCTCCCCCTTCCCCATCTCCCCCTCCCCTCTGCTCCCTGGCTCCTCACCTGCCCCCTCCCCCCTCTCCAAAAGTATTTCTCCCTCCCCCTGTGGTATTCTCTTTCCTTCCTCCCCCCTTCCCCTTCACTTCCTTTGCCCTTTCCCCTTCCTTTCATTCCTCCCCTTCCCTTCTTCTCCCTCTATTTACTTCGTGTCCTTTATGCCCTTTCCCCTTCCTCCCTTCTCGTACCCCGTTTTCTGCCCTTGTTCCCTTTTTTCTCTTTCCTCATTACCTCCTTTCCAGCACCCCCACCCCCCTCACCCATTCCCCCTCCCCTTCTCTCCCTTATCCCGCCTTCCCCCTACCTCCACCTCCCTCGGCCATCCCCCGCCCCTCCCCACACTATCTCCCCCCCCCTTGATATCCCTACCCTCCTCCCTCCCCTCCTGCCTCCTGCATTCCTCCCTCCCCTCCCCTCCCCTCCCCTACCCCTCCTGCCCTCAGGTAACTAATTATACCTCTTTCTAAGTTGGTGTTTTTATCGCTCGATTCTTCCCTTTTTTACGCCCGCAAGCTACAATTCTTGCGAGAATAAAACAACAGCAAAATACTTTTTTTTTTTTTTTTTTTTTTTTTTTTTTTTTTTTTTTTTTTTTTTTTTTTTTTTTTTACTTTATCGTACAAAGAGCGTTTACTTATTCGCACGCAAACACACGCAGGGCCACAGCATTATGTTGATTTTTCGTTCTCTCAGTATCAGCTGTCTCTTGTATATAGGGATTTAAACCTGTTTCTGACTCTATCTCTCTTCCTTTTCCTTCCCCTTCCCCCCTCTCGCTTTCTCCTTTCTCACTCCCTTACTCCGTCTCCCCCCCCCCCTCTCCTTCCGTCTCCTCT
This sequence comes from Penaeus vannamei, assembly GCF_003789085.1. NCBI lineage: Eukaryota > Metazoa > Arthropoda > Malacostraca > Decapoda > Penaeidae > Penaeus > Penaeus vannamei. Next base: position 358,665 of record NW_020872903.1, read on the forward strand.
TGCTACTTCTCTCTATGTCTCTTTTTATCTCTTAATTCTCATCTCTCTACTTCCTTTTCCCTTCTCCACGTCTTCTCTCTCTCTCTCTCCTTCTTCTGTTTTCCCTCTTTCTCTCTATCTCCCCCCTTCCCCCCACCCGCAAATTTTCTCGCTCTTCTCTTTCATTTTAATTCTATTTCCCGTAACTCTTTACACACTCTTTCTTTATCTCTCTTCCCCTACCATTCTTTTTTTTTCTTACAATTCTCTTCTATCTCTCTCTTTCTCTCCCTCCTACCTCTACTCTTCCTCTTTCTTTCTCTCTCTTCCCCTGCCCCCTTCTCTGTCTATCTATCTATCTGTCTGAGTCTGTGTCTCTCCCCCTCTCCCCCAACCTCTCTCTCTCTTCTCGCCTCTCCCTCTCCCTCTCCCTCTTTCGCTCCTCTCCCTTCTCCCTCTCTCTTTCGCTCTCTCTCTCCTCTCTCTCTCTTTCGCTCTCTCCCTCTCATCCTCTCTTCTCTCTCGCTCTCTCCTCTCTCCCTCTCTCCTCCTCTCTTCTCTCCCTCTCTCCTCCTCTCTCTTTCGTTCTCTCCCTCTCCATCCTCTCTCCTTTCCCCCTCTTTCTTCATCTCTCTCCTTTTCCCCTCTTTCTTCATCTCTCTCCTTTTCCCCTCTTTCTTCATCTCTCTCCTTTTCCCCTCTTTCTTCATCTCTCTCCTTTTCCCCTCTTTCTTCATCTCTCTCTTTCCCCTTCTTCTTCATCTCTCTTCCTTTTCCCCTCTTTCTTCATCTCTCTCCTTTTCCCCTCTTTCTTCATCTCTCTCCCCGTGCCCCCTCTCCCCCCAACCTCTCTCTCTCTTTCTCCCTCTCCCTCTCCCCTCTCGCCCTCTCCTCTCCCTCTCTTTCGCTCTCTCCCTCTCCTCTCTCTTTCGTTCTCTCCCTCTCTCCTCTCTCTTTCCCCTCTTTCTTCATCTTTCTCCTTTTCCCCTCTTTCTCTTCATCTCTCTCCTTTCCCCCTCTTTCTTCATCCTCTCTCCTTTCCCCCTCTTTCTTCATTTCTCTCCTTCCCCCTCTTTCTTCATCCTCTCCTCCTTTTCCCCCTCTGTCTTCCATCTCTCTCCTTTCCCCCTCTTTCTTCATCTCTCTCCTTCCCCTCTTTCTTCATCCTCTTGCCCCCTCTCCCCCCAACCTCTCTCTCTCTTTCTCCCTCTCCCTCTCTCGCTCTCTTCCTCTCCCTCTCTCTTTCGTTCTCTCCCTCTCCATCCTCTCTCCTTTCCCCTCTTTCTTCATCATCTCTCTCCTTTCCCCCTCTTTCTTCATCTCT
>NW_020872903.1:364967-369967 GCF_003789085.1 Penaeus vannamei
AGTATGACGACTGTGAAGTCCAGAACATATCAATGAACTCTACCGAAAGTTATTGGATTTTTAAAAAGCCTGATAACTTTCAAAGAGAACAGGTCTGAGGAAAGCCTTGTTATTGTTGACAACCAGTTCACGGTTTCCATGACAACGTGACGTCACACTTCAAATACTCTATTCCAAAATGAAATGGAATAACAACTCAGTTCGTTGAATATTAATAAAAAGAAAAAGAAAAAAAATGAACGCAGTCACATGTTTGAAGCCCACATAGAAATCTTTAGTTCGGTGTCGACATGTTGGGAAGGCATGAGGTATAGGCCTACCTACTAATTTGAGGGATGAAAATTACACGAAAAAATGGACAATATTCCTGACAAATAACATTAATACGAGGTCAAAACATTAAAATCTTGGGGGGAATTCACTCCCTCTCCTCAAACCTCAATTCACCCCCCCTCCTAAAAAAAAAAAAAAAAAAAAAAAAAACGCTCACTTGTTTAATAAATTTTCGTTTATCGTATCACCAAAGAACCCTAGCAGATGAATACATTAATGTCAAAGATGTTTCCAAACCTTGTGACAGTGAGTTATTTTAAATAAACAATTTATGTTCATGTAAATTCTTACCTTACTTATAGTGCACTGCCTTTCTTTCTTTCTTTCTTTCTTTTCTTCTTCTTCTTCTTTTCTGCAAAACCATTCGGCAGCGCTAAGGGACCACACAGCGCCCACAGTCTCGTAGACAGATTCATTATTTTACCGTTATCGTTATAAAGTCGTCCTCCTTACGCCTCACTAACACGAAAGCCATTGTGAAACTGATTTGAAATTTGAATTTGAAGTGTCTGATTTACATTTTCAGTCTCTTATAGGATCTAATAGCTAATGCGATATAGATACTAAACAAATATATAATGATAATTTCTCTGATACATATGATGTGCGTGATAATATATGATACAAATAGAAAATGAAATATATTGATACAAAGCCTTTTGCTTTTGGTAGAGCACGTGATGGCACATGCTGTCACGTGACGACTTTTTGCGATTGTGATTGGTCCGTTTGAATTCCCGCGCATTCGGTGTCGCGCGCTACTTTCATGTCCTCGCGCGTTTTTCCGCTATGTCTGGTGTTTTGTTTAATGTTTGTTGTTTTTTTAAACGTAAAGCGTTACTGGAATTGTAATTGTGCCTAGAGGATTGTCATAATAAACTGTTATCGCATATTTTTACTTCAAATGCATGAGCTAGCGTGATACTCGTCGTAGCAAAATAATCAAGTTACTATAGGCACGTAGACATTCCACGAAAGACTGTGTGTTTGATGCAACCGTTAAGATTTAAAAAATCGAGCAGTTTTACAGTCATATCTAGCGGAATTTCGAGCCTCATCTAGCGGAAATGTGGAATTAAATTTGGCAACATTATTAACTCATTATTTCTCTGTTGTTTTCTCTCTCTCTCTCTCTCTCTCTCTCTCTCTCTCTCTCTCTCTCTCTCTCTCTCTCTCTCTCTCTCTCCTCTCTCCTCTCTCTCCTCTCCCTCTCCTCTCTCCTCTCCTCTCTCCCTCTCTCTCTCTCTCTCTCTCTTCCTTTTTGCCTTCGAAGATTACACCCCGAATAATTACTACGTCCATATTTATCCTCCTCATCGGAATACAATACACACGTCTCTTCCCTAAATAAAATAGTTCATCCTGAGAGACATTCCACGCCTTTCTCCGCTTTTCCGCCGAAATGCGATAGCTCTTGGATTCCTCGAACGAAGCAACACGAGATCTGGGACATTCTTTAGGCCCGTTGGCGCTGCTCGCTACATTCCTCTCTTCGCTTGACGCAGGGGGTCCTCGCGCGTCGCTCTCGCCTCCACTCACTTCACTCACTTCACTCATACTCACCGCTCGCTACTCACTACCACTCGCCTCCACTCACTTCACTCACTTATACTCGCCACTCGCTTCCGTTCGTCTCCACTCACTTCTACTCACTTCCACGCTCACTTACCTCACTCACTTCATTCACTTATACTCACCACTCGCTTCACGCTTCCACTCGCTTCACTCACTTTCTACTCACTACTCACTACCACTCGCCTCCACTCACCTCTAGTCACTTCTCACCACTCACCTCCACTCACTTCCACTCACTTCCACGCGCCTCCATTCAGCCCCACTTCACTCCAGTCACCACTCGCCTCCATCATCTCCACTCGCCTCCACTCACTTCTACTCACCACTTGTCTCTACTCACTTCACTCCACTCCACTTCCCACCTTCTACTCACTTCTACCCGCCTTTATTCACCTCATTTCACCTCCATCCACCACTCACCACATGTCTTTACTCACTTACGTTCACCTCCACTCACTTCCACTCATCTCTACTCACTTCTATCCTCCCATTTCATCGTCTCCTCATCCTATCCCACCCTCTCCATTCTTCACTTCCTTTCCATTCCTTCCCCTTTTTACCTCCTTTCTGTCCCTCCCCTTCCTTTCCATCCTTCCTTACTTTCTATCACTACCCCTTTTCTATCCTTCTTTCTATTCTTTTTCCTCTTCCTATCCTCCTTTCTATCTCTTCCCATTTTTTTTATTCTCCTTTCTATCTCTAACCCTTTTCTATCCTTTCCTCCCTTTCCAAATCTCCTTTTTTTTCCTTTTATTCTCATCTTTATCCCTTCTTCCAAACCCCCTATTCTTCCTCTACCCCACCCCCCCTCCGCCCATCCTTCTTCATTTCTGCTTCACTTTTTCTATTTCAAATACCCCCCCCAACCCCCTCCCCTTTCAACACCTAGCTACCCCCCCCCCTCCTTTTGCGGCCTCACCCCCCCCCCTACCCACTAAAATCCTTTCCCAATCTCATCTCCCTCCAAATCCCTAATCCCCCCTCCTTCCCCTTCTCCCTTACCCTCCCTCCCTCCCCCTCTAATCTCCCTGATTCCCCCCTCCCCCCTCCCCCCTTTCCCCAACCCTCAACCGCTACCCTCTCCCCCCCCAAAAAAAAAAATCTCTTACATTTGATTCCCACTTCCCTCTCTCCCTTTCTCCCCCCCCCCCTTCCGTCATCCCCCATACACCCTTCCCTCCCTCCCCTCCCCCCCCCACCACCACCACATCACCCGTCTTCATCCAGTCTCTCACTTTTACTCTCTCCTCCTTCCCTTTCCTCTCTCTCTCTGCCTCCCCTCTCTTCTTCTTCCCCCTTCCACTTCTCATTCCCTCCTTCCCTCTCTCTATATATTTTCACAGGCACTTCACCTCTTCCCTTTCTCTTCCTTCCCCCTTCCCTTTCCTCTCCTTCCCTCTCCCCCTCTCCCCCTCTCCTTCCCCCTCCCTCCCACTCCTCCCCTTCTCCCCTCTTCCCCCCACCCACCCACCCCTCTCCCCACCTCCCCCTTCCCCTCCCCCCCTCCCCACCTCTACTATCATCTCCTCCCCTTTCCCACCCTCTCCCTCCCTCACCCTCCACTCTCCCCTCCCCCCACCCCACCCCCTCCACCCCCCCCCCTCCCCCAAGTGCGCCAACATTCCCGGCGTCGAACAGCTTTCCGGTCGAGGTTTCATTTACACTGAATAATTAAGGCAAATTCATTGAGTTCCGATGTTAATGAGAGCTCATGCGGGACTCTGGTTAAGGGGGGGGAGGGGAGGGGAATGGGGGGGGAGTGGGGATGGGTAGGGGGGAGGGGGAAGGAGGGAGGGGGTGGAAGGGGGGAATGGGAGGAGAGGGGAAGGGAGGTGGGGGGGGGAGGGAGGGGGAGGAGGGAGAAAGGGAGATGAGGAGGAGGGGAAGGGGAGGGGAAGGAGGGAGGGGGAGAAGGGGAGAGAGGGAGGGGTGGGAAGGGAGGGGGCGGGGGGGGGAGAGATGAGGAGGAGAGGAAGGGAGGAGGGAGAGGGAGATGATGAGGGAGGAGGAAGAAGATGAGGGAGAGGGGGTGAAACATGGAGGAGGGATATGTGGGGGGAAGGGTTAAGGAGGAGAAATGAGGAAGATGAGGAAGAGGGAAAGGGAGGGGAGGGGAAGGGAAAGGAAGAGGACAGTGATGGGGAAGGAGAGAGAGGGGGGAAGATGAGGGAGAATGGGAAAGGGGGGGTAGGGAGGGGAGAGAAGGGGAAGGGGTAAGAATGGGGAGAGAGGGGGAGACGAATAAAGGGTGGAGGAAGAGGGAGGAAGGAAAATGGGGATGGGTTTTTAAGTGTGGAGAATGAAGACTTGGAAGAGAAGAAGAATCGAGAGATGGAACGATGAGAAAGGAAGAAAGGGGAGGAGGAGAGGGGAGAGGATGGGGGGGGGGAGCTCGAGTGGGGAGTAGCGCCAGAAGTGTGTGTGTGTGCGTGTGTGTGTGTGTAGATAGATAGATAGATAGATAGGTAGATAGATATAGATACTGATATTAATAAACACATATACACGTATATATTATCTATCTTATCGTCTACTTCTCTGACTATGTCCCTCACCCTGTCTTCCATCCTTTCCTCCCTTCCCTCCCTCTCCCTCTCCCTCTCCTCTCCGCCATGCCTGTTCTTCTCTCTCTCTCTCTCTCTTCCTCTCTTTCCGCTTCTTCTCTCCTCTTACCTCGGAAGAGAAGACGAGGTGCCGCTCCAGTAACTCTCCTGGGGGGATGGGGGAGGGGGAAGGGGGGAGGGGTAGCGGGCCGATGCGGGTGTCTCTCTGTCTGTGTCTGTCTCTTTGTCTGTCTGTCTGGTTATTTGTCTGTCTATATGAGCGCATTTAATCTAGCTACTCTCCCTCTATCTCTCTATCTCTTTCTCTCTCTCTCTCTCTCTCTCTCTCTCTCTCTCTCTCTCTCTCTCTCTCTCTCTCTCTCTCTCTCTCTCTCTCTCTCTCTCTCTCTCTCTCTCTCTCTCTCTTCCCTTCTCTCATTCACTAACTCAAGCCCCCTGTGGCAATAACATGCCAAGCCCCAATCCAGAAATCAATGAACGCTTGAACAAAATGAACACAGTGAACAGAAATGAACAGCGCTCAGGGTA
>NW_020872903.1:374967-379967 GCF_003789085.1 Penaeus vannamei
AACATAGACAAAAAGACACAGACAGACAATAAACACACCCGGTCTAAGACAAACAAACCAAACCGACGAAAAGACAGACAGACAGACAGGACAGACAATAAAGACAGCCGGCCCAAGACAAACAAACAAACGACAAAAAGACAGACAGACAGACAGACAATAAAGACAGCCAGCCCAAGACAAACAAACCAACCGACGAAAAGACAGACAGACAGACAGACAGACAATAAAGACAGCCGGCCCAAGACAAACAAACAAACCGACGAAAAGGACAGACAGACAGACAGACAGACAATAAGACAGCCGGCCTAAGACAAACAAACCGACGAAAAGACAGACAAACAAACCGACAAAAAGACAGACAGACAAACGGCCCAAGACAAACAAACCAACCGACGAAGAAGACAGACAGACAGACAGACAGACAAACGGCCCGAAAGCGAGAGCACGGCAAGCGGAAGCGAGAGCACAGACAAAGAGTGGACCTCAGTCTTTACATATATAATTCGTTAAAGAGGAACCGACACGCCAAGCCGCTCCTGCAAACGAGTGCATCACTCGCCCTGCAACATGACCAGGGAGGCGAGGGGAGGGAGAGGAGGAGAGGGGGAGGGAGGCGAGGGTGGGAGGGACGGGGGGAGAGGGAGGGAGAGGGGGAGAGGAGAGGAGAGGAGGGACGGGGAGGGAGGGAGGGGGAGAGGGGAGGGAGGGGAGGTAGGGGGAGAGAGTGGGGAAGGAAGGGGGAGGGAGAGACGGGGGAAGGAGAGGGGAGAGAGGAGAGGGAGAGAAGGGGAGGGAGACGAGGGAGGAAAGGGAGGCAAGGGGGAGGGCAAGGTAGGGAGGAGAGGGAGGGGGAGAATGAGAGAGAGGGAGGAGACGGGAGGAGGAGAGGGGGGAAGCAAGGGGGAGGGAGAGGAAGGAAGAGGGAGGAAAGGAGGGAGGGAGGGAAGGGAAATAAAGACAAGAGGAGGGAGAAGAGGAGGAGAGGGAAGGAGTGAGAAGTCGAGAGTGGAGAGCGAGACCAGGAGGGAGAGGAGGGAGTAGGATGTGAAAATAAGAGAGAAAGCAGAGATGCGGAGGAAGAGAACCAGAGACAAAGGAGGAGGAGGAGGAGAAAATGGAAGGAAAAAAAAGGAAGGAAATGAAGGAAAAAAAAAAAAAAAGGAAATGCAACTTGACACCTCTCCGTCAAGAACAGCATCACCACACAGCCTCATTATTCGCTGGAGCTCCGCCCTCATGTCGTTAGCAAACCATTAATAACTATCCTCATTCACCGCAAACACACACACACACTCACGCGCCGTTTCTCGCAAGCTACTCTCGAGAGTCAACTGTATTGAATGCTTGAGATATTGTAAAAAAAAAAAAAATCGTATATATATATATAATATATATATATATATATATATATATATATATATATATATGTGTGTGTGTGTGTGTGTGTGTGTGTGTGTGTGTGTGTGTGTGTGTGTGTGTGTGTGTGTGTGTGTGTGTGTGTGTGTGTGTGTGTATGTGTATATATATATATATATATATATATATATATATATATATATATATATATATAATATGTGTGTGTGTGTGTGTGTGTGTGTGTGTGTGTGTGTGTGTGTTGTGTGTGTGTGTGTGTGTGTGTGTGTGTGTGTGTGTGTGTGTGTGTGTGTGTGTGTGTGTGTGTGTGTGTATCTATATCTATATCTATCTATCTATATCTATCTATCTATCTATCTATCTATCTATCTATCTCTATCTATCTATCTAGTATATATATATATATTAATATATATATAATCTATATCTATATAATATATATATATATATATATATATATATATATATATATATATAATTTATATTTATATATATATTATATATATGGCATGTATATGTATGTATGTATGTATGTATGTATGTAAGTATATATAACGCATGTACATTTATTATTGTTAGTGTATTATGATTATGAGTACTTATCATTGCAAGTTATCATCATTTGTTATCATTAGTTATCCTCATTATTTATCAATGTTAGTTATACTTGATAGGTATCATCAGCTGTCAACATTTAAATTCGTCATCCTTATCATTAGATGTTATCTTGAGTTCCCATTTTCTAGTTTTTAGCTATTTTTATTAAATATTTTATCTATTTTTTGTTTTATTTCTATTATTTTCGTTAATATATACGATATTCGTCTTTCTCACATAGCACGAGAGAGTCGAAATTGCTATTCCACGCTTGGTGTTTAGTCCCTTTCTCTGCATCAATTAAAAGAGGTTTACGGTAGATGAATGAAGCAGAAATGGAATCATGATTATAAGGTTGATTAGCATAATTGAGGTGATAGAAGCAATCCTTTTGATATTAAGGAGCAGTAATGATATTGAAATAACAATGGTGATGATGCTGGCAGCAGAAGTAGTAGCAGTTGTAGTAATGGGAATAGTTGTAGCAGTAATAGGAGTAATAGCAGGGACAGTAGCAGTAGTATTGAAGAAGTTGTGGAAGTAATTGTATCATGGTGACCGTAAGTGTAATAAAAAAGCAAATAATAATAATAATACATGAACATAACGCCAAGCTCTCAAAAACAAGTTTTGTCTTTGTTTCCCGTTGTCATTGTCATAACGACTATTTGTTATATTTGTTAAATTTGTTATTGCTTTTTTTTGTGATTTGTGTTACAATCATTAATTATGGTGACTGCTATTTTTATTAATGTTATTTTTATTGGCACTGAACCTGTTCTTGTTTTTTTTATTCTTTTTTGTTACTCTTAGTATTGTTTTTGTTTTTATTTTTAATAAATTGATTAGGCTCTACCGCTTACTTATGGGAAAGCATCACGAAAAGATCAATTTGCATAACAATGGCAGGTTTGTGTGCAATTCATGGTTTATTTCAGAAAGAGAAAGATCGAGAAGAGAAGAATGAAGAAAGACTAGAGATGAAAGAGAGAGAGAGAGGAGAGAGAGAGAGAGAGAGAGAGAGAGAAGGAGAGAGAGAGAGAGAGAGAGAGAGAGAGAGAGAGAGAGAGAGAGAGAGAGAGAGAGAGAGAGAGAGAGAGAGAGAGAGAGAGAGAGAGAGAGAAGAGAGCAGAGGATAGAGATAGAGAAGAGAAAGAGAAAGAGACAGAGAGAAATGAGAGTAAGAGAGAATGCCAAAATAAGAGAAAGAGATGCCTAAAAAACATAAGCGTGTTGACACTTCCCACATACAGCTATGCATACCCCTTCTTCCCCAGCCTGGGATACACACACCCCTCCCCTCCCCCCCCCCCCACCTCCCTTCCCCACCGCATCCGAAAGGTAAAAAAGCCGTTCGGTACCCACTAATGTTCGGCCAAGTTGAGAAGCTGAATACCGGGGGAAGGGGGATGGGGTGGTGGGGGGTGGGGGGGGGGGGGTTAAATACACTATTACACTTCTCTCTTATTTCCATGTGAGGCGTAGGAATGCAGCAATTTCAAGGACTTTATCCATTCGACGTAGTACATAAACACATACCTACAGTATGTACACGCACGCACTCGCACACTCACTAACGTTAAACGTATTAGCACCTGTTTGTATGAATATTCACGTATGCAATATGTGTCGTATCATAACATGAATAATAGTTAGTGCGTTTAACCAACATTATAAGTCACATGATATATACACAGGTAGGCATAAAATAAAGCCATGTGTTATGTTAAGATACGATAAACCATTTTTCGAAAAAGTCATTTTTAGTTCTAAAATAGTTTTTTTTCTTTCCTTCTTTCTTATCGAATATTCCAGAACAAGTTATTTTAGTTATAACTTTAACTTTTTTTCTTTCTTCTTTTTTCGAATATTCTAGAACGTTATTTATAATTAAATGCTTTTTTTCTCTTTCTTCTTTTTCGAATATTCTAGAACAAGTTATTCTAGTTATAAATTATGTTATTGTTTTTTTTCTTCTTCTTCTTTTTCGAATATTCTAGAACAAGTTATTATTATAAATTTTTTTTTTCTTTCTTCTTTTTGGAATATTCTAGAACAAGTTATTTTAGTTATAAATTTAAATGCTTTTTTCTTTCTTTCTTTTTTGGAATATTCTAGAACAAATTATTCTATATATTTTTTTTCTCTCTCTCTTTTCGAATATTCTAGAATATCTAGAACAATTATTCTAGTTATAACTATTTTCTCCTCTCTCTCTCCTTTTTCGAATATTCTAGAACAAGTTTCTAGTTATTTTTTTTTTTCTCTCTCTCTCTTTCTTTTTCGAATATTCTAGAACAATTATTCTAGTTATTTTTTTTTCTCTCTCTCTCTCCTTTTTTTCGAATATTCTAGAACAAGTTATTCTAGTTTATTTTTTTTTTTCTCTCTCTTTCTTTTCGAATATTCTAGAACAAATTATTCTAGTTATTTTTTTTTTCTCTCTCTTTCTTTCTTTTCGAATATTCTAGAACAAGTTATTCTAGTTATTTTTTTCTCTCTCTCTTTCTTTCTTTTTCGAATATTCTAGAACAAGTTATTCTAGTTATAACTTTTTTTTCTCTCTCTCTCTTTCTTTTTCGAATATTCTAGAAAAAAGTTATTCTAGTTATTTTTCTCTCTCTCTCTCTTCTTTCTTTTTCGAATATTCTAGAAACAAGTTATTCTAGTTTTGTTTTTTGTCTCTCTCTTTTCTTTTTCGAATATTCTAGAACAAGTTATTCTAGTTCTAAACATTTTTTTCTGTCTCTCTTTCTTTTTCGAATATTCTAGAACAAGTTATTCTAGTTATAACTTTTTCTCTCTCTCTCTCTTTTTCGAATATTCTAGAACAAATTCTAGTTATAATTTTTTTTTTCTCTCTTTTTTTCTTTTTCGAATATTCTAGAACAAGTTATTCTAGTTATAACTTTTTCTCTCTCTCTCTCTCTTTCTTTTTCGAATATTCTAGAACAAGTTATTCTAGTTATAATTTTTTTTTCTCTCTCTCTCTTTCTTTTTGAATAATTCTAAAACTTTATTTTTCT
>NW_020872903.1:384967-394967 GCF_003789085.1 Penaeus vannamei
TGAGCGAAGGAAGGAGAGGAGGGAGGAGAGTGAGCGAAGGAGGAGAGGAGGGTGAGGAAGAAGAGAGAGGAGAGGAGAGTGAGCGAAGGAAGGAGAGGAGGAGGAGAGTGAACGAAGGAAGGGGAGGAGGAGGGAGGAGAGTGAGCGAAGGAAGGGAGAGAGGGAGGGAAAGTGGAGGCGAAGGAGGAGAGGAGGGAGGAAGAGTGAGCGAAGGAAGAGGAGGAGGAGAGGAGGAAGGAGAGTGAGCGAAGGAAGGAGAGGAGGGAGGAGAGTGGAGCGAAGGAAGGAAGAGGAGGAGAGGAGAGTGAGCGAAGGAAGGAGAGGAAGGGAGGAGAGTGAAGGGGAATGGGTGAGTCACTTGCAAATGTTGACTCAGCTGTTGTCCTGCGGTGTCTGCGACTGACGCCAGAGAATTTTCTCGCTTTTCCCTCGCATTTTGGGAGGGGATGGGGGAGGGGGCGGGGGGGGGGAGATGCATGTGTGTATGTGTGTGTGTGTGTGTGTGTGTGTGTGGTGTTGTGTGTTTGTGTGTGTGTAGTGTGTATGTGTGTGTTTTTTGTGTGTATAGATATGTGTGTGTGTGTTTGTGTGTGTGTGTGTGTGTGTGTGTGCGTGTGTGTGTGTGTGTGTGTGTGTGTGTGTGTGCGTGTGTGTGTGTTGTGTGTGTGTGTGCTGTGTGTTGTGTGTGTGTGCGTGTGGTTGTGTGTTGTGTGTTGTGCGTGTGCATATGCATATACAGTAAATAGTCGAATCAGAGAGAGACCAAATAACACAAAGAGAAAAGAGGTCGCGCCAGACGAGGCGAGACGAGGCGAGACGAGGTCCGACCTCCCCTTTTGCTTCGCCGAAGGAGGAAGTGACGAAGCAAGGTTAAAGCAAGAATTGGGGCAAGATCGATAAAGCTGCCGAAGAGAACAAAACGGAAGGCGCTCTGTTCTTGTTTTTTTATATTTTCTTCTTGTTTATGTTTTTTTTAAATAATAACATTCTAGGAGGCGCAAGAAGAAGAAAATGAAGAAAGAGGAAAAGAAGAAAATAAAGAAAGAGGAAAAGCTGACAGAAGAAAAAAGAAGAGAATTAAAAAAAAAAAAACAAGGAAAAAATGAAAAGGAAAACAAGAAAAATAAGAAAATCTGCAAAAAGAAAGGAGAAGAAGAACTGAAAAGAAGAAGAAATGAAGAAGAAAAATAAGAAAAGATAACAAAAAGCTGAAGAAAGGAGAAAAATAAAAGAAAATCTAAAAAAACAAAGGAGGGAAAGAAAGGATAAAAAAAGGAAGAAAGAGAAGAAGGAAAATATGATAGAAGCAACGAAGAGGCAACAAAAGTCTATTTCAAAGATTATGCAAATGCCTTAGATTACAACCAGAAAAATAATGATAAAAAAACAGTATATAAGGTTCTAGACACGACCCCCCCCACCAAAAAAAAAAAAAAAAAAAAAAACATCAAAAGCGTAACACAGACGCTTGCAAGAATTGAATGCCTCACGGACTTCACAAACATGCAAAAAAAAACAAAAAAAAAACAAAATAAAAAGCAACCCCATTTACCAGAAACCCGGAAAACTGCATGATATTAGCGGTAATGAAAGCAATTCGCAAGGGACAGATGTTTGCGGGATGGCTAATAGGGAAGCGTCCAGAGGCGCTGCCTTTACACTGGCGGCTCGCGTCGCTCCAAAACTCTACGGATATGTCCCGCCACATTTCACTAACTTGGTATGGGACATTATTATCATCATTATTATCATTATTATTATTATTATTATTATCATTATTATTATTATTATTATTATTATTATTATTATTAATTATATTATTATTATTATTGTTGTTATTTTATTATTGTCATTATATTATTATTATTATTATTATTATTATTATTATTATTATTATATTATTATTATTATTATTATTATTATTATTATTATTATTATTATTATTGTTATATATTATTTATTATTTATTATTATTATTATTATTTTATTATTATTATTATTATTATTATATCATTGATTATTATCATTATTATTATTATTATTATTATTATTATCATTATTATCATTATTATTATTATTATTATTATTATTATTATCATTATCATTATTGTTATCATAATCATTATCATTATCAGTAATATTATTATTATCAATATCATTATTATTACTACATTATTAATATTATTTTTATTATTACTTTATTACTTATTATCATTATTTATTATCATTATCATGATTCTTCTTATTATTGTTATTATCATTATTGTCATTATTATCATTATTGTCAAGTAGTGGTAGTAGTAGTAGTATCATTATCATTATAATCATTATCATTGTTATTGTTATCATCATTATCATTATTATTATTGTTATCAATATCTTTTTATTATTATCATCATCATCATAATTATTGTTATCATATCAATATCAATATCATCATCATCATCATTGTTATTATATTCATTATCTTTGTTATCGTTATTTTCATTTTCATTAATACTGTTATATTACTATCATTATTATCATATACGTATATATATATATATATATATATATATATATATATATATATATATATATATATATATATATATATATATATATATATATATATATATATATACTATTATACATTACATGCATATATATATACATATGCATATATATACGTACACACGCATGCATATATACAACCAACAAGTACACATACGCACATATAACACATAAAATCTACTGATATACACTCATACATACACATACACCCCCCCCCCCCCCGCGCACATAATTACCTCGACCACGGATTGACTCTGCTGACTCTCCTCTCCTCCCTCTCTTCTTCCTCACTTCCTCCCTCATCTTTCTTGCTCCCTCCCTCTCTTCTCCTTCCCCCTTCATCTTTCTTGTCCTCCCTCTCTCTTCCTCACTTCCTCCCTCATTCTTTCTTGGCTCCCTCCCTCTCTTTCCTCCCTCATCATCTTCTCTCTTCTTCTCCCGCCCCTCACCCTTCGTGCTCTCTCCCTTTCTAACCTCCCTCTTTTTCTCCTCCCTACCTCCCATCGTCTCTCTCCCCTCTTTTCTCCCTTCCTCCCTCATTCATCTTTCATCCCTCCCTCTTCTCTCTTCTCCTTCCGCTCCTCTTCTTCTCCGCTTCCTGCCTCTCTTCTTCCTTCCTTCCCCCTTCGTTCTCTCCTCAACCTCAATCTCCCTCCTCTTCTTCTTCTAATAACTCCCCATCGCTTCTCTCCTCTCTCCTCCCATTTCCTCCCTCACTCTATCTTCTCCTTTTCGTCCTTCCTCCGCTCTGCCATTCGTCTCTCCACCCTCTCTCCCCTCTCTCTTTTTCTCCCTCCCTCTCCCATCGTCTCTCTCGACTCTCTACCTCGCCTCTCTTTCCCCTCACTCACTTCTTCCCATTCCATCTCCCCATCGTCTCTCTCGCTTTCTTCTCCCTCACGTCCCTTCTTTCCCTCCCTCTCCCATCGTACTCATTTCGCCTCTCTCCTCTATCTTTTCCTCCCTCACTTGCCCTTCTTCCTCCCTCTCCCATCGTCTCTTTCCCTCTCTCCCTCTATTCTCCCTCCTCATCTCCCTTCTTCCCTCCCTCTCCATCATCTCTTTCCCTCTTCTTCTCCTCTCTTCTTTTCCCTCCCTCCCTCTTCCTTCTCCCTCTCTTCTTCTTCCTCCTCCAGCTTCTCCCTCACCTCTTCTTCTCTCGCCTCCCGTCAGCTTCTCCTTCCTCGTACAATCCCTCAATCCCCCCCTCCGCTCCTTTTTTTTTTTGCGCTATATTCAGTGAGGATAATTTTTTTTTTTTTTGTTTTTTATTTCGCAAACAGCTGTCCCATCGTTCTTTCCCTTTCTCCTCACTCTTCCTTCTCCCTCCCTCCCCAGCTTCTCCCTCCTCTTCTTCTGCCCTCCTCCCGCAGCTTTCTCCCTCCTTCTTCTTTCCTCTCCTCCCTCCCCAGCTTCTGCCCTTCCCTCTTCTCTCTCCCTCCGCGTCAGCTTCTCCCTTCCTCTTCTTCTCCTCCCTCTTCCTTCTCCTTCCCTCCCGCAGCTTCTGCCTTCCTCGTACATCCTCAATCCCCCCTCCCCTCCCCCCCCCTATCCTTCGCAACAGTCTGTCACCTGGACGAAATTCCTCGCCCATCGGTCTCTTTCCCTCTCTCCCTTCCCTCTTCTTCTCCCTCGAATCTTCCCTTCTTTCCCTCCCTCTCCCTCGTCTCTCTCCTCTCTCCTATCTGTATGTCCATCTTTCCTCTCACTCCCTCTCTTCTCCCTCTCCATCGTCTCTTCGCTTTCTCCCTCCCTCTTCTTCTCCTCCTTCTTCCTTCTCCTCGCCTCCCAGCTTTCTCCTTCCCTCGAACATCCTCATCCCCCCCTCCCCCCCCTCCTTCGCACAAGCGTCCCTGGAAGCGAATTCCTCCACCGTCTCTTTCCCTCTCCCCTGCCTCTTCTTCTCCTCCTTCTTCTTCTCCCTCCCTTCTCCTCCCTCCCTCTTCTTCTCCCCCTTCTTCCTGTTCCTCCCTCCCTTCTTTCCCTCCTCTCCCATCGTCTTCTCCTTTCTCCTCCCTCTTCTTCTCCCTCGCTTCTCTTCTCCCTACCCTCCCACAGCTTCTCCTTCCTCCCGTTACATGCCCTGCAATCCCTATAGATCCCCCACCCCCTCCTTCGCAACAGCTGTCCCTGGACGAAATTCCTCCCAGCCTCTCTTTCCTCTCTCCCTCCCTCTTCTTCTCCTTCTTCTCCCTCCTCCCTCTTCTCTCCCTCACTCGCCTTCTTCCTCCTCTCCATCGTCTCTTTCCTCTCTCCTCCCTTTTCCCTCCCTCTCTCCATTGTCTCTTTACCTCCCTCCTCCCTCCCAGCTTCTTCCTCGTACATCCTCAATCCCCGCCCCCTCTTCCATTCGCAACCCCCCACTCCTTCCCTTCTCCCTGGACGAAATTCCTCCCACCGTCTCTTTCCCTCTCTCCTCCCTCTTCTTCTCCTCTTCTTCCTTCTCCCTCCCTCTCGCCATCGTCTTTTCCCTCTCTCCCTCCCTCTTCTTCTCCCTCCCTTCTTCCTCCTCTCCCATCGTCTCTTTCCCTCTCTCCCTCTTCTTCCCTCCTCCCTCCCTCTTCTTCTCCCTCCTCTCTCGTCTCCTTTCTCCTCCCCTTTCCTCCCCAGCTTCTCCTTCCTCGTACATCCCTCAATCCCCCTCCCCCCCCCCCCTCCTTCGCAAGCAGCTGTTTTCGAAATTCCTGAAACCTTCCAACTTTTCATCTTCCACGAAAGCCAATTTACAAACTTTGTGTTTCGCCGTTAATTCTCTTTTTTTTTTTTCTTTTCTTCTTCTTCTTCTTCTTAATCACACTAATGATCTAACAATTAGCACGCAGGTACTTCCCCCCCCCTCTTCCCCTCCTTCCCCCCTTCCCTTCGTTCCCCCACTCTTTCCCTTTTCCCTTCGCTTTGCTTCCCCTTCCCTCCTTCCCCTCTTCCCCCCTCATACCCTCTCTTCTTCCTCCTTTCCCTCATTCCCTCTCTCTCCTCTTTCCCCTCTTTCCTCTCCTCCTTCCCTTCCTCCCTCATTCCCTCTCCCGCCCCTCCTCTCCTCTTCCCTCTCCCTCCCTCCTTTCCCTTCTCTTCCCCCTCCTCCTTTCCCCTCTCTCCGCTCTTCACTCCCCTTCCCTCTCTCTTTCCCCCTTCCCTCCTTCCCCTCTCTCTCCTTCTTCTTCCCCCTCCCCCTCTCCCCCTCCTCCTTCCCTCCCCTCCCTTCCTCCCTCCCCTCCCTCCTCTCCCTCTCTTGCTCCCCCTTCTCTCCCTTCCCTCCTCTCCCCTCTCTCCCTCCCTTGCTTCTCTCCCTTCCCTCCGTTCCCCTCTCTCTCCCTCTTCCTCCCTCCCTCCTCCCCCCTCTCCCCTCCCCTCCTCTTCCCTCTCTCCCCCCTCCCTCCTTTCCTCCCCCTCCCTCCCCCCTTTCCTTCTGGCTCGATACCTAATGTTAAATATCTCAGGAGAAGGTCAGCGGCCTTTTGATAAGTCCCCGGGGTTCCTTCGCCTTAACCGCCCTGCTCCTGTTTCTTCATCCTTCTTCCTTCCTTCCTTCCTTCTCGTCCGCTTTGGTGCCTTCCTCGCGCCCTGTCTCGTCCTCCTCGGCTAGCTTTCGTTTTTTTTTTTTTTTTTTTTTTTTTTTTTACACACACACGCACACACACACAAACACACACACACACACACACACACACACACACACACACACACTACACACACACACACACACATACACACATACACACATACATACAATACATACATATATATATATATATATATATATATATATATATATATATATATATATATATATATATATATATATATATATATATATATATATATATATATATATATATATGCATATATACACACCTTTGCATACATTTCCTTTCCTTATATTTTTTATTTATTTTACAGAAAAGTTTCACGAATGAAGTTGTGAACTAAATCGTAAAGTAAACAAGTTCAGATCGAAATTTTCGTTGCCGCTTCTAAGAAAAAACTCCTTTGGAATATTAAAAGTATTTGGTTGTAATTCTTGTTGAAACTTTGATTTAAAAGACTTAATCTCTGAAGTTATAAACTGTATATGTTTTTTTTAATGCATATATTGTAATCTCATAATGTGGTTATATCTTTATCATATGTACTTCTACAGTAATTCGTGTTTGAGTACATCTCACTCCTTCCAATGGGAAAGTTTTAATAGCAGTACAAATTATGCTATTCTATTATAATTTGATTACTTTGTGGTTATATTTGAAGTATTTGATTTTAATATAAGTTTGGTTGGTGTAGCATGCAACTTTATTTCAAGATTGACTTTATGACTTATGTTAATACCTGTAAGTTTAATTTCTGAGAGAAAATATATACTTAGAGCTAGAATTTTCGGAGCATACAACCATATTTTCAGTTTGATCTCTCAAAATACAACAAAATCTCTAGCTGTTGTATAATTTCTAAACGAATGATTGTACGTCCAACTCAGTTCACGGAGCATAATATTACATTTCCAGGTTGCATTCCGAACGAAAGTTTATTCCTCCACGAACAATTTTACTCCCACTTCAGAATTTTTGGAGCAGATAACACACCTTTCCAGTTTACTCTGTGAATATGCGAGTAAATACCCAGCCCGGCTTTTTATTACGGCGCGCCCGGTATAATCTCTGAATGCCGGTTATATTCCCAGTTTAGTCCCGCCCCAAAACGGGGACAAAGGGTCTACGCAACCTGGAATTAGAGAGACGCCCAAACTTTAACAATAAACCAACTTTACACAAAGAATGGTGTCTTTTAGGACTAGCTACTCTGATCCTACGCGTGGTCTGTCGCAGTTAAAAAAGAAAGAAAGAAAATAGAAAAAAAAGAATGAGAGAGATAGAGAGTGAGAGAAAAAGAAAACAGTTTAAACTATCGCAGTTGGACAAAAAGAAGGAAAGAAAAAAGGTAAAACAAAATATAAAAAGAGAGTGAAAAAGAACAAAGCAACAGCTAAAATCGTCATATTTATGCACCTTAGAATATAACGATAATGGTTACTAATGATAATGACGATATTAACAAGAATAATGATGATAATGATGATAATACTAATAAAGGAAATGATAATAACAATATTAACAACAAAAATAATGATAATAGTAATAATAACAAGGAGAATGATAATAATGATAATGATAATAGTATTAGTACTAGTACTAGTAATAGTAATGGTACTACTATTACTGCCAAAGATAATGATAATAATAATAGTGATATTGAAAATAATATCAATATCATGATAATAATAATAATGATAATCATAGAAATAATAATAATGATAATCATAGAAATAATAATAATGATAATGATAGAATAATAATAATAAATGATAATAATAATGATTAATAATGTTAATAATGATACAATGATAATAATGAATAATGATGATAACAATAACGACGATAATAAGAATAGTAATAGCAATAATAATGATAACAATAATAATAATAATAATAATAATAATAATAATAATAATAATAATAATAATAATAATAATAATGATAATAATAATAATAACAATAATAATAATAATAATAATAATAATGATAACAACAACAAAAAACAGCAGTGACACATTTACAAGACAAACAAAGAACAATGAAAAGAGAAAAGGAAATACAAAAAAAATGGAAAACATGAATAACAAAAAAAAATAAAACAATGATAATAATATGTAATAATGACAATATAAAACATAATCAAATGAATAGATACATGATAATGATGATCAGCAAAAATATATATCATTGCTTTGGCGTTAATATGATGTGTAATGAAACAAATAAAACAACACAATGAAAAGTTAATTAGCTAAGAGATAAATGAGAAAAAAAATTGCTAATGTTAATATTCATGACAATTCCGATGATATTTATGATGATATTTATGATGGTAATGATCCTGATGATAACACTGATATCAATGACGATAATAACAATAGTAATGAAGATAATGATGACAGAAATGATAATGATTATAATTATAACTGTGATAATGATAATAATAATCATGATAATAATGATAATGATAATGATGATAGTAATAACAATAAATAATAGTAGTGATAATAATGATAATGATAATAACAATAAGAAGAACAGCAACAAAAGCAATGAAAATAATGATAATGACAATAGTAAGTATAATAAAAATATGATAATAATGATAATGATAAGCACAATAATAGAAATGATAATGACAAGGATAATGATAATAACAAAGATAATGACAACAATTATCATCATCATCAGTGCTGTTATTATCCTTCCGTAAACAACAACAACAAAACAAAAATTACCAAGGGAGGAATGGCGGAACCAGAGGGGGGAGGAGGGAGGGGGGAGTCAATTACACCCCCCCCCCCCATGTCAGTCTAATAACATATACGTAAATATCTGAATAACTTAGAGAACGCTGTAATTACTGTTGTGCTAAAACGGGTAACAAAAATGGCTTTGATTTTATGCATATTTGATGTATTTTTGCATGTATATGTATAGCTCACCATCTCCTTTTTATCAAGGCGAACGCAAAATTGGATTTGTTATGTACAAGTGTTGGAATATTTACAACAATTAATGAATATGAAAGTGTTATAGAACCAGCTTCAGGTTTCCTACCCCCCCCCCCACTCCCCCTCTCCCTCCTCCACTTACTCTTCCCACTCCTCCTTCCCTCTCCTATTCCCCTCCCCTCCTCCACTACTCTCCTCCTCCTTCCTCTCCCTCCTCCACCCTACTCCCTCTCCCTCTCCACCTACCCCTCTCCCCACTCTCCCTCACCCCCCTTCCCTCTCTCCCCTCCCCCTCTGCCTCCACCTATCCGCCTCACTCCCCCTTCCCTCTCCCTACTCCCCTACTCCTTCCCCAGCCTACTTCTCCCCATTCCCCTATCCCCTCACCTCCCTCTCCTCCTCACCTACTCCTTCCCATCCCCTACCCTCCCCCTATCCCCTACTCACCTACTCCTTCCCTTCCCTTCCTCCTCCACCTATCCCCTCACACCCTTCCCCCTCCCCCTATCCCTCCCCCCCTTCCTCTCCCTCCTCCACTCCCTCTCCCCACTACCCCTATTCCTCCCCCCCTTCCCTCTCCCTTCCTCCTCCTCTCCTCCTCCAACTCCTCCATACCTCTCCCTCACCCCCTCCTCTCACCCCCCTCATCCTCTCCACCTACTCTCTCCCTCCTCCACCTACTCTCTTCCCACCTACCCTCTCCCTACTCCCTATCCCCTTCACCCCCTTCCCTCTCCCTACTCCCCCTCTCCCTACTCCACTACTCTCTCCCACTCCTCCTTTCCCTCTCCCTACTCCCCTCTCCTCCTCCAACCTACTCTCTCCTCCCTCCACCTACCCTCTCCCCACTCCCCCTATCCGCCACACACCCCCCTTCCTCACCTTCTCTCACCTACTCTCTCCTCC
>NW_020872903.1:399967-404967 GCF_003789085.1 Penaeus vannamei
TTTCTCTCGTTATGTGTCTATCTCTTTCGTCTTCCCTTCCCTATTTCTCTTTCTCTTTGGGTCTTTCTCTCTTTCTCTTAGTCCTCTCTCTTTCTTTCGTCATTCTCTTTCGGTTTTCTCTTCCTTTCTTTCTCTATCGGTCTTTCTCCTCGTCTCTCTCTCTCTCTCTCTTTCTTTCGGTCTTTCTTTCCTTCTCCTTCTCTTTCGGTCTTCCTTCCTCTCCCCTCGCCCTTCCCTTCACTCCCTCCCTCCCCTCACCTCCCCCCCTTCTCACTCCCCTTCCCTCCCCCTTCTCCTCCCTCCCCCCTTCTCCCTCCTCCCCCCTCCCTTCTCCCCCCTTCTCCTCACCCCTCTCCCCTTCACTTCACTCTCCAGCCCGAGCCATTACTTGAGCACCGAATATTTACACACCTCTCCCGCCTCTCCCTTCCTCGCTCTCCCTCCTTTTGCTCAATTTTGCTTTCCCTTTATATACATTTAATCATAAGCACACACACATGCATGTACATGTACACACATAATCACGCACGCATGCACACACAGATGCTTGCGTGCAAACACTCACACTTATGTAAAAACATGCAAGCATACATAGAGTTGGAAAGAGAGAGAGAGGAAGAGAGAGAGAGAGAGAGAGAGAGAGAGAGGAGAGAGGAGAGAGAGAGAGAGAGAGAGAGAGAGAGAGAGAGAGAGAGAGAGAGGAGAGAGAGAGAGAGAGAGAGAGAGAGAGAGAGAGAGAGAGAAGAGAAGAGAGAGAAAAAGAGAGAGAGAGAAAGAGAGAGAAAGAAGAGAGAGAGAGAGAGAGAGAGAGAGAGAGAGAGAGAGAGAGAGAGAGAGAGAGAAGAGAGAGAGAGAGAGAGAGAAGAAGAGAGAGAGAGAGCCGCAGAGAGAGAGAAGAGAGAAGAGAGAGAGAGAGAGAGAAAGAAGAGAAGAGAGAGAGAGAGAGAAGAGAGAGAGAGAGAGAGAGAGAGAAGAGAGAGAGAGAGAGGAGAGTCCGAGAAGAGAGAGAGAGAGAGATGAGAGAGAGAAAGAGAGGAGAGAGAGAGAGAGAGAGAAAGAGAGAGAGAGAGAGAGAGGAGAGAGAGAGAGAGAGGCCGAGAGCGTCCCCTCTTAACCCTTTCGAAACACCTTTACTTTTTTTCTACACAATTGCCATCGATTTCGTTCTCGTCTCTTTCCCTCCTCCTCCATTCGCTCACCTGATGGCTCTTTATCAGGCGTTGTCTCTCTCACTTCCTTTGCAATTCCTCGCAGACCTCATTCCTCCCTCGCTTCCTCTCCTCTTCCTTTTGTCCTTTTCTGGTTCTATGTTTGTTTTCTTTTTCTATTTTCTTATTCTTTAGTCTCATTTCCGTCTCTGTTCTTTTTTTTATTATTATTCTCTTCTCACTTTCTTCTCTCTCTCACTCAACGCACTCACTCAACTCTCTCTCTCTCTCTCTTTTTCTCTCTCCACTTTCTTTTCTCTCTCCTCTCTCACATTCTTTCTCTCTCTCTCTCTCTCTCTCTCTCTCTCTCTCTCTCTCTCTCTCTCTCTTCTCTCTTCTCTCTCTCCTCTCTCTCTCCACCCCCCTTCCACCATACCCAACCCGTTCCCCTTTCAATACTTCTCCCTACTTCTCTCTCCATCCCTCTCCTCTTCCCTTTATTCTTCCCCTTTCTCCCCCCCCCCACCACACCCTCCTCACTCACACCCCTCTCTCACGCCCACGGGGGAGAACAAAGGTTGCAGGGTAAGGAACTATGCAAACGCCATAGGGTCGATATTTCATTAAAGAATATCACCCCACGCCCACGCAAGAGAAGGGGGGAGGGGGGAGGGGGGAGGGGGCGGTGATTAGCCTAGATTAGGGTAGAGTAGAGGGATAGGGGAGGGGGAAAGGGGGAGGAGAGTAAGGTGGGGTAGAGTAGATTAGAGGAGGTGTAAGAAGAGTAAGTTGGGTCAGAGTATTTTAGAGTAGGTTTGGTAGAGTAAGTTGGGTTAGAGTAGATGAGAGTAGGTGTAAGTAGAGTAAGTTGGGTTAGAGTAGATCAGAGTAGGTGTAGGTAGAGTAAGGTGGGTTAGAGTAGGTGTAGGTAGAGTAAGGTGGGTTAGAGTAGATTAGAAGAGAATTGGTGTATGTAGAGTAAGTTAAGTAAGGATAGAGGTGTAGGTAGAGTAAGTTAAGTTAGAGTAGAGTAGAGTAGGTGTAGGTAAGTTGGTTTAGGTAGGTAGATTATAGTAAGAAGAGGAATTGGTGGGTAGTAACTTTAATTAGGGTAGAGGTGTAGGTAAAGTAAGGTGGGTTAGAGTAGATTAGAGAAGCATAGGTGAGAGTATAAGAATATTTTAGATTAGAGTATATTAAAGTAAAGTAGGTTTGAGTAGAGTACAACAGGTCTGAGTAATGATGAACAGGTATAAAAAGTACAAATCAGATCAGAGTAGATTAGCTTAGAGTAAAAGGACATCAGTTAGAGTAGATTATATCCGAGAAAAGTAGATTAAAGTAAAGTAGAGACAAACAGACATAAGCAGAGTATACCAAATCAGACCAGAGTGGCAGAGAGTAGAGAAGAAGTAGAGAAGATTAGGGCAGAAGTGATTGGAGAAAGAGTAGATGAAAGTAGACTGGACAAGACACACAAGGGGGAGAGCAGACAGAAGAGGATTAGAAAAAGTGACAGAGAATAAGATTAGGAAACTGTGGATTAGATCAGCCTGGATTGGAATAGTGAGAGAGGAGAGAGAGAGAGAGAGAGAGAGAGAGAGAGAGAGAGAGAGAAAGAAGAGAAGAGACAGAGCATGTTTACGAGATAGATAGATAGAGAGAGAGAGAGAGAGAGAGAGAGAGAGAGAGAGAGAGAGAGAGAGAGAGAGAGAGAGAGAGAGAGAGAGAGAGAGAGAGAGAGAGAGAGAGAGAGTGAGAGAGAGAGTAGAAGAAGAGAGGAGGAGAGAGAGAGAAGAGAGGAGAGAGAGAGGAGAGAGAGAGAGAGAGAGAGAGAGGAGTAGAGAAGAAGAGAAGAGGAATCGATAGAGAGGAGAGAGAGATTGTGAGAGAGGATGGAAGAGCGAGACCCAGGGAGGAAGGAAAGAGAAGAAAGAGAAAGAGAGACGAGGAGAAGAGTTAATTGAGAGAGAGAGAGAAAGGAGAGAGAAGAGAGACGAGGAGATAATGAGTTAGAGACAGAAGAGTAAAGGCAGTGGAAGGCATTAAGGAGAGAGATTTGTTAGAGAGAGAGGAGAAGAGAGAGGATAGAGATAGAGAGGAAGGGAGATTGAGAGAGAGAGAGAGAGAAGAGAGAAGAAAGAAAGATGAGGAGATGTAAGAAGAAGAAAAGGAGAAGAAAGATAGAGAGAGAAGAGATTGAGAGAGCGAAGAAATGAGAGAGCAAGCATTACCCGATTTGTTTTAAGTAGGTTACAGTTTTTGAAAACAGATTAGATTTTGTAAATAGAGGAAGAGAGAATATTGATTAAACCTTAGCATTTACCACAAGTATCGTTCCGTTGTATAAGGTGGATATCTATTTCATAGGCCCGCACTGTGGTATTAGTTATTGGATAGCAGGATTCTTCGATTACATGATTAAAGTGAAATTCCCTTGTTTAGGTTGAAAAATCATATGAGCTTTGGGATTATTGTCCCTATCATTATTTATCGTTTTGTTTATTTTGCGTTTTGTTATATCTATTATTATTGGTTGTCCTATTATTTTTATTAACTTTTATCATTACTATTAGTTATCATTACTTTATCATTATTATTAACATTATCATTGTTCTTTAAGTGTTTTTTAGTATTAAGATTGTTAATCATTATTTTCATTATTATTATCATTATCTTTATCAATTGAAATCAGTTGGTTTATACGTGCTTTGTGTTTCTTCCTTTGTGATGGGTGTGTGTGTGTGTGTTTGTGTGTGTTGGTGGTGTTTTACATGTTCTTAGCTTTGGTAAATCTTTGTCAGTGTGTGTGTCTATGTGCGTGCTTTGTGTTTCTTTGTGTGTGTGTGTGTGTAGTATATTTGCCTTGTATTGACGTGCAGTGCGTGTCTTTTGTGTACGTGTCTGCACGTGTCTACAAGTCCACGCTCTCTACATCTCTGAGTGTGTAAGCGTGTACCTGCTTCGCAGCCAGTGCCTGTTGTCTGTGTCTTTTGTCTGTGTCTTTTNATTCTCTCAACTCTCTTCAATCTCCTCAATCTTCAAATCATCTCAACATTTCCCATACTCTCTCTCTCTCTCTCTCTCTCTCTCTCTTCTCTCTCTCTCTCTCTCTCTCTCTCTCTCTCATCTTCTCTCTCTCTCTCTCTATTCTTCCCTCTCTCTCTCTCGCTCTCTCGCTCTCGCTCTTCCTCTCTCCTCTCTCTTCTCTCGTCTCTCTCTAGCTTACCTCCTCATCCCACCTCCTCTTCTCTCCTCTCTCTCTCTCTCTCTCTCTCTCTCTCTCTCTCTCTCTCTCTCTCTCTCTCCTTTTTCTCCAGGGTTCAAGTGTTTCAAATGAAGTCGTAGGCGGAGCGAAGCTTAATTCAGTTCAAATGAGATTAACCTGAGCCCAGGTGAGCCGTTAGAGAGATCTGCCAGGTTATTTTGTCCTAGAGGAACAAATCGACCTTCGAGTAAATATCCGCAAACGAACGGAGACAAACCAACGGAGCCGGCAGATCCACGTCGACGATCAAACGCAAAACGCATCCCGACCATGGCGCCATAGTCGTCTCTACGCTCTCAACCTGACCTAGCTTACATAAACTTACGGCGAATTAACGCGCCGTGGGCCCATGACAGCCATCAGGAAGACACAGCTCAAACCACGCACGACACATGCACACGACAGCTCCACCAGCAACATTCCGCGACTCACATCTTCTCTCAAGAGGTGTACTGCGCCCTCGCGGCTTCGTCTTCATCTTAGTTTTACCTAATATCATCCCAACTTTGCACATTGTATACGCCAACGACGGTGGAAAGGGTGTGACTGGACGAAAAATGTGAGGAGGAGAGAAAGAGGGGGCG
>NW_020872903.1:409967-412467 GCF_003789085.1 Penaeus vannamei
CTCTCATCTCGATATCTCTCTCTCTCAAGATTACATCCGATCGTCTCTCTCTGTCGTGTCTGAATGTCAATCTGTCCTCCTCTCTTCTCTCTCTCGTCTTCATGTCTGTCTGTCTCTGTCTCTCTCTTTCATCTCTCTCATCTACACAGTTCGTCTATCTTCTCTCTCCAGGTTCTCATTCTTCTCATCTCTCATCTCTAATCTCATCACGTGTACATGTGCCTGGTCTGTCTGTCTGTCCCTCTCTCTCTATCTCTCTCTTCCTTACTCATCTCTCTCTCTCATCTCTCACTCAGTCACTATCTCTCTCCTCCCCATCGTCGTCTTCTCGATCTCCTCATCTTCTCTCTATCACTATCCATATCTAAATCTATCTTTCTCTCTTTCTCTCTACTCCTCTCAGTCTCCTTCTCTTCACCATCTCGTCTCTCTATCTATCTCCATCTCCAGATCCAAAAGTCTCTCTCTCTCTCTCTCTCTCTCTCTCTCTCTCTTCTTCTCTTTTCTCTCTCTCATCCTTCTTCTCGTCTGTCTGTTATCTGTCTGTCTCTCTCCCTCCTCTCTCTCCTCTCTCTCTCACTTCTCTCTCAATCACTCTCTCTCTCTCTATCTATATATATATATATATATATATTATATTAATATATATATATATATAGTATATAATATGTATCACACAACTCTTCTCTATCTTTTCCTCTTTCTTCGGTCTCTCCATCTCCCACACCGAAAATCACACCAATTAGCACCATGACACACAAAGAAGCCCATACATCTCAAATCTCCACTCTACAACCAGACATATAATCTTCTCACTCTCTCGATCTCGCGGTATCGATTCATCTCTCTAATGCATTTCGCAACTGCGAATGAAGGTGAGTTTGGCAAATTGTGATGAAAATGATTAAAATAATTCATATTGAGATATTCAGAAAAATGTACTGATTATTATAAAATGACAGGTTTTTTTTTGATGTTGGTCAGATATAAATTTGAATATTGAACACGGTTGATAATTAATGATTCAATTTGGATGAAACACAATGGCCTTTTGATTATAATTATTTTGTTTATTGACCGTTTAAAATGATTATTTGATTGTATGAAGAGGTGACAGAAGGTAAATGATAAAGATGAAATAGAATTGATTATAGGTTTCGAGCCCTTAATAATGATAATACATTTGAAAAAATACTTGACTGTTAATTATTCGATGATCCCGATATATGCTCTACATAACATGAAAACGATTTAATGAAGCATGAATGATAACATGCTTGAATAACCTGGGCATGAAATAATATGGTGATAATACATTTGAAATAGATGACGGTTAATGACTGATCGAAAAGCCTAATCGTATTCTGACTAGTTTTTTTGTTATTTCTATTAGTTTCCTACAATTAGCACAGTGTCTGAGGAGCGAGGCGCGGTATCTCGGCAGAAGGAAGCTGAGGACGGAGACGCCAGGCAGAAGAAGAGGACGCCAAGGAGGAGGGTGATGGGGGGGGATGGGAGGTGACGGATGGCTCGCTGCCGAGAAGTTGCAAAGGGAAGTTGCGAAGGACAGAGCGGGCATCGAGGTGGATGTGATCCGGGGAAAAGGGTGAATTGAGATCCGGTGGAACGGAGTCGTGGTTGAGGGTGCAGTTAGCATTGTGTATGCCGGTGAAAAAAAAAGCGAAAGAAAGGAGAGAGAGAGACGGGAGAAAGATTTAAGGAGAAGAGAGGGAGGAGGGAAATGAGATAAGAAGAGAAGGCGATAGGAGAAAAAGAGGAGCAGAAGAAGAGAGATCGAATGAGGAGAAAGACATCAACCCTATTTCACTATCACTCTACACAGTCGTTATCTCCGCGCCTTGGAGAGATGAACGAAAAGAGAGGGAGAGAGAGAGACGACCGAAAGAGAGATGAGGAGAGGGAGACGAGAGAGAGAAGAGAGACTTGGAGAGAAGATGAGAGAGAGAGGAGCAGAAAGAACGAGGAGGAGACGAATGAGAGAGAAGGAGAAAAGAGAAGAGAGAGGTGTTTAAGTGGTTACTGCAAAAATTTGAATTGGTTGCTGTTTTGCTGTTGTATGCACTTGTTACTAATTAATGGAGTTTGAGTTCAGTTACAGTTTGATTGGGTTACTGTTCGGTCGAGGTTGGAGATTTATTTAATTACTGGTTTATTGTTGATATTACGTTTGTCATTAAAATAGTAGTATTAGCTATAATATTGTTATTATCATGGTTGTCTTTATTGTTATCGCCATGTTCTTATCAATACAAGCCTTAGCACTATCGTCATTAACATCATCACCTTACTTATCATCGTTATCACAGTCATCATCACCACTATGATTGTTACTATCATCACAATAGTGCTATCATCATTGCAACCTTGCAACTCCAGTCATTATGATTTCCAACTTATACCAGTACAATCGTTATCACCATCAAAGTTTTCGTAAGTTGTTAATAAAAAGAAGAAAAAAACAAACATCAAAGCGGACGTA
>NW_020872903.1:446112-448612 GCF_003789085.1 Penaeus vannamei
GCCATGCCTTCCCCTCCCTTTCGCCTTTCCTCATGTTTCCCCTTCGTCCTCCTCCCTTTCCCTCTCCTCCTCCCTTTCCCCTTTCCCCCGCCCTCTCCCTCGTTCCCCCTCCCTATTTTCCCACTCCTCCTCCCCTTTCCCCTTTTCCTCGCCCTCTGGTCCTTCTCCCCCTCCCTTTCTCCCTTCTCCCTTCCTTGCTTTCCCCTTCCTTCATCCCTTTCCCCTCCTCCTCCGAAATTTCCTTTTCCTCGCCCTCTCCCTTCCCCCTACCGCTTTCCCCTTCCTCCCTTTCCCCTCCTCCCTCCTCCCTCGTCCCTTTCCCGCCCTCTCCCCCCTTTCCCCTTTCCTCGTTCTCCGTCCCCCTCCCTTCCCCCCTCCCCGTCCCTTCCTCCCCTCCCCTCCCCTTTGTCCCCTCCTTCCCTTTCCCCTCCTCCTTTCCCCCCTTCCCTTTTTTCCTTCTCCCCTCTCCCTTCCCCCTCCCTTTCCCCCTTCCTTCCTTTCCCCTCCTCCTCCCTTTCCCCCTTCCGCCCTCTCCCTTTCCCCTTCCCTTTCCCCTTCCTCCTTTCCCCTTCCTCCCTTTCCTCCTCCTCCCTTTCCCCTTTCCTCGCCCTCTCCCTTCCCCCTCCTCCTTCATTTCGTCTTTCTCTCGTCCTCCTCCTCCTTTTCCTCTTCCTCTCATTTCCAATTCTGTTTTTTATTCCTATCTCCTCTTTTTCCTCCCCTTTCCCCTCCTCCTCCCTTTCCCCTTTCCTCGCCCTCTCCCTTCCCTCCTCCATTTCGTCTTTCTCTCGTCCTCCTCCTCCTTTTCCTCTTCCTCTCTCTTCCAATTCTGTTTTTTATTCCTATCGCCTCCCTCCTCTTTTTCCTCTTGCTTTCCCTTCCCTTTTCTTCTCCCTTCCCTCCTCCCCCTCCTCCTTCTCCCTTAGCGTTCAGTTCTCCTCTGCCAATTACTCTTTCCTCTCCTCGCTCCCCTTCTTCTGCTCCCTCTTCAGTTATACGTTTTCCCTCTCTTCTTCTCTTTGCTGATTTTCAACCCCTGCCTTTCCTGGTTCCCCTTCCCCTGCCCCCCCCCCCTCGTGCCTCTCACCTTCCCTCTTTCCCCAACCCCCCCCCCCACATGTCTCTCTCGTCCCCCCTCCCCCTGCCACCCCTCCACCCTCTCTCTGCCTCTCCCCAATCTCCCTTCTCTTACTTCCCCCTCCATTCCCCCTGCCTGCCCCCCTTTATCCTTCCCCACCTACCGCGCACCCCCTGCCTTTAACCTCAACCCTTTCCCCTACCATCTCTCACCCCACCCCACCCTACCCCCCAGCCTCTGCCTTCTCACACACCATCCCTTTCTTCTTTTGGAAATTTGGATTAAGAGTGAGGCCGGGGAGGGGGGAGGGGAAGGGGATTGGCAGAGGGATGAATGTTTTGACACTTTATTGTAAAGGAAACTCAATGTGATACAGATAAATGAGTAAATAAATGTATACAAACGAAGAGGGATGGAATAAATCGCTCTCATAAATAGATACAGAGATGAATAGATAAGTAAATACACACAAAAAGATAAATAGACAGATAAATGCACACGGATATATATATATATATATATATATATTATATATATATATATATATATTATATATATATATATATATATATATATATATATATATATAATATATATATATATATATTATATATATATATATATATATATATATATATATATATATATATATATATATATATATATATATATAATATATATATATAATATATTAATACATAAATAGATGTACAGAGAAGAGATAGATATACACATAATAAACACAGAACAAGGGAGAAGTAGATGGATAAGTATACACAGAAGAGAGAACGAAAGATAAATACACACAGAAGAGAGATAAATAAATAGATGTATACAAACAGAAAAAGTAATAGAGAGATGAATGCACTCAAAAATAGACAAGATAGATAAATACACAGAAAAAATCAAGATATGGATAAATAAGCTCAGAAGAGATAAATGAATAGATAAATACCAACAGAAAAAGGAGGCTACAGAAGAGATAAAAATAAATAGATAAATACACACAGAAAAAGAGATAGATAGATGAGTAAATAGATGGATAAATATAAAATATAGATTCCATTCTGTCTTGGTTTTAAAACATTTTGACCCGCACTGCAAAGGCAACAAACATACAATAACCTATTAGTCTAGGACAAGTTTCCCTACTCCCTAAAAAAAAAAAAAAAAAAAAAAAAAAAAAAAAAAAAAAAAAAAAAAAAGGTTGATGAAACCCTGAAAAGAAAATTGATATCTTTACTAAAGCACAACCTCACCCTACCATATCAACACGTCAGGCCAACTCCACTCCGCCATTAACTTCTAAAAGTGACGAGAAAATGAAAGAACGAATATACAGGAATATGTAAAAAAAAAAAAAAAAAAAAAATAAGCGAATAGACCACACAATAAGCGAATAAACACACAGACACAAAACGA
>NW_020872903.1:478612-480095 GCF_003789085.1 Penaeus vannamei
CGTTATCACCGTATACTCCATTATCTTAATTATCTTAATTCAGTAATCATGCAATGTGTTATTGTATGAGCACCTTATATTAGTCATATTCTAGGGTTTAATTCATTGGTCGAAAAAGGCAAGATACATGTAGAGATTTATGATAAAATCAAAGTGTAGACCTTCGCTCATTCTCTCTCTCTCTCTCTCTTTGTGTGCGTGTGTGTGTGTGTGTGTATGTGTGTGTGTGTGTGTGTGTGTGTGTGTGTGTGTGTGTGTGTTTCTATTCATATACAGTATCTATTTTTCTCCCTTCTCTCTCTCTCTCTCTCTATCCTTTCTATTCATCTATCGAGGGGGGGAGGGGTTCATGCTCAAGGTGATGTGAAGTGATGTAGCCTTGATAAACACACAAATATATTGACCGTGTTAAGTGTCTGCATGCCTTCTCACTTGCCGCTGTCACCGCCGAGTGCATAAAAGGGAGCAGTTCTGCATAAGCCTTCCCCCGCCAGCTGACAGCCATCGAGACTTCTGCAGTGCTTCTTCGTGGCGATCCCAGGCTAAAGAGCGGCGAAGGCCTTAGAGGCACGGAGTCGTGTCCCGCCCGCGTGCGGACACGCTCTGGCTCCGTACCAGCTCCTTCCCCTCAGCCCCCTTGGATTTTTGGGCAGCTCAGGGGAGGTGGGCCTTGCCAGTCCTCTCCCAGATACAAACTCACTGGCAGCGACCGGTGGAATGCTGGGGGGAAGGGTACTACCTCTCTCACCTAACAAGGTGGACTGTGGGTCCCATTGGGAGAGCGACTGCTGGGCCACAAGATAGGAATGGGAGTTATTCGTCCCACCTGTGCCCCAGCAGCCGCCAGCCCAATGTGAGGCCTGCGGGACAAAGCCCAAGGGAACCCCACAGGTGGAAGTCGTTGTGCCCCATAGGCTACGCCTTTATATGGGGCAATGTCAGCGGGGCGGTATTGGTTTAACCTCTGCCCGGCTTTCCAGGTAGGAGCTTGGAACATCTGATCTTTACGATAGGATTATCAATTATCCCTGCTATCGAGGGAATTGAAGCGGTTGAGAGTCAAGATAGTTGACTCGTCGGAGGTGAGGAGATCTGGCAGCGGCATGATCAGTATGGGTGGATACACCTACTACTGGTTAAACCTGGGTGACGGTTACCATCTCCAGGGAGTAACCATCTCCAGCTGACTTCAATTGTCGGTAGTAGAGGTTGCAACTTGAGTGTCCCTGGCCATCAGGTTCTCTTCACGAGGCAAACCTGAAATGAGGAGACCTAGGAAGTCATGATTTGGGTGGATCGACCAGACCTGTCGTGAGGAGCTAGAGATGGGCCGAGAACTTGCGTGACTTGCCATAAGGGACCCTCGTGGCTGGAAGCGAAGGGTGGAAGCGGCTTTGCGCATCCACCCTTCGCTTCTTTTCATTGTGTGTATGTGCTTGTGTGTTTGTATCTCTCTACCCATCTATTTATCCCTTCTCTCTTT
>NW_020872903.1:493195-498195 GCF_003789085.1 Penaeus vannamei
TAAACATGCAAATGGCACTAGCTTCGCACACAAAATTCGCTACATTTCAGCGCTAACAGCCATGCAGCCCCTGTCATTACTCCTGCCATTGTCTTAGTAATGTTCCCAATGTTGTTGTCATTTTGGTTTACTGTCATTACCTCCGTCAAAGAGGGGGTTATGCTTTTCTGGCTTCTGTTGATTTGAAGGAAACGTTAAGCGAAGACATAGTGGGGATTGTGATGAAACCCGGTGAGTAGGTTGACTAAAGGGCAGCAGCCGGCTCGTCGCATTTTGGTGGAGGCAGTATGGAGGCCGAGGAGGGGCTTGAAAGGTTCTTCGCCTTATCGGAAATATCGACTAGCGGGGAAACCGGTTTCTTTGAATATCTGTGGTAGGATTATGCATTTTCCCGCTGGACCTTATTTCACTTTTCTCTCTCTCTCTCTCTCTCTCTCTCTCTCTCTCTCTCTCTCTCTCTCTCTCTCTCTCTCTCTCTCTCTCTCTCTCTCTCTCTCTCTCTCTCTCTCTCTGCCTTTATATATATATTTTCAATATCATTTACTATATATCATTACTTTTATCATATCTATTATTATTATTTTCATCATTATCATGAATATTATCATCATTGTTACTGTCATATCAATCATAAACATAAAGCAGTAGCAGTAACATTAGTGTTTTTTGTCGTTGTCATTTCTGTTTCACCATTATTATTATCGATAACAGTATCAGTACACTGGTAATTATCATAACCAAAACAAACACGCCGCCAATCACTCCCCAACACTTGTTTCTAAGTAGACGTGTCCTGAACCTGTTTTCGCTGAGGATCCAACCCTGCTATATCTTTTGCCTAAAGGATTTGTGCAGTGCCTCGGAAATTCATTGAAGAAAAATATATATATGATTTATCTCTCGGTCCTTTTTGCTTGGGGGCTTCGAGGGAGTTAAAAATAGGGTCAAGTAATAAGAGGGGATTTTAGAAAGACGTTTTCGAAAATGGAATGCGAGAAATTTATTTACTTTCTTTTTTCTTAATGTTGAACGTGTTTAATGATTGCTATAATTATGTGTTTCGAATGTGAAAAGGGATATGTAAACACAAACACGCAAAACATGTGTACAGATACACATACCAGCATACGTAGACTGTCATCTGTCATTATTATTATCATTGTTATCATTGATATTATCATCAGTGTTTTATCATTACACACATACCCCCCCCCCCCACACACACACA
The DNA here is from genome assembly GCF_003789085.1 of Penaeus vannamei. Taxonomy (NCBI): domain Eukaryota; kingdom Metazoa; phylum Arthropoda; class Malacostraca; order Decapoda; family Penaeidae; genus Penaeus; species Penaeus vannamei. The sequence continues at coordinate 494,424 of NW_020872903.1, forward strand.
CACTACCAACAACAGTAGTCGCCCTGACTCTCAAAAGCGACTTCCTGTTCCATCACAAAGCATAAATTACCACTAATTGATAGACCAAGCATAATATCACAAAACGATCACAGAATGCAAAGGCAAGCTCTCTCGCGAAACAATTCCAAAAGAAAGGTTTAATTACTGATGAAAAGGCCAGACAATTTCGCTCGAGCGGCGGCGCGGACGAGCAGAGAGGGGGTATTTGACGTTCAGAGGGGGGGGGGAGGGATGTGCGTGAGGAGCGAAGGCAGGGAAGGGGAGGGGAGGGGAAGGGGAGGGGAAGAGTGGGAGAAAGGAAAGAGGAAGTGGAAAGAAAGGGTAAGGGAGAGGAAAGGGAAGGAGAAAAGGGAGGGAGAGAAAAGGGAAAGGAGGAGAGGGAGGGCGAGAAAAGGGAAGGGGAAGAGGGAGGGAGAGAAAAGGGAAGGGGAAGAGGGAGGAAGAAAAAAGGGAAGGGGAAGAGGGAGGGAGGGGGGATGGGTAAGAGGTGAGGAAAAGGGGAAAGGAGGAAACCTGGGGAGGGAATACGAAGAGTGGAAGAGCGAAGGGAAGAAGGAAGGGGAGGAGAGGAAAAGTGAGCGTAAAAGGGAAAGAGAAGGAGTGAAGGATGAAAGGGGCAAAGAAATAACATAAGACAAAGGGATACAAAACGAAAACAAAATGTAAACAATTTTCGTCACGTCTGATGACAAGCCCACAGCTCGTCATGACGTCACAGGGATCGTCATTTTACACATCTAATGAACAGAAATTTTCGGTATAAGTTTGAGATCTCGGTTTTGTTGTTACAGAAATATGCCAAATGCGTTGTAATTGTTACGTCGTTTTCTTTTCTTCTTTTTTTTTCTTTCTTTCTTTCTTTCTTTCTTTTTTCTTTCTTTTCTAATTTCGGTATAATCATAACTTAGTCGGCCTCAAAATGACGAGATTTTAATCTTTTTCGGATTTTTAGACAATCCTAAGACAATTCTTTATCGCATTTTCGTTGTAAACTGTATTTCATCCGTAAACACACAGGAATCATATCGAATCAAAGATAAAAATATTCGTAATTTGTAATTCTGTGGTTTGCGGAAATTGTCATTCGCACAAATGAGTAAACAACATTAACTAAAGACCGTATATATTTACCTAATGAGCTTTTGCTTGTTTTGATACTGTAATGTGACATATAGACGGAATACAATGATTATTGTATGACGAATTCCTCTTGCATATTTCCCTCCAAATTTGACCCGAGTTGGGAGGAAGCTTTTGTCGGCGCCATTTTACACATTTTCCGTTTTTTACTATTTCATTTCGTCAATTTGTGGAGTATATAAGCGCTTACTCTTACTCTTCCTCCTCCACTCAGTTCCACTCCATTGTTGAAGGCTAATTAATTGTTAACAAGTGGATCGGCCCAAACAATGCTGTCCACACACAAAAGATTCACGATAATTTTTTTTTTCATTTTTTTTCCCACAGAAAAGCAAGAGAATGGCTGGGGAGGCGAAGGATAGAGAAACAATTTAGTACAACAAAGAAAAAAATAACAAAATTAAAAACGAGAAAAAGAAAAATAATCCCTATATCGGATCCCACAGCCCTCAAATCAACCCCCCCTCCCCCCCTCCCCCCGTCTCCCCCACCCACACACAAACGGCCTCAAATTAAGCAGACGAATTCCCTCTTTCATTAAAGGCCGCTGACCCATGGACAGACAGATCATCAGGAACCTTTGACGATGATCCTATTCATCTCAGGATCATCGCGAAGGTTCTTAGACCGCCGCGGGCATTGGCGAACACGAAAGGTAATCGTTGCCCCCAAATAGGGATGTGTTTTATACCATGCTGTGTCTTTCATTATTGTCCGTTAAGTTTAATGCTGCGGGGGGTTTTGTGTGTTGTAATGGGTTGTATTATAGTCCTAGGGTTGTTTATTCCCTGGTTATTTATAAATTGTTTCCTTTCTTTTTGTTGCATAATTTTCCTTTTTGGGTAATCTTTGGATCAGCCTTTGCCCTGCCATGAGTGGGAGAATCATGATTAAATATCTTCCAGACTTCAAATGGATTTTTCAAATAAAACATTTATCTCTGGTGATTACATGAATTGCAACCGAACAGAACAGGGTATCAGTTCATGCAAAAAATTATTATCTTTACAAATAAGTTACGTTTATTCAACAGCTAAATTGTGTATCTATCAACAGAACAACTTTTTGATTAAAAAAAACGAATATTTACACTTTCACTATTGAATTGCAATTACTTAGTGTATAACATGAAATTATAATTCATATTAACTATTAATTATCGTATCTTAATTAGCCACCATCAAACCGCCAAGTCATTAAAGGTCACTAAGTTTGCCTGCAAAGTTGCACGTTGCAGCGACTTTGACGCAGGATAGTTAACCTCTTCTAGGAATGCGCCGGTTGATGTTAGGCTTAACTGATGTTAAAGTTATATTCAGGCACATGTCGAATTAAAGAGATATTGAAGATGGCTTATAATGAATTTTGAAAAAAATAGTCTTACAATCAGTCGGCGTTAAATCTTATATAAGTTAGAAACATAAATATCCAGTGCAGTACAGCACTAGTTTCTTTTGGGGTCACGCTGGCTCTACGCAAACGGTCGTTTTCGCTTAAGTAATCCTTAATACTGCTGCTGCTCATAAGAAAAAAAAAATCCTATAATCAATGAAATACAAAAGATAGATAAATGCATACACAAATCCTGTCATGAGGGGAAAAATAAATCAAAGGTATTACTGTATGTCTATTGAACAGTAGCGAAAGAAGACTCATTATGTATGCTGTCTGTCCCGCCATTCGCCCTGGGGAATAGTGATACAGATTGAGTAAAGCTCCGGCGAAAGAGACAGAGGGAAGGACAATGAAGGTGAGGAAAGGAACGATAGAGAGGGAGAGAGGAAAGATGTCGGAAATAACAGGAAGAGAGAGCGAGAGGAGAGAGAGAGGGGGGTAGAAAAGAGAGAGAGAGAGAGACGGAGGGAGAGATAGAGAGAGAGAGGGAGAGAGGGGACGAAAAGAAACGGAAAAGAGAGAGAGAGATACGAAAAGAATAAATGAAGCAAGAGGCAGAGCCAAAAGGTCATACAGGTCTGAGTACATGCATGTTTGGCAAACAAAAATGTAGCATAAATTCGAAATGCATTTTTAATTTTTGTTTCACTTTTTAAATTTAAGGGGCACTGCACTTTATATGCCGACAGTGAATATTATCAATTCATCATACGTTTCAATATATGCATTTAACACATATGTATATATTCGTGCATACATTTATACATACCTATCCATATTCATACTCTGGGAATTTTAGGTGTGTTTGTAAATATACGACCCGATTCTGTACCCACTCATTCACCAAATCATTCATTCATTTGCTGATGTAAGGCGAGGAGAGAGAGAGAGAGGAGAGATAAGAGACAATGTAGGAGATAAGTGGTAGAAGAAGCAAGGAGGCAAGAGCAGCGTGTAGTTGTCATGAGGGAGAGAAAGAGAAAGTTCAGAGATAAGGACCCCTCACGTTGTTTACCTAACAATGCTTAGTCTTGTGTCCAGACCATTCCCAAATCCCCCATTCTTATTCACACTTTCCCATTCTGACTTCCCTCCGCAACCCCTGTTTAATTAAGTCTCTCTCTCTCTCTAGAAAAAAAAAAAAGATAAATCGTGTGACTGAATGGCTGCTTTGATTTACTAAAGTCCATCCATCTCTCCTGCCATTTTCTTTGTA
>NW_020872903.1:520695-525695 GCF_003789085.1 Penaeus vannamei
TGTAATAAAGATAGAGAGCATGTTCATAACGACCTCACAATAGCAGTAATAATAATGATTATAACGATGATAAGCATTAATGTTATTGATAGTAGTAGTAGTAGCATTACTTTTATTATTATCAATATTATTGCTTTATCAGATCATTATCATTTTCATCACTATTATTATTATCATTATGATGATCATCATTATAGCATAATTGTTATCAATATTATCATTATTACTATCATTTTCATCAATATTACTATCATTACTATTATCATCGTAATTTCAGTAATAATAATGGTAATAATAGTAATAAGACTGGTAATAATTTAAGAAACGATTATAATGACATTGATAATGATAATATTGATGATGTTGATGATGATGGTGATGATAATAAGGATAATAATGATAATGATAATAATAATAATAATGGTAATAATAATAATAATAATAATAATAATAATAATAATAATAATAATAATAATAATAATAATAATAATAATAATAATAATAATAATAATAATAATAGTATTAATAATGATAATAATAATAATGATAATGATAATAGTAATAATAATGATAGAAATGATAATAGCTATAACAATAAAAATAATATAAATGATAATGATAATAAGGATACTATAATCAATGATAATGAATAATTATTATTATTACTATTATTATCATTATTATCATTATCAATATCGTCATTATTTTAACTGTTATGATCAATTCAATCAGATGTTTGACTATAAGAATCACAATGCTCCATTAGTTAGTATTGAAACGTGGGTAGAAGCCCGTAGAGTTATGATACACCGCGTGAAGTAGAAGACGTACAGTACATCGTTGTATTAATCAGTTTTCCAGATATGATGTGATTAACGAATCACATACTAAATGATAGCAAATGTGAACACAAATAAGAGATTAGTTGAACCATATTCAATGTGATAAATGTAGAAAAGGTATGAGTGAGAATGAACATCTTTACAATATAGGATATGTACCTAATCGGTTTCGAATAGATCTTCGTCAACAATACTTGGTACATGTATTGATGACGAAGATGTATTCGAAACCATCTCTTGTATAGTGAAGATATTCATTCTCATTCATACCTTTTCTACAAGAGATTAGTATTCATGCTCTACACAGCATCTAAACCACTAATTAGTTCCTACAATAGTTTGCGACTTTTGCTTCACCCTGTATATGCTCAACAAAATTCGTGTAGGAAATATCAAAATTAATCTGGTAATTATCCAACATATTAGTTGGGTTTAAACTTCATCAAACAGTCAATGCCTTTTCAGATAATGAAATACAATACAGGTTATTTTCCTGCTGTGCCAATACCTGATTTATCATTCAGCATCAGATAATCCTTCTGCTATCTGTATTGTCAGTTGTCATTATCATCATTATCTGCTACTGATGATGGTGATGGTGACAGTACTGGTGATGATGATGGTCGTCATGATCATGACAGTGATCAAAACATCATTAGCATAATCACTATTATGACTATCATTATCCTTTATCATCATAATAATGGTGAGAAATGATGATGGCAACGACGATCATGGCAGAGGAATATTTTTGGAAATCTAAGTAAGTAAACATACCAAGATTCATCGTCACCATCACTTATCTATTTGAATATCGCCAGGTCTGCGGTTGTAAAAAATAAATAGATAAATAAATAGAATAAAATTCCCGTCAAACTTTTCACGTATATCATTTTGGTTTATTTTGTTTTTTTTTCTGTTTAGTCGTTTTTTTTTTAATCTTTATCTCTCTTTAACGGAGAATAAATCTTAGGAGAAAAATCTTTCTTCACTATCATCCGGCTTAGATCTTAATGAGCAAGGCTATTTAAAACTCGGTAATTAACCTTATCAGCGGCGGTAAACACTTCCATATTCTATTAGAACTTTTTTTTAATCAGAATATTCAAATTTGATGTCCGTGCTTTTATGAAGGGATTTAATGTATACCAACATACTCTTCTCGCATGAATGCATAATATAGATTGTTCATAAAACGAATTCATAGGTGTGATGTGGAGGGGGAGGGGGGTGATAGTGATGTTGATAACGATGGTGATGATGATGATGATAATGAATGATGATGATGAAGATGATAATGATAATGGTAATGATAATGATGGTGGTGGTAGTGATGATGATGGTGATAGTGACTGGTTGGCGATGATGATGATGATGATGATCAAGATGATGATGATAATGGTAATGATAATGATGGTAGTGGTGATGATTATGGTGATAGTGATTGGTTGGCGATGATGATGATGATGATCAAGATGATGATGATGATAATTTTAATGATAATGATGGTGGTGATGATGATGGTGATAGTGACTGGTTGGCGATGATGATGAAGGTAAAGGTGATGGTGATCATGGCGGTGATGACGATGATGAGGGTAAAAGTGAGAGTGATGATGAAGATGTATGTTTGCGTGTGCGCGCGTGTGTGTTTGTGTGTGTGAGTGCCTGTGTGTATGTGATAGTGTGAGTATGTCTGTATAGGTAAAGCGAGAGAGACTACATACAAACCCACCTTTAACAGAGAAAGGAAGGCATCGAGTGTCCGACGCGCGAGACCCAGCCCACACAACCATCGCATGACAGCATTCCCGCCCATGCCCTTTAAAGACCTCCCTTGTATGACGGGCCTCCTTTCACCTGCCTTCCCGATAGTGCCCTCCTGACACCTGACTAACGCTTCTCTCTTCAATTCCCGAAGTCGCTCCTAAATCTCTTCCTTTCGATAAGAAACTTCGCAGGAATTAATCTCAGGGTATCATAATCCTTCAAGCACACCGCCAATGCCTTTAGCAGGTCCGATTCTTTTCCCTCTTATGGAATCGAATGCTCTTACAGACAGAGGAGGGGGATCATTCACAATAAGCGCCTGGGCCGGAATATGACGAGGCTGATCCCATTCGCTCTCAGTCGCCGCACAAAGGAACTAGGGGAAGTTGTACGTGTAAAAATGGAATCACAAAGGAAGAGGGAGGGAGGGGAGAGGGTTAGGGAGAAAGAGAAAGGGCGAGGAAGAGGAGGGACGGGAGGGTTAGGGAAAGGGAGGGAAAGAGAGAGGGTGAGGGAGAGGAAGGGGGAGAGACAGAGGGTGAGGAAGAGGGAGGGAGTGAGAGGGTTAGGGAGAGAAAGAGAAAGAGAAGAGGGGGAGAGTATGAGAGGGAGGGAAGGGAAAGGGAGGGAAAGAGAGAGGGTGAGGAAGAGGAGGGAGGAGAGGGAGGGAAAGAAAGAGAAAGCGTGAGGAAGAGGGGAGGGGAAAGAGAGAGGGTGAGGGAGAGTGAGGGGGAATATAGAGGTGAAGGGAGAGAGGGAGAGAAAGAGAAGGAAAGAGGGGAAGGAGGGAGGGAAGGAGAGGGAAGGAAAAGGAGAGAGAGAGAGAAAGGATAGGTAAGGAAAGAGGGAAGGGATGGAGAGCGAGAAAGTAAAGAGAGAGATCGACATCATGATCATTAAAAGAAACGCTATAATGTGAAAGACAGCCTTCCCTTTTATACTTCATCAAGGGTTATACAGCTCTCCTTTTGCCTGTTCATAAAAAGAGTCTATACGTTACACATGAACCTTATTTCCTGTGAGGACATTCCTTCGAGACCAAATTCTGCTACTACTCTTCCTCCTAAAGGCACCCTTCATAATCTCAGCCTGAAATAACGTATTGCAGTCTCTTGCTAAAACATCCATCACACCTTAACGCTAAATACAAATTTATGAACTTTAAATCACCATTAAGCTCCATTCAGCCTGACACTATGAACTTACCTTAACATACCGTTACGTTACACCAGAGGTTCCCAACCTTTTATACACCTGCACCCTAAGAAAATTTTGCTGTGTCCTCTTAAATTGAAAGCTTATTTTAAGGATAAAGGAGGTGAATTTATACTAGATTTTATCAACAAGAGAAAATATTTTTTTTCATTTTCTAATATGTTAACAAAAATCAAATATGAGGATAAGAAAACGTGTCCCAGATTATCTGAATAAACCCTACAAAAAATAATCACTTGCTTGAAATATCTACATATAAAAATCAAAGAACTAACCTTAAAACATTTATACACATGAATTTACAACTCTTTTCTTCCTGTTCCTTGACTATGAATAATCAATAGATTAATTGTTTGTCTTCAAGATGGAGACTTTTCGTGCCCCTTGCAATGCTCTCTCACTCCCCCTGCGAACGCCCCTGTTGGGAAACCCTGCGTCACGCGGACCCCTTCGCGTGAACCCTAAAGCCCCCGTCGCAACAACACCTCAGGGACTCCTTCGCCGATACACAACCTTAAACTAATTAATCGATCTTTATCCTTCACTTTGCTTCATTATCTTCACAATCGCGACGCAAAACAATCTTTACCTCATCTTTTCCTTTTTCTTAGAACAATGGTCGCTTTTCCATGCTTCGCTTGCTCCTAATCAAGCTGCCTCAGACTGGCCAATCGCACCTTTGACACCTGCTAATGACCCACGTCTTGAAAGGTCAGGTAGCCAGGGGCGGGGAAGTCAGGTGGGACTATTTTTCTTCGTTTTTATTTTCTATTTTCTTTCTTTTTTGTTTGTTTGTTTGTTTGTTTCCTTCATTTTTCTTCTTCTTCTCTTTGTGTGTGCGTGTTACATCTTTTATCGCTATCATTAATTATTTTTTGTTATTATTACCATTATCTTCATTATCATCATTGTTACTATTTTTATCATTATCATTATTGTTATTACTTTACTATTATTATCGTTTTTGTTCTTGTTGTTACTGTTACCGCCATTATCATTATCATCATTAGGATCATTTTTTTCAAAACTGGTACCCCTATTGTTATCAGGATTATCATCAGTATCGTTACCATTATCATTACCATTATAATCATCATCGTTAGTTTAATCATTTTCAATACTATCATCTCTATCGGCATTTATTATAATTATCATCATCATCCTTGATTCGAGT
>NW_020872903.1:544191-546691 GCF_003789085.1 Penaeus vannamei
CTGTCTCCCTCTCCCTCACCTCCCCTTCCTCTCCCTCTCCCCTCTCCCTCACCCCTTCTCTCTGTCCCTCACCCCTTCTCCCTCTCCCCTTCCCTCACCTCCCTCCCCCTCCCTCACCTCCCCTTCCCTCCCTCTCCCTCTCTGTACACGAGCAGACAGCGCGCGAGAGACTTCCTTCGCCCACCTGCTGTTGAAACTTTGAGGGCGTCGCCGAACCTCCTGGGGATAAAACTCACGAAACACGAGTTCAGTTCACTTGTTACGGCGCCTGTGCTTGCGTCGATTGTGTTTCTCTTTTTTTCTCTATCTTTTTTATGTTTCTTCCCTTGTTTTCTGGGGGGGGTTTCCATTTTTTTCTCTCTTTTTTTCTTTTATTTGTTTTTTTTCTTCTTTCTTTCTTTCTTTCTTTTGCTTTTTTCCGTTTTTCATTTTTTTTTTTTCTTTTTTCTCTTTTTTCCGTTTTCCATTTTTTCCCCTTTTTCCCGTTTTTTCCTTTTTTCCTTTTTACCGTGGCCTTTTAAAAGTCGTGGCTAAGCTGTGCCACTTTTTTATATCAAGGGGCATATTGGTATTACTTTCTTTTTCTTTTTCATCTCTTGTGACAGAGAAGGAATGTGTATGTAGTCTTTTTCTATCTCTGTCCATCTGCTTGTCTGTCTGTCTGCTCGTCTCTCCCCCACCCTACTCTTTCTCTATCTATTAGTCTATCTTTATATTACTCACTCTTCCTCTCTCTCTCTCTCTCTCTCTCTCTCTCTCTCTCTCTCTCTCTCTCTCTCTCTCTCTCTCTCTCTCTCTCTTTCTCCCCTTCCTCCCCTTCTCGCTTTCCCTCTCCCCCCCCCACTTCCCCCATCGGTGACTAATTACTTTTATCTCAAGACAAGGGCACACTTAATCCCCCCCAAAAAACTTTTCTTCGGTACTCTTAAGACCTTTTAGTTTAATTACAAGTAGAGTGTTGTTCCACTGAAAGTTTCAGAAAAGAACAGAAGAAAAAGGGGGAGAAAAAATGAGAAGGGGGGAGAAAAAGAAGGAAAAGAAAAGAACGAGGTAAAATGCGGAGGGAGAGAGAGAGAGAGAGAGAGAGAGAGAGAGAGAGAGAGAGAGAGAGAGAGAGAGAGAGAGAGAGAGAGAGAGAGGAGAGAGAGAGAGAGAGAGAGAGAGAGAGAGACAGGACAGACAGACAATTAGATAGATAGACAAACGTATATTTAGATAGACAAACAGACTGATAGATAGAAAGAGAGACACACAGACACATAGACAGACAGACAGATAGAAAGAGAGAAGGTAAATGGCACAGCAGTAACTAGGGAGCTATTACTGTACATTACAACATGGGGTCTCTAGTGCCACATTTTCTTATCTTAGGGAACAAGGGAACAATTTCGAGGTCAGAACTCTAGAAAACTTGAAAAAAGAATAATAATAAGACCTTAGCTTTCTCGGAATGACTAATCTAGAAGTTTGATGCAATTACCATTTATCACTTTCGTCAACAGTTCGATAATTATAATTACAATTGTTATGGGAGCTATAGTTCATACCGAAGCCAATACGTTCTCTTTCTTTGTATGCATGTATGTACTCTCTCTCTCTCTCTCTCTCTCTCTCTCTCTCTCTCTCTCTCTCTCTCTCTCTCTCTCCTCTCGCTCTCGCTCTCGCTCTCGCTCTCGCTCTCTCTCTCTCTCTCTCTCTCTCTCTCTCTCTCTCTCTCTCTCTCTCTCTCTCTCTCTCTCTCTCTCTCTCTCTCTCTCTCTCTCTCTCTCTCTCTATCATCTCTCTCTCTTTCATCATTAATTAGTGACATACATTCTAGTTAAAATCAGGGAAGGAAAAATTTCAAGCGAGTCCTTGTCCTTCTGAAGTCTATGGCATCGTCACAAAACAGTATAGACTAGTAGGACTTCCTGATGCTTCAGTTTAATCAACTTGGTGTTAATTTGACTCAAAGTCGATAACACGACCCCTTGTTTAGTATTTCCTTACTTTCAGCGAAAAAAGGGAAAAAAATGCTGAGACCGGAAATTAAAGCGAAAGGGGAAACTTCAGCAGGGGAATGAAAAACAGATTATTTTTTGTGAGCCGCGCTGTAGCTCAGACAGCGGTGTTCTAGGAAAAGAAATTTAAATAGGCAATAAAATTATCACGATGATAAGGGTAACGACGATGATAACGAAAATGGCAAATTATTAGGGAAAAAAAAACAAAAATGAAACATCAATCGAAGTTAGAACAACCTCTCCCACGATACGACACCTTCACACTTTGCATATGAGGATATTTTTTTTTCCTTTTTTATCTTTTTTTTTTTTTTACTTTCTCCCTGTCAATATATTTCCCTCTCCTCCCTTTTCATTATCTCTCGCCGGTCCTTTGGAGGTAGAGGGAATCGAAATCGGCACCGACGACTCCGGCAATATTGATATATCGATATTGGACTTATTTTGGCGCGAGATCTTTTGGCGGGAGCGCGTTCTCTCGGGCGTGGGGATACGGC
>NW_020872903.1:551691-554191 GCF_003789085.1 Penaeus vannamei
CTCTCTCTCCTCTTTTCCTCCCTCCTCCCTCTCATCTCCTCCCCTCTCAGTCCTCTCTATGCTCCCTCCTCTCCCTCCTCTCTCTCCCCTGTCCTCTCTCTCCTCCCCTCTCTCTCTTCCCCCCTTTCTTAAATCTCTTTTCATTCTCCTTAACTCCTATCAGCAGCCTCTCTTTCACTCCTTAACCTCTACTTTCTCCTCCGTCACTCCTCTCTTTCTCTTCTCGGTAGACTGGTAGACGGCAAAGACCCTGTTGTCAACCTGCGATGGTTTGTCCTGCATGGCTCCTTGTCAACCTATAGAGTGGTGATAGTGATAATTTGAAATCAAAGAGGTAAGAGAAAGGGATACATTACTGGTTGTTGAGTATAAAGTGTAAGCATTAATTGCGTTGCTTTCTCTCCTCCATCTACTTTCTCTCCGTGTTTTTCTCTGTTTCCGGCAATCACATAATTTTAGAGCTGACTGAAATTAGACGTGATCGATTGGTACTTCGAGAATGGTATGTTGACTACAATTTCAATGGATCAAGGAATTAGGGGCTGCACTGTGAGGGGGAGCGCTGTCATTGCAATGAATTGACGTATAGGGATGAAAGAAGGAAAAAGAGATGAGAGGAGGCGACAGAGACAGGAAAAAAGGAACCAGAGAGAGGAGAGAGAAATCGGCCCAATGTCGAAAAAGGCATTTTATTATTTGTTGTTTGTCCTTCTCATAATAAAAAAAAAAAAAAAACCAATTTATCATAGTATGTTGGTTGGACGAATGGGTAGTGGCCTTTGTGGTCGAGTCTGTCGGAGGTTTTCCCCCAACTCCAGGACTTGGTCCTAATTAAACAGGGAACCGGGTTTTTGTTGTCCAGAACTTAATGTTCTCGATGAGTCCCAGATTCGATTCGTTTGACCTTGTTCATTATTGAGAGTAAAAAATTTCCCTGAACTGATCATGCACGGCCTGTAGAACCACATTACCTTAGACACATGAAACCAACCAACACCAAAAAAATAGCATATATAATATAAGTATTATATAATATATATATGTATGTATATATATATATAGTATATTTATGTATATATATATATATATATAATATAAATATATATATATATATATATTGCATTTATACACACACACACACACATACAACATCACACACCACACACCACACCACACCACACATACAACTACACCACATATATATAGTATATAGTATATAATAATATTCCTATTATATAGTATAAACAATAATTATATTATTAATAATATATATATATATTCAATATATATGATATAGTATATATATATATTCTGATATATGTTCTATCTTATCTATATTCCTATATCCTATAGTCTATTATCTATCTTATCTATTCTTCTATCTATATCTATATATATATATTTATATATAAATATTAATATTATATATGTATGTTGTATTGTGATATATTTTTTATATATTCATATAGTATATAATGTATGTAAATTATATATATATACTATATATAATATATATTATAATTATATCATATTTTATTATCATATCTATATATATGATAAGCAGGTGGTGTGTATGTGTGTGTGTGCTGTAAATATTTACAATATATAATTATTATATATATATATATTATCTATACTATATATATCTTTATATATATATTATTCAGTATATTTCTGTCTGTTTCCTTGTTGGAGTGGAGGGATTAAAACGAATGCACGGTCGCGAGCATCATTAAGTACTGTCAGAGGTTATTTATCAGGCCCTCAGAACTGCCTTGCATCCCTCCCTAGCCCTTCCCCCCTCCGCGGATTGCTCACCTCATCCCATTTAAACCCTTCTTTAAAAGAAAAATAATAAATGTGATGCATGAACCAGTTCTACTCTGACCTTTACTCTATTCGTCAATCACTCGTGTATGTGACCTGTTCTTTATCCTGGTCATATGTGAAGGGGGATGGGGAGGGAGGGTAGGTGAGAGGGTAGGAGGTAGGGAGGGCACTGGGGAGGGAGGGAGACAGTGAGAAAGGAGGAGAGGGGGAGGGAGAGAAGGAGAGATTCGCTAACACCCGAAAAACACGCACCATGATAAAGCTTTCGAACGGGTGGTCACCATCTTCCATTTCCGTTCTCGAGATATTTTTTTTCTTAATTTGCTGTACCTCTATATGTATGTATGTGTGTATATATGTCCCAATAACGGTTGGGTGGGATCCCTCTTGTATCTCAGCTTCTCTTGGGCCGATTCCAATGAAACTGACTACTCTTGAACATTGGCCCGACTAGGTTCAGACCCCAAAGTTTCATGTTCCAACCTAGTCTGGAACCCTATTTTTCTAGAACCCTCAAGAGCCGCTATCTGGCATAAAACGTGTGTCTGCGCTGGCCCCGGCTTCAGATGGAGGTTCTTTTTGGTATATTGCTATTGCTTGGAGTGGATATGAGGTGTAGTTTGAGTGTGAATTTAGAGTTGATTGGGTGGATTTCAGGGAAGGGGGCGGA
>NW_020872903.1:572744-577744 GCF_003789085.1 Penaeus vannamei
GAAAAGAATCAAAGAAAAAGTAAAATAATTAGGGAAAATAATTTAGGAAATAGAAAACAAGAAAGATAAATCATTACACAGGAAGACCCGAGAAATGAAGAGGCCAAGACACGCCGCCTCCGCTCGCCTCCGAGGAGATAGATCACGCCCTCGCCCACCGTCGGCCGCCCATTCATCTCCCGCGCTAACAAGTTGCAGGTCCTGGAGTAAGGGCCAATTGCAGCCGAGATTGCGTTTATGCTTGCCGCTTGTTCAATCTTTTTTTTTTTTTGTATGGCGAATGGGATTGTCCGGTGATTTGTCTTAGATTTTTTGTTGTGTTGTTTGTTTTTGAAATATGCAAAATCCAATCTAAAAAACATTTTGATAATGCGTAATAACAAAGTAAAACAAAATGGAACAATGAAAAACAAATAGACAAATAGATATATGAACGAGACATATGAAATAAAGAAATGACATAATATAGGTATATAAAAACAAACAGAAATAGAAATAAAAGAAAGAAGCAAATCAATCAAAAGAATACTAAAAAAGAAAGCATTTAAGAAAACCATAATAGAAATACCCTTTTAAAACCTGAGGGGTGACACGATCTGACCATCACGATCAAATAAAGCGAAATTCCTATCAAATTAGCGAAAAGTGAAATAGATTTATTCTCTTTCCTCCCCACTCTCAAAAAAAAAAAAATTACACACGCCCTTCAAAAAAGTCTTCTCCGATAGACACCAAGAGCGGCCTCACCTTTACATGGCAATCTCTGTTGCCAACATCACCGCAATCTTTCAGTTCTGCTTTAATGCTTCTCTTATTTCCAGGCAAGACCAGAGAAAGGAGGAGAGATGATGGATGTAGAACGAGAGCAGAGAAAGAGGAGGGGCTGGTTCTTAGAAGGGGGAAGAGGCCCGCGTGGCGGCGTAGCGTTGCTGGGGGGGTGCGGGAGGGGGTTGGAGGGGGGAGGGAGGAGGAGGATATAATGAAGAGTGATGAAAGGGACGGGGAGAACGAAGACGGGGAAGAGAGAAGAGAGGAGAGCGGGTCAAATATGTCTAGGCGTGGGAGGGAAGGGAGGGGAGGGAGAAAGAGGAGAGGGGAGGGATGAGAGAGAGAGAAGAGAAGAGAGAGATAGAAGAGAGAGAGAGATTATTTGGAAAGGAGAGTGAGAGAGTAGCAGAGGAGACAAGGGAAGGAGGATCGAGGATGAGAGGCGTGTAGGACGAGATGAAGCGGAGAGAGGGATGGAGGAGAAAGAAAGACGAGAGAGGAGAATGTGCCGATGCAAGGGCCGGGTTTTGGAGATAGGAGGTGAGGCGAAGGGCGTGAGAAAAGACAGAGGGAGAGACGATGGAAGAGGAGAGAGAGATGGAGGACAAAAGAAGGGAGGAGACACAGATGAGAGAAGGAGAGAAGACGAGAGCCGAAGAGAGAGAAGACGAGAGACGAGAGAGAGACCGCAGAGATGAAGGAGAGAAGAGAAAGAGAAAAGAGAGAGGAGAATGGGAAAGAGCGAGAAGATAGAGACCCTCTCTTTGCCGAAGATGAGATCGAAAGAAGGGAGGGGAGAGGAGGAGACGAGAGCGAAGGAGGGAGGCAAAGGAGATACATGATGCGGGATTGATTGACCGGAGAGACCGAGATAAGAGGAGAGGGTTCTTTGTAGTATGCCGCCGATCCTCGGAGGGCCAGGGAGGGATGGCGAGGGAGAAAGCAGAGAATTTCGTTGGAGAGAGGGGACTACGGGAGGGAAGAGAGACACGAGAGAGAGAGATTGAGGACGCATAGGAGAGAGAAGAGAGAATGAACCCGAGGAGAAGGAGAGAGGAGAAAGAGCAGAGAGAGAGAGAGAGAGAGATAGAGAGATGAGAGAGAGAGAGAGAGAGAGAGACGAGAGAGGAGAGAGGAGAGAGAGAGATAGAGAGAGAGAAGAGAGGAGAGAGGAGAGAGGGGTGAGGAGAGAGGGAGGGAGAGAGAGAGAGAGAGAGAGAGAGAGAGAGAGAGAGAGAGAGAGAGAGAGATGAGAAGAAGGAGAGGGAGAAGAGAGAGAGAGAGGGAGAGAGGGAGAGAGGAGAGGAGGGAGAGAGAGAGAGAGAGAGAGAGCGAGAAGAGAGAGAGAAGAGAGAGAGAGAGGAGGAGAGAGAGAGAGAGAGAGAGAGAGAGGAGAGAGAGACGAAGAGAGAGAAGAAGAGAGAGTGAGAGAGAGAGAGAGATGAGAGGAGGGAGGGAGGAGGGAGAGAAGAGAGAGAGAGAGAGAGAGAGAGGGAAGGGAGAGAGAGAGAGAAAATGAGAAATAAATGCACACACGGCAAGTCTTATGTGAACCTTATGTTGCATGATCAGAATTTATGATGGGTTTTTGGGCAGGGAAAGAAAAAGAAGTGCATTTTTTCCTTTCAAATGATTTGCTGTTTATTTTATCTTTATTTTAATTGTTGGTCTTGTGTTTTTATATGGTTGTTATCAATATTATCAATATCGTTATTGCCGTTGTACTCGTTGTTGTTCTTATTATTAACATCATTATGATCATCGTAATCATCATCGTCATTATCATCAATAGTATCATTATCATCATCACCATCATCTTTATCATTTTCATCATCATCATCATCATCATCATCATCATTATCATCATCATCATCATCATTATCATCATCATCATCATCATCATCATCATCATCATCATCATCATCATCATCATCATCATCATCATCATCATCATCATCATCATCATCATCATCATCTTCATCATCATCCTCATCATCATCATCATCATCATTGACATCATTATCATTGTTGTTATTTCATCATCACTATCACCACCACTGCCTCCACCATTATCATCAAAACCACCATAATAACCACAGTAGTACTAAAAATAATGACAATTTCTATCATCAATTTAATCACCAAAGGCACTTGAAGAAAAATAATACAAGAAAATACCATCAAATCATGAAAAGTTATTGAAGAAAACACTAATACAATAAATACAATAATACTGAAATAAATATCAACAACTTTTACCAGCAAACCACCAAAGGCACTTGAAGAAAAATAATACAATAAACACAAAAACGCCGAAATCAATAACAACATCTACCATCAAATCACCAAAAGCAATTGACATAAAAGAGATAACAAACAGAAGCGACAGACAACCAGAGAAACCCTCTTCGTTGCAGGGTGGCCGGGGGGGGGGTCGTTGCATGCAATACGTGTAGCATGACGAACCGGGCGAAGGTCGAATTAAAGGAGAAGATGAAAGGGAGAGAAGGAAGGAGAGAGGAAAAGGATGAGATGAAAGGACGGATGAGGAGATGGCGATGGGAAGATAAATCGAATGAGAGGGAGAGAAGGGAAGGGAGAGGAGGGGGGGGGTTGATGGTGCTCTCGCTTTGGGCATTATTGTGCTGGGAGAGGAGGAGGGGGGAGAGAGGAGGGGAAAATGAAAGGAGGAGGAGGAGGGGAGGAAGAAGAGAGGATAAGAAAAAGAGAGGAGGAAGAGGAGGAGAGAACTCAAGAGGGAGGAAAGAGGAGGAGGGAGGATGATGGGGGAGAAAAAGAGGAGAAAGGGGGAAGTGGAGGAGGAAGAAGAAGAGGAGGAGGAGGAGGAGAACCACAGGGAGTAGGGGGGGGAGAGAGAGGAGTAAGAGGAGGAGAAAGAAGAAGAGGAGGAGGTAGAAAAGGAAGAAGAGGAGGAGAACTCAAGTGGGAGAAGAGGGAGAAGAAGAAAAGAAAGAAAAAAAAAAGAGGAGGAGGAAGACGAAGAATGGAGGAGGAGTAGGAGGAGGACAACAACTGCAACGATGAAGAGGAAGTGAAATATTAACAAGAAAGGAAGGAAAGGGGAGAAGGGGATAATACTACCAATAATAACATTTAATAACAAGAAAGGGAAAACAGATAAACAAGAGGGGAAAAGTAAAAATAAAGTAGAAAAAAATTAATCCATTTCCGTGTTCTGTGGGCTAATCTACACAACATCTATGTATATATCATTGGTATATATCACAGGTGTAAATTACCCACATAGTCTTCTTAACTACCATGCTTTCCCGGTAATCAAGGTCATTGGTATATATGAGTTATAACAAAGTGATAACAACTATACACAAGTCCTGCCAACTCACAGATAATGAATTTCCTGAAATATTATCCAAAAATGATATTCGGCAACTATCCGGAAGTGATGCATATGCTAGCGACATTACGTGAAAGGGAAGACGAACGAACTTCCATAATATATCAAACTTATGTCATTGTTTTTCGTTCTGAGTCTCCCTGAGTGTAAACTTGTGTGCTGAATGCTGAATGTGGGGCGCGGATGTATAGGGTTTATATTGAATTAGAATTAGTTTGCTGTATATAAGGATTTTGAGTAATTTTTACATGTATGTTATCTATTGAAATTAAATGATTTTTTGGGATAGAATGTATATGGAATTCTGTTACATATTGAACGCTGAATTATGTCATATATGGAATATTGAAATGTTATGTATGTAGCAATAAAGCGTTTGTTATGTACTGAATATCCAATGCCATGATATTCACTGGATTAAAAAGTATGAAAATAAAGAATGAAATAGAAAGTTAATAGTTTTACTATTCGATAAAACTAACTTAAGCTGATATCAATTGCTGATAGACTTTCGATTTGCCAAATCTCTTTCATAATAGGAAATAAATGTTATATATAGTAATAAAGTGTTTGTTATATACTGATTATTCAATATCCAATGCCATGATATTCACTGGATAACAAGAAAAAAACGCATAAAAATTGAAAATAAAACATAAAATAAACAAAAAGTTTAAAACATAGAATAAACAAAAAGTTTAAAACATAAAATAAACAAAAACTTTTAAACATAAAGTAAACAAAAGTTTTAAACAAAATAAACAAAAAGTTTTAAACATAAACAAAACGTTTTAAACAAAATAAACAAAAAGTTTTAAACATAAAATAAACAAAAGTTTTAAACATAAAATAAACA
>NW_020872903.1:600244-602051 GCF_003789085.1 Penaeus vannamei
TCTCTCTCTCTCTCTCTCTCTCTCTCTCTCTCTCTCTCCTATTATATATATAAATATATATAATATATATATATATATATATATATATATATATATATTATGTATGAAACGAAAAAAAGAAGGAAAGTAAAAAAATTGCACATCTTTCCGCGCGTGCGACTTTCAATTCCGCGATTCATCCTGTCTCCCACGCGGTCGCCGACTCACTCACTCATTCTCACTCACTCACTCACTCACTCACTCACTCACTCTCTCTCTCTCTCTCTCTCTTCTCTCTCTCTCTCTCGCTCTTCGCTCTCGCTCTCCGCTTCTCGCTCTCGCTCGCTCGCTCCTCGCTCTGCTACTCTCGCTCTCCGCTCTCTCGCTCTCTCGCTCCTCTTCTCTCTCGCTCTCTCTCTCTCGCTCTCTCTCTCTCGCTCTCTCTCTCTCGCCTCTCTCTCTCTCGCTCTCTCTCTCTCGCTCTCTCTCTCTCGCTCTCTCTCTCTCTCGCTCTCTCTCTCTCGCTCTCCTCTCTCTCGCTCTCTCTCTCTCTCGCTCTCTTCTCTCTCGCGCTCTCTCTCTCGCTCTCTCTCTCGCTCTCGCTCTCCCTCTCTCCGCTCTCTCGCTCTCGCTCTCTCGCTCTCTCTCTCTCTCTCTCTCGCTCTCTCTCCTCTCGCTCTCTCTCTCTCGCTCTCCCTCTCTCTCTCGTCTCTCTCTCTCGCTCTCTCTCTCTCTCTCTCTCTCTCTTCTCGCTCTCTCTCTCTCGCTCTCTCTCTCTCCTCTCTCTCTCTCGCTCTCTCTCTCTCTCTCTCTCTCTCTCTCTCTCTCTCTTCTCGCTCTCTCTCTCTCGCTCTCTCTCTCTCTCAGCTCTCCTCTCTCTTTCTCTCTCTCTCGCTCTCTCTCTCTCCTCTCTCTTCTCTCGCCTCTTCTCTCGCTCTCTCTCGCTCTCTCTTCTCGCTCTCTCTCCTCTCGCTCTCTCTCTCTCGCTCTCTCTCTCTGCTCTCTCTCTCTCGCTCTCTCTTCTCTCGCTCTCTCTCTCTCCGCTCTCTCTCTCTCGCTCCTCTCTCTCGCTCTTCTCTCTCTCTCTCTCTCTCTCGCTCTTCTCTCTCTCTCTCTCTCTTCGCTCTCTCTCTCTCGCCTCTCTCTCTCTTCTCTCTTCTCTCGCTCTCTCTCTCTCGCTCTCTTCTCTCTCCTCTCTCTTTCCTCGCTCTCCTCTCTCTCTCTCTCTCTCTCGCTCTCTCCTCTCTCGCTCTCTCTCTCTCTCTCTCTCTCGCTCTCTCTCGCTCTCTCTCGCCTCTCTCAGTCTGTCTGTCTGTCTCGCTCCCTCCTCCCCCCCCCTCTCTCTCTCTCTCCCTCCCTCCTTCCCTCCCCCCCTCCCCCTTCTCTCCCTCTCTCCCCCCCCCCCCTTCTCTCCCTCTCTCCTCTCCCTCCCCCCTTCTTTCCCTCTTCCTCCCCCTCCCCCTTTCTCTCTCCCTCCCTCCTTCCACTCCCCTCCCTCCATCCCCCATCCCCTCCTCCCCTTCTCCCTCTCCCATCTCCCTCTCCCTCACTTCGCCCTTCCCTTCTTCCCCTCTTCCTCTCTCAACCCACGTGGGAAAAAACTCCTGCTCTTCCTGTCCGTTTCTTCACGGGACCTCATTTACATTTGGCACGCACACTGTGATTTGGCCGATACCACGTTTGCAAGCCATCGCGCGGGAGTAGGTTGTAAAGTATCTGCAAAAGTACGATACGGTATTATAAAAGTATTATTATTGTTAAAGTTAAATCCCAATCCCAATCCAAATCCAAGTAAAGGTAAAAAAATGTTTAAGTTAAAAGTAAAAAG
>NW_020872903.1:608186-638158 GCF_003789085.1 Penaeus vannamei
TCTCCTTATCTCTTATCTACCTCCGTGTATCACTTCTTCCCAGCTTCCCAGCTCTCTCTCTCTCTCTCTCTCTCTCTCTCTCTCTCTCTCTCTCTCTCTCTCTCTCTCTCTCTCTCTCTCTCTCTCTCTCTCTCTCTCTCTCTCTCTCTCTCGTTTCTATCTCACATCCTAAGTACGATTTTCGTTATTTCCCGAAGATAAAGACGAACTTCAGGGTTTTATGTTGATTTGATATCAGTTGAATGGCAGGCTTTACTTCTTATTAAGAATTAGTTGTAAAAGTCTCAAGTGCCAAGTGTGACTTCGAGTGTTGCCGCCAGTTGTGCTTTTTTCCCCTTAATTTTATGTGGTAATCTTAGATTACCTTATCTCGTTATCTTTCCCTCGCCCCGTGCTCTTAATACACCCACTGCCCGTGCTCATGGTACCCCATTACCTGTGCTGTTTTTTGTTTCTACTCACAACTGTCGCTTTCATGAGATCATCCACTACCTGTGTTTTTTTCTAATTTAAGGAATGCATGTTCTTTCCTTCTAAAATTTCCCACTACCTGTGTTACTACGGACGAAATACAACCCCACCTCCTATTTTTTTTTTTCTTTTTTGCTGGTGAATATCGGCCCCCATTACCTGTGCGCTACAGTTCCAATTTCCTGTGTGCTTCGGCTCCCATTACCTGTGTACGACAGCCCCCCCACCCCCACCCCCACACCCCCGTAACCCCTATTACCTTGGCTTCGTCCGATTTCCTTTGTCTGACTGAATTAGCTCTTGCGAAGTCCTCGAAAATTATTGCTATTTTTATTTTATTTTTTTTATTTTTTGTAATTCGGTCGTTGGGGGAAAATGCGTGCGGTCGGGAGCTTTGGCCTCTTTCGTGTTGTGGAGCTTTAGTCTGGTTTATTTCTATCTTTGTGTTTACTTTCCCTCTATCTCTTTCTCTCTTTCTCTCTCTCTCTCTCTCTCTCTCTCTCTCTCTCTCTCTTTCTCTCTCTTTCTCTCTCTCTCTCTCTCTTTCTCTCTTCTCTCTCTCTCTCTCTCTCTCTCTCTCTCTCTCTCTCTCTCTCTCTCCTCTCTCTCTCGTCTCTCTCTCTCTCTCTCTCTCTCTCTCTCTCTCTCTCTCTCTCTCTTCCCTTTTCTTTCTTCTCTCCATCTTTTTGATTCACATAATTTTCCTCTTCCACTCTTCCTCTTATTCTTCCTCTTCCTCTTCCTATTACCTCCACCGGGGTTTACGTAATTTTTGGGCGATCCTTCCAAAATTACGGAGGGGAACTTGAATAATCTTTCTGGGCTGATTTTTCTCATTTTCTTCTCCTTCCTCTTTCACACCCACACCCTGTTCTATTTCTTCTTCTTCTCCCTCTTGTTTATCTTCTCTTTCTTTTTTTTACTTCTTTTCTTACTTCTCCTCCTTAACCTTCTTCTTTCCTTCTTCCTCCTCCTCCTTCCTTCTTCTTCTTCTTCTTCTTCTCTTCTTCTCTTTCTCTTCTTCCTCCTCCCTCCTCCTCCCTCCTCCTCCTTCCTCCTCCTCCTCCTCCTCCTCTCCTCCTCCCTCCTCCTCCTCCTCCTCCTCCTTCCTCCTCCTCCTCCTCCTCCTCCTCCTCCTCCTCCTCCTCTCCTAGTTCGTCTTCATCTTCTATTTCTCCCCCTTCTTCTTCTCCTTCTTCTTTTTTTTCTTTTTTTCTTTTCTTTCGTAGCAGATTGTAGGTATATTATAATCCCTTCACAACGGGTGTTGCAAAGCGAGAGTCCCTCAAGGTGCAGGTTGAAAGGTGGGGATGAAGCGAATGATGGAGCAGCGATAAGGATATCTCTTATCTCACAACGAATTTGCATTTTTGAAGATTATCGATATTTTCAAACTGTAAGGATTACGAATGTCATTAATGTTCATTTTCGTGTTTTTTATTTCTTGTGGCTGCTGTTGTTATTAGTTTTACTGTAGGTAGAATATTTTTTATCTTATTATTTACTGTCTTTGATTTTTGTTTGTTTACATGCCCCCCAAAAAAAAAAAAAGTATATATATATTGCTATATATATGTATGTGTTTATATTTATATTTATGTGTATATATCAGGAAACCGACGTACATGTGCGTCCGTGTTGTACTGTTGAAGGCTACCTCATGTAGATTTATACATATATGATAATTGAACATGAAAATAATTACGAAACATAACATACTTGCCTTGAATTTTGCTTGTAGCCTATGTCGCTGTTGCTAAAAGGACGTTGTGTGTGCATATATATATATATATATAATATATATATATATATATATATATTATATATATATATAATCTTTTTATCTCCCGCTCTCAACCACTTTACTATAAGTGATGTCCATCGGCCAGTGCGTTAAAATTGTTCCTGGCGCGACCCAATGAATATTTATGATACGGACTTGCATGTGCACGGAAATAGATACGTATCTATCCGTATAGACACGCCTAATAGCCGGAGAGATAGATAAATGTGTATCTGTCCGATAGATAGACCTGCATTTATTTCTGTGTGTATCCATGTCCGTATCTATGAATATTGATTGGGTCGCGCCTCGCAAAACTGGTCCGTATGTGCATTTCCCTTTTTGGTGACCTCTGCTTTTGGTTCCCACGAAGTTGCAATGGGCTCGATCCTTTTCTTGCAATATTTGCAATGGACGAATCATGACCCGGATTTAGCGAGACAATTAGCGCTCGGTCAACACGTCGGGAGGTGGGGGGAGGGGGTGAGGGAGTGAGGGGGGATGTGTGTCGGTTGGGTAAACATGGCGGAGGAAGGAGGGAGGTTTAGCTTGCCTTTTTTGTTTGTGACTGGCTGTTTTTTGCGTCTTGTCTGTCTCAGTTTTTGTCTTTTTTATTCTGTCTGTCTGTCTCTGTGTATACCCCCCTTCTCTATATGTGTGTGTGTACATATATATATAATATATATATATATATATAATATATATATATATATATTATATATATATATATGTATGTGTGTATGTATGTATGTATGTATGTACATATATGGTTGTGTATAATATACACAACCTCTCTCTCTGTCTCTCTCTCTCCGTCTCGCTTTTATGCTTTTGCTTGTCTTGTTTTATTCATTTGCTTATCTAATTTTACTTTAGAGTGCCAATACCTCACGAGGACATGTCTGTAAAAGTTTCGAGAAATGCTGCTGTTACAGCTATATTATGACCCTTTGTTTCTTTTCTTTTCTTTTTCCATCTTCTAATTTCTTTTGTTTTCTTCTTTTTCGTTTTTTTCTATTCATCACTTTTTTTCATTTCTCTTCTTTTTCTTGTTGCTCTCCTCTTTTCTTTTTTCTTTTCTTGTCTTTGTCTGTTCTTATTCGTTTTTTTCTATTCATCACTTTTTTTTCATTTCTCTTCTTTTTCTTGTTGCTCTCCTTTCCTTTTTTCTTTTCTTGTCTTTGTCTGTTCTTATTTTTTTGTATTTTTCTTTTTTTCCTTCTTTCTTCCCCATTCTTTTCTTTTCTTTTCTTTTAATTTCTTATCTTATCCTCTCTTGCCTTTACCCATTTCGCTTCTATTAAAAGAATTCTCAAAGGTGAATTAGAAAGCCTTTCCTCTTTGATTTTTTTTTTTTTTTCATTTTACGTAAAGCATGACTCGCATTCACTCTTCACTTTCGCGCCATATTGTGCGATTTCTAATATCGTAAAATAGTCATTAGTGTTATTATTGTCGTTGTTGTAATTGTTGTTTATTATTGTTGTTCTTGCATTCATTATATTTCGTGTTCTTCAATTTCTTGTTACTTCGCTTTCACTTGCCTTCCCGCCTCTCTCTCTCTTTCTTTCTCTCTTTCTCTTTCTCTTCTCTTCTCTTCTTCTTTCTCTCTTTCTTTCTTTCTTTACACACACACACACACACGCTATATCTATATACACATGCATGCGTGTATGAGTGTGCGTATAAAGATGCACACAGACTAGGATAGATGTAGAGATATAGATAGATATATAGATATATATAGATATATATATAGAGAGAGAGAGAGAGAGAGAGAGAGAGAGAGAGAGAGAGAGAGAGAGAGAGAGAGAGAGATTAATTGCGTTCAGACAAAGTTGTTTATCTCTGCCTCTCCCCTTTCCCTTCGGCTCCTCTGTTGCCGTCGCGATAAACGCCCTTGTTTTGATCTCCTCACTTCCGGTCTGCTCCCGTTCGGATGCTGCTTCCGCGACTTTCTCCATGGGGGCGGGGAGAGAGGGGGGCGGGGGGGGAGGCGTGGTTGCTTAAAAGGTAGATAAGCGTAGAAAAAGGTGCGAGTGGGGGGGGGGGAGCCTTTGTTTGTTGTAAAAGGTAGGTAAGTGTAGAAAAAGGTGCGAGTGGGGGGGGGGGAGTCTGGTTTGTGTAAAAGGAGGTAAGTGTAGAAAAGGTGCGAGTGGGGGGGGGGAGTCGTGTTTGCTTAAGAGGTAGATAAGCGTAGAAAAAGGTGCGAGTGGGGGGGGGGAGTCTTGTTTTGCTTAAAGAGGTAGATAAGCGTAAAAAAGGTGCGAGTGGGGGGGGGGGAGTCGTGTTTGCTTAAAAGGTAGATAAGCGTAGAAAAGGGTACGAGGTGGGGTGGGGGGGTGATTCTGCCTGCTTAAGAAGTAGATAAGCGGTAGAAAAAGGTGCGAGTGGAGAGGAAGGGGGGGAGTCTTGTTTGCTTGGAAGAAGGTAAGAGAACGTAAGAAAAGAGTAGAGCGTAAAAGGAGAGAACAAGGGGGACGAGGTGCAGAAGAGAGGGGGGGGAGGTAGTGATTGTCGAAAATGTTAAAGTGCTCGAGGGGAAGAGAGAGTAGGGGGGGAGTCGGGTTTGCTGATAAAGGTAGATAAGCGTAGGAAAAGGGTACGAGTGAAGGGGGAAGTGATTGGGGTGCTGGCTTAAGAGGTAGATTAGCGTTGAAAAAGATACGAGTAGGGGGGGGGGGAAGTCCTTGCTGCTAAAAAGTAGATAAGCGCCAGAAAACGAGTGAGGATGAATGTCCTGACCATACGAGATCTGTGTTTCTGGCCGTTTTCGAATGAGAGCTCTCTCTGTGTCGTGTATTTCCGAGGATAGTGTATTCGAAACCGGTCAGAGGCGTCGCTCGTATTGAGAAGGTATTCATTCTCATTCATTCATGCCCTTTCTACATTGAGAAAGTATTCATTCTTATTCATTCGTGCCCTTTCTACATTGAGAAGATATTCATTCTCATTCATTCATGCCCTTTCAACATTGAGAAGATATTCATTCTCATTCATTCATGTCCTTTCCATATTGAGGAGATATTCATTCTCATTCATTCATGTCCTTTCTACATTGAGAAGATATTCATTTCTCATTCATTCATGTCCTTTCTACATTGAGAAGATATTCATTCTCATTCATTCATGCCCTTGCTACATTGAGATGATGTTCATTCTCATTCATTCATGCCCTTTCCATATTGAGGAGATATTCATTCTCATTCATTCATGCCTTTTCTATATTGAGAAGATGTTTCATTCTCATTCATCATGTCATTTCTACATTGAGAAGATATTCATTCTCATTCATTCATGTCATTTTTACATTGAGAAGATATTCATTCTCATTCATTTCATGCCCTTTCCACATTGAGAGAAGCATATTCATTCTCATTCATTCATGCCCTTTCTATATTGAGAAGATATTCATTCTCATTCATTCATGTCATTTCTACATTGAGAAGATATTCATCGGATCATTCATGCCTTTTCTATATGAGAGATATTCATTGCTCATGTCATTCAAATGTCATTTTCCTACATTGGAAGAAGATATTCATTCTCATTCATTCATGCCCTTCATAGGTAATGATTGAGAAGGATAATTCAAATCAACATCATTCATTCAAATGGGCACCCTTTCTATGATTGAGAGGAATATTCATCCTCATTCAAATTCAATGCCCTTTCTAGTAATTAGATGAAAGATTATTCGGCAAATTCTCATTCATTGAACATTGCAAACCGGTGGTGGCATATATTGCAGAAGATGTTCATTCTCATTCATGCCTTTTCTATATTGAGAAAGGATATGGTCAAAGGTTCTCATTCATCATGCGTGACTTTCTTGACAGATGAGGAAGATGGAGGGTAATCATTTCTCATTCATTCAGCCTTTGAATGCTAAAATTATGAGAAGATATTCATTCTGCATTCAAATGCACCTTTGTCTACATTGCAGAAGATATTTCATTCTCATTCATGCCTTTTCTACATATTGGAGAAGAAGGTATCATTCTGCATTCAATGCCTAGTTTTGGTCTATATTTTGAGGAAGTATTCATTCTGTGTCATTCATTCGGATAGGGGCCTTTCTATATTTGAGAAGATATTCATTTCTCAATTCATGGTGCAATGGCCTTTCTGAGTATGAGGAAGATATTCCCAAATTCTTAGTTCATTCATGTTCATTTGTACAATTGAGCAAGGGCATAGTTGACATTCCTCAGTGGCTCAGTTATCGAGTGACCCGATTTCGTATAGTATGAGAGAGAAGAGATAGATTAACAGATTTCCCATTCAAGATGTCCGAAAGGTTAATCGGAATAGTGCAGAAAAGGTGATCATGAATTTCATTCAGTGAAATCATGCCGGCTATTCCCAGAATAGTGAGTAGGAAGGAGGAGAATGAGTCAGTTCGAATCATGACCTCAGTTCATGTCATGTTCTACAATGATGGGAGGAAGATAAAATTCATTCTCATTCATCCTTATCTAAAATATTGAGAAAGAGGTGTAGTTCATTCATAACGATGTACATGTTGCATGAATCATTTCTGGTACATGGAGAAGGATATAATCGACTGTCCATTCAGATGCCTTTCTACATTTGTCAACGTGAATACAGTTCAGTGTGGGATAAGAGGCAGGAAGGGCAGAGGAAGAGAGGAAAGGGAGGTTTCAAAGAGGAGGACGACGAGGAGGAAGATTGGAAGAGGAGATGGAATTGCTAACACGAGCAGATCGAGAGCAGTTCTCAAAAAATCGCGAGTGTATGGAAGAACTGTTGAAAAATACCAAATAAAAAACTTTTAGAAGCGGTCGATAAGTTCAAACAAACAGCAATAACGGGGACGAGAAAGGCATCAGGCCCAATGCCCCCCTACCCACTCCCACGCTCACCTTATATCCCGCCCGGCACGCTGTTTCTCCCTTCCATCCCCTGTCTACCCCCTTCCCCTTCTCCCAGTTCCTTCCCCTTCCCCTCCCCCTTCCCTCCTTCACCTCCCCCTCCCCTTTCCTCTCCCCTCCTTCCCTCTCCCCCGGTCTCTCCCCTGCCCTTTCCCCCTCCCCTTTTCCCTTCCCCCCCCCCCCACCACCATTGCCCTTTGAAATTCCCTTAAAAACGGGGGGGGGGCTGTCACGACCATAACCAACGACAGCAACACGGGAGCGTTACACCTCCTGGAATGGGGCAGGCGGTTGCGAAAGGTTGGGGGAGGTTGCAGGCGGTTGCAAAAGGTTGGGGGAGGTTGCAGGCGATTGTAGGACGCTGAGAAAGCTTGTAGGCTGGCGATATCCGTTACATATTGTTTCTTTTTTTGGTTTCTAAGGAGATAGCTTCCTTGCGCCCCCCCTTGCTCTCTCTCACTCTTTCTCGCTCACCTCTCTCTCTCCTAATTACTCTCTCTTTGGCTCTGTCTCTCCACTTTACTCTCCACCCTCTCTTTCCCTCCTATTCTCTATTTCCCCCTCGCTCGTCCTCCCTCTCCCTCTCACTCTCTCTCTCTGCTCTCATCTCTCTCTCTGCTCTCTCATCTCTTCTCTCTCTCTCTCTCTCTCCTCTCTCTCTCCTCTCTCTCCGTCTCTCTTCTTCCTCCTCTCTCTCTCTCTCTCACTCTCCTCCTCTACCCTCTCCTCCTCTCTCTCTCTCCTTATCTCTTCTCCTCTCTCTACTCACGTCACTCAGCTGCCACTCACTCCTCAACTCACTAATCCATCTCTCTTTGTCTTCTCTTTTTTCTCTCTGCTGTCTATCTATCTATTTATTTATTTATCTATCTTTCTTTTCCTTGCCCCACTCATTCCCCTTACTCTCACACTCTCTCTGGATGCATTGTGTTAAGAGAGAAACACCATTTACCGTTAGGCTTTCTTTATTGTTTCAGAGTTTCAGCCCTTTGTTTTGGCGGATGCTCTTCCTGATATCACCGAATGATTTTCTCTAACATTTTATGCGCTTATTTTATTAATTCGATCAACATCGGGTGTTTCTTTATCCGTCTTCTTGGCATCTTGATTTCTTCCTGCTTGTCTTTCGTCGAGTTATTTCACTTCCTATCTATCTGTCTGTCTGTCTATCTCTATCTCTCTTTGTTTTTTTTTATTTTCTTTCCTATTTTCCTTCGTTTGTTCTCTATTTTTTCCATTCATTCCATCTATATTTTATCACGTTCACAAACCTTTATTTTTATTCAATTTTATCGAGCATTTCCCTTCTTTATTTATTCTTCTTCATTTATTGTTTATTCTATCCACTCAGTCATATTTTGTTTTTGTTTTTTAATTTTTTTTGTTTCGTCTTCATTCTTTAACAGCCATCTTTATCGTAGGATATCCCAAACATCGTTTAATAAGACAAGCGTCCTTTTATACTTTATTAACGTTCCATCTATCGTTTATCTATCCTACCAGCCCTACGGGGATAGCTGCGATGGGTAATAAACGAGGGAGTGAGGGTGAGGGTAAGGGAGAATGGGAGGGGGGAGAGAGAAACAGAGGGTGAGGGTAAGGGTAAGGGGGAAGGAGAGGCAGAGGCAGAGGATGAGGGTGAGGGACAGGCAGAGGATGACGATAAGAGTAAAGGAGTGGGAGAGGAAGAGAGTGGGAGAGTGTGTGGGTGAAGGTTAAAATGAGAGAGAGATGAGGAAGGAGGGAGGGAGAGAGGAGAGAGGGAGGGAGAGAGGAAGAGAGAGGGAAGGAGGGAAGGAATGAAGGAGGAGGGAGGAGATAGAGAGATGGATGGATTAATGGATAGAAGGAAGAAAGGAAAGGAAAGAAAAGATTTTTTGCAGTGTCCTTGGACAGATGTCCTTCGGGAAAAAATGAGTATTCGCTGTTTAAATAAGGCCATTGGAAATCGCTGGTCGGCCAATAATTGCTATTGCTCTCTCTCACTCTCTCTCTCTCCTTCTCTCTCTCTCTCATCTCTCTCTCTCTCTCTCTCTCTCTCCTCTCTCCTCTCTCTCTCTCTCTCTCTCTCTCTTTCTTTCGGTTCTTTCCTTTCTTTCTCTTCTTTCTTTCCTCTTTCTCTCTCTGCCTCTCTCTCTCTCTCTCTCTCCCTCTCTCTTCTCATCTCTCTCTCTCTCTCTCTCTCTCCTCTCTCTCTCTCTCTCTCTCTCTCTCTCTCGTCTCTCTCTCTCTCTTCTCATCCTCTCTATCTCTCTCTCATCTCTGTCTGCTCTCTCTCTCTCCCTGCTCCCTCTCTGCTCTCTCCCTCCCCTCCCCTCCCTCCCTCCCCTCCCTCCTCCCTCCTCCCTCCCTCCCTTCCCCCTCCCCCTCCCCCTCCCCACTCTCCCCCCCCTCTTCCCTCTTCCTCTGTCTCTCCCTCCCCTCTCCCTCTCACCTCTCCCTCTCCCTCTCCCCTCTCCCTCTCCCTCTCCTCCCCTCTCTCTCTCCTCTCCTCTCTCTCTCCTTCCTCCTCTCTCTCTCTCTCTCTCTCTCTCTCTCTCTCTCTCTCTCTCTCATAAAATGATATATTTGATTATCTTGATAAACAGTACACATAGTCTAATGAAATGCGATAACAAGAAAACGACGAAGGATATATATATATATAACAAGAACGGAAACAAATCGAGACGAAAGGCAATAGAAAGCACGGAAGAAAAAGGGGAACACGTTATGACCAGGGTTGGGAGACAGGTCACGTGACTGTAATGATCGGGTCATCGCTATCTCTCATCTGTAATTTGGACGCTAATGAGGTCACGCCGGATGCCCCTGTGGAGTGACCTCGGTTGGGGAATTTTACTTCGGCCTTTTGTTCTGTTTCGTGTAGGTGTTTTTGTTGTTACTTGTTTGTTCTTGGCTGTTGTTTTTTATGTTGCTGCTGCCACTGTTATTGTTGTTGTTCAGTTTTTTTTTGTTATTGGCATTGTGTTTATTATGTGATTTGTATTGTTTTGCTATCATTTTTCTTGTTATTTGTTGCTGATCATCACCATCATCATCATCACTACCCATCCACATCCATCATCATCATCATCAATCATCAACGGCCATCACCATCACCATCACCCACCACCCACCACCTAATACCACCCACCACCACCACCCATCACCATTACCATCAGCATCAGCATCACCACCCATTGTCCATCATCATCATCAGCATCATTATCATCATCATTATCATCGTCTTATTCTTCACATTCATCTTTATGGCCTTCTTCATCACCGCCACCACCATAATCCCCATCATTTTCATCGCCATCACCATAAACAATAATTTTTACACACAATCCAGAGAAGGAAATGCACTTCGGAGATTCTAGAAGGCGTGGACGTTTTCCATAACGTCTGTCCCTCTCGCCTCTCCCTCGCTTTCCCCTCTCCGTCCCTCTCGCCCCTCCCTCCTCCTCTCCCTCCTCCCCTCTCCGCTCCCCTCTCGCCTCTCTCTCTCTCTCCCCTCACTCTCACTTTCACTCTCATCCTCCCCCTCCCTCTCCCTCGATCTCTCTAGTCCTGTCTATGTTTACATCTCTTCTCTTAATATTTTTTTGTCCTAATGGTATAATTTTCTCTTTTTAGTGTTATTTTGTATTATTACTTTTTATATATTTGTTTCTTATTTATATAATTTTCTTTTTTTCATATATTTTTATAATTTTTCATTTTTTTATATTTTATATTGTAAATATTATTTTCTCTTTTTGATTTGCTTATCTCTTTTATGTAATTTTCTGTTATTAATATCATATTCTCTTATTGATATCATTTGATTAATTTATATGATTTGTTGATATAATTTTTTCTTATTAATATAATTGCCTCTTATTGATATGATTTTCTCCTATGAATATTATTTTACGCTTATTAGTATTATTGTAATTTTTAATTTTTTTTTTCTCGGAAAGTGTCCAGATGTCCATCACGTTAATGGACTGATTGATGACTCGGATTAAATGAGATTAAGATGGAAAGGGAAATGAAAATGAATAATGCTCATCCATGGTTTTATTATATTGATCGCTTATGTCGCCGGTGTCATGGTCATTTAGTATATTCATTGCTTTGTTTCACTATTTCTCTTTGTCTTGTTTTTTTGTGCTTTACCTTTATGTCGTCTTTGCAAAGTTTTGTCGTGTATTTTATTATTATTATTATTATTATTATTATTATTATATATTTATTTATTTATTTATTTATTTATTTATTATTATCATTATTATATATTTTTTGCAAACGATTATTGTTGAATTATGTATGTCAGTGTAAAGAGAGAAGAGGGAAAGTTCCACAAATATTGCATGATTAATTGAGGCTGGGCAAGTGGTAAGCACTTTATATTATTGAGACTATCTGTATTTTTTGGCTTTCTTTTTTATGGTTTCTTTCCGGCTTTCACACTCATGTGGTGGGAAACGGATAGAGGATCTCGGCGAGTTTGATTATAGATGGATGTATAAATGGTAAGGTCAGTATAGAACGAAATATAGAAAGCGGTGATTATATTCTAAAGCAACGCGTATTTGTAAAGTCAGTTGCGCAATAGACTGCTTTAAATAACTGTTAATTTCCTAAATGTTTCGTAATCTTCTGTTTGCTTGTGAGTTTTTCTTTAGTAAAGTTGATTAGTCGTTTGGCTTAGAAGAAAGAAAAAATGTGTGTGCGTGTGTGTGCGTGTGCGTGTACGTGTACGTGCGTGTGTACGTGCATGTGTGTGTGTGTGTGTGTGTGTGTGTGTGTGTGTGTGTGTGTGTGTGTGTGTGTGTGTGTGTGTGTGTATGTATGTATGTATGACACACATGTACGTGATCGTGCATTTTGTGTGCATGTATATGTGTGTGTGAGTGTTTTCAAGTGTGTGTGTTTTCAAGCGTGTGTGTATGGAAGTACGCTCATACGGAAGCAAGGTCGGGATACCCTTGGAGCCCAGTCTGCCTGTCGCAAAGCCCCATTGTAGCCCCACCAGACTGTCACCTTCCTTGC
Organism: Penaeus vannamei; assembly: GCF_003789085.1. NCBI lineage: Eukaryota > Metazoa > Arthropoda > Malacostraca > Decapoda > Penaeidae > Penaeus > Penaeus vannamei. The sequence goes on from NW_020872903.1 coordinate 620,358, forward strand.
CCGACCTCTCCCGACGCGAAACCCGACACAACAGTAGTGTTATCGCATTCCTTGCTCCTGCCGTGATTTCCCATTGTTCTCGTCACAGTGGAGGCGCGTGACGGCGTGACTGATCTTTCGTCACAGGGGCTGGATCTGCAGCTGCGCCATGGTCGCTGTTGTTGTTTGTGTGACTGCCATCGTCGTTACGGTTGTCTTGTTACTCCCAGCACTGCTGCTTGTTACTAGTACTAGTGCCAGGGCACACGCACACTACTGCAACTACTGCAGCCTCAGGAACAATAGCAACTACAACTGCAACAACAACTACTACTACTATTACTACTACTACTACTACTGCTACTGCTGCTGCTGGCTGCTGCTATTATACCACTGCTACTACTAATACTACTACTACTCCTATACTACTACTGACTATTACTACTTCCTACTATTACTACTTCTACTATTTACTCACTTCTCCACTACTATTACTATAACTATTAGCTACTCTAACTAATTACTACTACTCACTTTACTACTTCTACTTACTACTACTATTAACTATTTACCTACTTCTACATTAACCTACTACGTATCTTATTACTCATTACTTCTAACTTATTACTACTACTACTAACTATTCCACTTCACTTACTACTAGATTACTAACTACCTTTTAATAGCTACTATTACTACTACTACTATTACACTACTACTAACTATCTTACTTCATTTATTTACTCACACTGATTACTACTACCCTACTCATTACTACTACTACTACTACTCACTTCGCTTACTATTACTTTCCATTATACTTACTACTTATTACTAAATTCGACTACTTCTATTACATAATACCATTGGAGTCCTGCTAATTCTAAATCTACTGAACTAATACTATTTTCCACTCACTATCTATTTCATCTATTAACTTCTCTCTCGCTGTTCTGCTATTCTACCACCCTCCAACTTCACAAGCTACTACTATCTAACTATCTATTAACTCCTCTCTACTAACTAACTTACTACACTACCTAACTTCTCACGTCTAAACTTCACTCTCCTCTGTACTCAATTTACTAATACTATTACTATTGCTTCGCTATTACTAAACACTAAACTATCTATACACTACTTTAACTACTTCTCACCTTTTATATTACTTACTACTCCCTCCTCCTACTTACTTACTTACTACTTTACTACTTAAACTTCATTACTACTACCTACTATTTCACTTCTTCACTACTCATCTACATTACTGTTACTACTAACTACTCTCCTTAACTACTATTACTGCTCTATTATTACTAGTTACTCACCTCTTCCTAACTTCCCTCTCTTCCATCTTTCTCATCACTACTACTTCTCACTCCACTACCACTACTCTAACTCTCTCTTCTCTTCTCCCTCTTTCATCTTCACTTCAAAAACTTCTTTCATCTCTTCTTACTTCACTCCTCTCTCTCTTCTCTCTCTCGATCTCCACTTTCTATCTACACAATATTTCGCTATACCGGCTTCCTCATCAAATACATTCAGGCTATGCCATATACTCATTCATCATGTATCCTTCTCATTACTGCGATCCCATCTCTCTCTCTCTCTCTCTCACCACACATACTCACATCAACTTACCATTCGGTAGTTCCCATTACGCAATAATTATACCACAGTACCTGTACTTGTTATTCCACATCTATTCTGCCCCTCTTTTCATAGGCCAACCTATATTTAACTGTAGAAAGAAAACTAGTAATAACAATTATTATTATTACTATTTTTTGTCTACTCTGCAACGTATCTTGTATTTTTCACACAAGGCTTCATTTTCCTCGTATTGTTGTGTGTGCGATGTTTAACTGTAGAAAGAAAACTGTAGTAATAATAATGACTGTTATTATTACTTTTTTTGTTTTTTTGTTTACTCTGCATCGTATTTCGTATTTCTCACACAAGTCTTCATTTTCCTCGTATTCTTGTGTGTGCGATATTTAACTGTAGAAAGAAAACTGTAATAATAATAATGACTGTTATTAACTACTCTTTTTTGTTTCTTTGTTCTTACTCTGCCTGCATCGTACTTTCGCGTATTTCTCAACAAAGGTCTTCATTTTCCCTCGTATTCTTGTGTGTGAAGAAGTATATTTTAACTGTAGAACAGAAAATGTAATAATAATAAATGACTGTTATTAAATACCTCCCTACTTTTTTGTTCCTGCATCGTATTCTGCATTCTCCTCACAATAAGTCTTCCATTTTCCCTCGTCATTCTTGTGTGTGCGATATTTAACTGTTAGAAAAGAGAACTGTAATAATAATAATGACTGTTATTTACTGACTATTTTTTTGTTTACTCTGCTTCGTATTTGTATTTCTTGTGTGTGCGTTTTCTCCCGACTCAGTACCCGCCGCAGCTGAAGGGGGAATTTTGGCCGTATCGTTTTCTCTTGTAGGGAAGGTGAGGCGTTCTCCGGCAGGTGGGTTCGCTAGTGGGGTTAGTGCGTGCGTGCGTGCTTGCGTTGGGGTTTCGGTGTGCTTTCAGTTCGTCTGTTTAGCCATCTCTCTCCGTCTTGCTTTTTGCTCCCCCCCTCTATTCTCCATCCCTCCCCTAAATCTGGTCTCTTGCTTTCTATCTCTCTCTCTTCTCCTCTTTCTCTCTCTCTCTTCTATCTCTCTTCCTCATCTCTCTCTTTATCTGTCTCATCTTCTTCTCCCGCTCTCTCTTCCTCTCCCTCTCTCTCTCTCTCTCTCTCTCTCTCTCTTCCCCTCGCTTCCTCTCTCTCTCTCTCCTCTTTCTCTCTCTCCTCTGTAACCTCTCTCCCTCTTCTCTTTCTCTCCTCCCCCTCCCTAACTCCCTCTCTCCCGTTTCATTCTCTCCTCTTTCCTTTTCCGTTCTCCTTTCCCCCCTTTCTCCGTTTTTCCCTTTCTCTTTTCCTTTCCCCCCCTTCTCCCCCTTCTCCCCTTTTCCCTTCTCACTGCCTCCTCCGCGCTCTCCCCTCCTCTCGCCGCCACCTGCCACCGCTCGGGGAAAACTCTCGGGGCGAAAGTGGTGGTACTCTCACCTCTCTAGGATTTTTCTTTCACTTGATGGAGGGTTGGGTCGGGGAGGGGGAGGGGAGGGGAAGGGGAAAGGCGGGGTTTTCACTATCTCCCCCCCCCCTCCGCCATCACCACCATCCCTCCCCCCCCTCCCCCTCCCACTCCTTTTCATCACCTTCCCCTCCCACTTTCTTTTCATCACCTCCCCCTCCACTCCTTTCATCACCTCCCCTCCCACTCCCTCACCATCTTCCCCTCCCCTCTCACCCCTCTTCCCCCCCTCCATTATACCCCGGTGACCCCTTGCGCCGACCCTTGATATCTGATCGACGCCGCGCGGAACTTTCTCGCGAATGTAGCGCAGCCGTGAAAATCCGCCCGCCCACTCCGCCCGCTCGCTTCCCCGCCCACTCGGCCTCTTGCTTCCCCGCCACACTCGCCCTCTTGCTTCCTCGCCCACTCTCGCCCACGCGCTTCCCCGTCCACTCGCCCGCTCACCCACTCGCTTCCCCACCCACCCACTCGCCCGCCGCCCTTCCACAAGCCCTCTCGCTTCTTCTCCGCCCACTCGCCCGCTCGCTTTCCCGCACACTCGCCCTCTTGCTTCCCCGCCCACTCGCCCACTCGCTTCACCGCCCACTCGCCCGCTCACCCACTCGCTTCCCCCACCCACTCGCGCCGCTCACCCACTCGCTTCCCCACCCACTCGCCCACTCGCCCGCCCGTCCACAAGCCCACTCGCTTCCCCGCCACTCGCCTACACGCCCGCTCTCCCACCCACTCGCCCCCCTTCCCCCTCTCGTAAATCACTCCCCCCCCCACCCCCTCGCTCTCTCTCACCCACTGCTGCTTGTTCTTGCGGCGAGAGAAAGTTCGAGATGAGCATGGCTTTCTTCGAAGGGAGGAGGGGGGGATGGAAGATAGAGGGGGAGGGGAGGGGAGATGGAAATGGAAGGGAAGGGGAGGTGGAGGGAGGTAAGGGAAGGGGAGGGGGAAAGGGAGGTGGAGTGGAGGTGGAAAGGGAAGGTGAGGTGGAAGGGGAAGATGGAGGTGGAGGGGGAGGGGAGGGGAAAATTGGAGGTGGAAAGGAAGGGAAGGGGGGAAAGGGAACGGAAGGGAAGGGGAGATGGAGACGGAAGTGTACCATGGAGGTGGAGATGGAGAGAGATCCACGAAGGCTTGTGGGTTTTCGGAAGTGTGTCTGGTGGTTGTACCTCGTGTGCGTGACATTTTCACACTCTCCGCTCTCACGCATGTGTACACGCACCCCCTCCCCCCACACGCAAACATACTCTCACACGCTCACATCCACTTCACACCAACACGCACACGCACACGCACACGCCACACGCACACAGCACACGCACATAGACAACCCTCCCCTCTTCTCTCTCTTCCCGCCCTTCCACCCTACCCCAACATATTCCCCTCCCCTCGCACGCACCCTTTTCTCTCCTCCCCTCACCCTCACCCTCACCCCTTCCCTCCCTCTCCCCCCTCACCCCTTCCCTCCCCCCCTCCTCCCTCACCCTCTTCCTCCCCCTCCCCTCACACCGCTACCCTCCAGCCTCCCCTCACACCCTTCACCTCCCCCCCTCACGCCTCACCCCCCTCATACGCAGACTCACGCCGCAGCAGCGACAGACCCGTTCCGGGGCGCGGGTTCGAACCGCTGCTTTCGTGACCCGACGATTCGGCTTCCCGCAAGGGAGGGAAAGTCGTATCTCCCATTTTTCTTTTTTCATTTTTTTTTTCATTTATTGTTATTGTCATTATGCTCTTTATCTGTTCTCTTTCCAACTGACCGTGGCGTAGTTTCTCTTCATTATAATTTTTTGGTGTTTTTCTTCGGGGAGGGGAGTGGAAAGGGGTGGTAGTAAAGGTGATACTTTGCTGCAGTGTTAATTGTTTAAATAGCGGGTGGTTGGGGTGGGGGTGGGGGTGGGGGTTTGAGTGGAAATGCTGATTGTGATTGCTTGGGTCTATTTATTTTTAATTATTCTTTACGTTTTTTTTTATGTTTGAGCGATATCTCTGCTTTTGGGTTTTTAAGTGTTTTACAGCCCCATTGTTTCTCATTTTGTCTTCATTTCATCATTTCCCATATTAATCATTTTTCATTATGTTCTAACATCCTCTTCATCGTCTTCGTCTCCTCTCTCTCTCTCCTCCTCCTCCTCCCTCCTTACCTCTTTCTTCTTCTCCTACCCTCCACCTCCCTTCCTCCTCCCCTCCCCATTTTCTCCTCCTTCCCTCTTCACGTCCTCCTCTTCTTCTCTCACACCCCTCTCCCTCCTCCTACCTCTTCCACCCCCCCATCTCCTACCTCCTGCTATTCCTCCTCTTCCGCGAGGTGTGACGCCCCTACGCCCACCAGATGGTCCCTTGTGCTTCGTGGGTTTGCGTTGTGCCGCGTCGTTCGTCGTATCTGATCTGTTTGCCGTTGTCTGTTTGGGTTTGTTAAATGTTGCTGCGGTTGTTGTTATTTTTTATTTATTTATTTATTTTTTTGTTATTGTCCTTGATAATGATGATGAAAATAATAATAATAATAATGATAATGATAATAATAATAGTAATAATAACTATGATGATATTATTATTATTATTATTATTTATTATTACTTATGTATTATTATTATATTGTGATTATTATTATAATGAGATGATATTAAGTATGATCAGTAATAATGATAATAATATTTTATTATTGTTATTATTATTATTATTATTATTAATTATTGTTGTTTGTTATTGTTGTTGTTAATTGCTGCTGTTATTGTTGTAATTGTTATACTTTTTCTTATTATATTACGATTGTTCTTTGTTATTTTAATTGTTTGTGTTATGGTTATAAATATATGACATTTATTTATTATTATATTATTATTGTATATTACTACTACTACTACCACTACTACTACTACTACTATTATTATTATTAGTGTTATTATTTCTATCATCACTATCATTATTACTTTTGTTATTATTATATCGTTGTAATCGTTTTGCTGCTCAATCAATTCATTCAATTACATTTTTTTTCAGTTAACATATTTTTTGTTTCCAATTCTTAATCCCTTTTCAACAACTTTCTGTTCGTTCTGACTGCGAATTGGGAGAGGACGATGTTGTATTTCTTTTAGAAATAGAATTTTGGTCCAGAAAAGACGTTTCGCTTCAGAAGACAAGAACTCTCGATAGTTTTCCTTGGCTTCTAATTTATTCCGAAACCAGTCCATTTACACCAGTCAAGAGTGGGAGATTAAATCTCGACAGACCTCTCAGCCTCGTGAGAATGATTGGGTCGTCGAAAAAGGTTATGGAAAGAGGAGAAAAGTGGTCTTCTTCGCAATGCTCACTTCATCTCTTTCCAGATCGCATAAAATGGGAAAATTTTCGGATTGGGCCGCTATCCACCTTTTTTTGTCAAGCACAGAATTCTCGTTTTCTTTTTTTTTTTGAAGGGTGACTTAATGAAGCTGATATCCGTCGGGAGAATTTGCTCTTTGTGCTTGCAGCTGCAGACTCTTAGGAGCAATAATTTTTCTTCACCCGGCGAATAGCAGTTGAAAGGGAAGAAGTGGAGGAAAGATTTTAGAGGAGGAGGAGGAGGGAGGGGAGGGAAGGGAATGGTGAGAGTGTGAGGCCGGTGGGGGGGGGGGGCGTGAGAGAAAAGAGAGAAAAAAAGCAAATTCCAAGGTAGGTAATTAATTGCAAGGGAAGATGAGAGAGAGGAAAGGTTTGGGAGCGAAGATAAATGAGATATCAAGAGGGAAGGAAAAAGTAAAGTAAAAAGACAGTAAGAGTGAGAGTGAAAGTGAGAGTGAGAGTGAAAATGAAAGTGAGAAAAAGAGAGAGAGAGAGAGAAAGAAAAAGAGAGAAAGAAAAAGAGAGAGAAAGAAAGAGAAAGAGAAAGAAAGGAAGAGAAAGAAAAGAAAGAAAGAAGAAGAAAGAAAGAAAGAGAAAGAAGAAAGAAGGAAAAGAGAAAGAGACTGACTTAAAGAAAGCATTTAACCAGAAAAGAAAGCAGGAAAAGGAGAAGAGGGCGTGAAAGGGTGGAACTCGCGAATCCAAAACGAAACGAGGGAAGGGGGAGAAGGCGAATAATTTGCGTTGCGCTGAAATAGCGAACAGAGGGGAGAGCGCAACGGTTTGGCAATGAAGGGAATTGACGAATAACAGTGCAGAAAGAGGAAATAGGAAGAGAAGGAGAAGGAAAAGGAAAGAGGAGAAGAATAAGAAGGAAAAGAGAAGAAGTAGAAGGAAAAGGAAAGAGGAGACGAATAAGAAGGAAAAAGAGAAGAATGAGAAGAAGAAAAAGAGAAAGTGTGAAGACGAAGATGAAGATAGAGACAGTGGAAAGAGAAGAAAGTATGTGTAAAAGAGAATTCAAAAGAGAATGAAGCGGAGAAGTGGAAAGAACGACACAGAAGAAAAGAAAAGAAAAACATTAATATAAGAAAAAAACTGAGAAAAATGGGAATAAACATCGTAAGCAGAATAAATGAAAAAAAAGTAGAGACAGTAAGCAGAAGAAAAGGAAGGGGAGGAGGCCGGGGAAGAGAACGTAGAGTAAGGAGAAGAAAAGGAAGAAGAGGAGGCCGAGGAAGAGAACGTAGAGTAACTAGAAGAAAAGGAAGAGGGGGAGGCCGAGGAAGAGAAAGCAGAGTAAGAAGAAAAGAAAGAGGAGGAGGCCGAGGAAGAGGACATAGATGAGAATGAACGAGAAAATATCAGGAGGAAGGGTTGACAGAACGGCAGAACTCGAGACGATGGATAAGAAGGAAGGAGAACGTATCAGGAGGAAGGGTTGACTGAACGGCAGAACTCAAGACGATGGATAAGAAGGAAGGAGAACGTATCAGGAGGAAGGGTTGACTGAACGGCAGAACTCAAGACGATGGATAAGAAGGAAGGAGAACGTATCAGGAGGAAGGGTTGACTGAACGGCAGAACTCGAGACAGAACGTATCAGGAGGAACGGTGAACGGCAGAACTCGAGACGGTGACACTCGGACCACATGCGCCTTACGGGAACGTCTAATAAATACACAATTATCTCTTAATGACTGTCATTAGAATAATCTTGATAATTATGGCCAGTAGGGGCTAGGGAGGCGGAGGGGAAGAAGGACGGGAAAAGAAAGCAAATTTGCGATGTGGTGATGGTCAGGAAGGTGAGAGGAAGAGAGGAAAGAGATGAGAGAAGGAGAGGGGAGAGGGAGGGGAGGGGAGGGGAGGGGACGAGAGGAGAGGAGAGGAGAGAGGAGAGGAGAAGAGGAGGGGGGAGAGGAGAGGAGAGGAGAGGAGAGGGAGGAGAGGAGAGGAGAGGAGAGGAGAGGAGAGGAGGGGGGGAAGGAGAGGAGGGAGGGGTGGAGGGGAAAGGGGAGGGGTGGAAGGAGAGGAGGAGGAAGGGGGAAGGTTAGGGAAGAAAGTAACTGAAGAAAAGAAAAGATGAGAGGAGAAGAGAAGAAAAGTAAAACAGTAGAGAAGAAGAAAGAGAAAAAGAAAGGAAGAGAAGAGAAAAAAGACAGAAGCAGAGGGAAGAAGGAAAAGAGAGAGAGAGAGGAGAGAGAGAAGACGCCAAGAAAGGAGCGGAAGATAAAAGGGTTGGAGCGCCATTTCTCTCGGGGAATTCGATGCTTTGTAGACGAAAGACCCCCGGGCGTGGGTGGCTCGATTTGCATGTGGGCGGGAGGTGGTGGCGGGGGTGAAGGAAGGATGGGGGCGGCGGGGGGGAGGGGGAGCGGCTGGGAAATAGATCGATGGACTGATAGATTTTTGGAACTCATTGTCTGTCTGTCCGTCTTCTCCGCTGTTACTGTCTCTTGTGTTTTGTCTCTTGTATATGTATACACTATCGATCGCACATATGTTCTCTCTCTCTATCTCCATCTGTCTGTCTCTCTCTCTCTCTCTCCTCTCTCTCTCTTCTCTCTCTCTCTCTCTCTCTCTCTCTCTCTCTCTCTCTCTCTCTCTCTCTCCCTCTCTCTCCCTCTCCTCTCCCTTCCCTCCCTCTCCCTCTCCCTCTCCTCTCCCTCCATCCCTCTCCCTCCCTCCCTCCTCTCCCTCCTCTCTCCTCCTCCTCCCTCCCTCCCCCTCCCTCCTCCTTCCTTCCCTCTCTCTCTCTCTCTCCCTCCCTCGTCCCTCCCTCTTCCTTCTACTCCCTCTTTCCTCTCCTCCGTTCCTCTCCCTCTCCCGCCTCTCCCCTTCTCTCCCTCCTTCTCCTCCCTCTTCCCTCTCCCTTCTCCTCTCCCTCCCTCTCCTCCCTTCTCTCTCTCTTCTCTCTCTCTCTCTCCTCTCTCTCTCTCCTCTCTCTCTCCTCTCTCTCTCTCTCTCTCTCTCTCTCTCTCTCTCTCTCTCTCCCTCCCTCCCTCCCCCTCCCTCCCTCCCTCCCTCACCCTCCCTCCCTCCCTCCCTCCCTCCCTCCTCCTTTCCTCCGCATTACAATCCGCTGGCTTCCCCTCCCTCTTCGACCATGAGACGAAGTTACAGTTTTATGGCGTCTTAGATCACGCCCGCCATGATTTGAGAAACTTATCTTCAATCCATTTTCTCCCCGTCGTCTTCCTTTTCTCTCTCTCTCTGCTGTTTTTTCTTCTTTGTTTGGTTTCTTGCCTCGATGCTTCTTGTCGTCTTTTTTTTCTCTCTCCCCGTCTCTCCTTCGATATTTTCTTCGTTTTTTGTCTGTCTGTCTCATTTTTCCCGTCTCTTCTCCTTATTCTAATTTTTTTATCCGTCTCTTCTTATTCTTCCCTTATTCTCCGTCTCTTCTTATTCTTCCATTTTTCTTTGTCTCGCCTTCTTGGTATTTTTTTTCCTTCGTTTGTTCTCCGTATTCTTACTTTTTTCTCCGTCTCTTCTTCGTTCTATTTTCATCTGTACCCTTTTTCGTCTTACCTTTCTTGTCTCTTCGTCTGCTCTCCTATCTCACTATACTTCTTTCTTTTTCTAATTTGTTTTTACTTCCTCCCTTTCTCCTCTCCGCTTCTATTGCCTTCTATCTCTTTCTTTCCATGTCATCCTTGTCTTCCTCTCCCTCCCTTCTTAATCTTTTTCCTTCTCTTATTTTTTCCTCCTCTTCCTCTTCCTCTCTTTGTCGCCTCTGTTCTTACCTTGTCTTATCTTGATTTATGTCATTACCTTCTCTTCCCTTCTCGTCAGTTCTTCGTTTATCATGCTTCATCAACTCGCTCTCAGCAGTTTTACTCCTTTTCATATTTTTGTCACGCTCCTCTCATCCCCTCACTTCCCTCATACCCCTCTCCTCTCCTCTCCCTCCTTTCCCCCCTACCCTCTTCCTCCCCCCTCCTCTCCTTTCTCCTCCTTTCCCCCTACCCTCTCCCTCCTTTCCCCCTACCCTCTCCCCTCCCTCCTCCCTACCTCTCCCCTCCTCTCCTCCCTGCCCTCTCCCCTCCTCTCCTCCCTACCCTCTCCCCTCCTCTCCTCCCTGCCCTCTCCCCACCTCTCCTCCCTACCCTCTCCCTTCTCTCTCCCCACTCTCATCCCCATTACCTCTTCCCTCTCCTTCCCTCTCTCCCACCTTTCCCCATTACCTCTTCCCGCTCCTTTCTCTCCCCTACCCTCCCCCCTTCTCTCCTCTCCCCTCATCCCTCCTCTTCCCCCCTCTCCTCTCCTCCTCCTCTCCCCCCTCAACTCGCACTCGTTCAAAATGGCGGACCTTCCAAGCAGCCTCTTTGTTGTACTGTTATACGGCCTTCGTCGCACACCCCCTCCATGACGTCACTTGTTAGGGGGGAGGGAGGGAGGGTAAGAAGGGAGGGGTGTCATACGGCCTTCACTGCTGACTTGCGCTTCGTTCGGTGACGTCATTCGCAACGGGGGGGGGAAGGGGAAGGGGGAGGGTCTTGGAAGGAACGGGGGGGGGGGGGCTTTATAAAATGTGACCTTGAACGCTAATGGAGCCTAAGTGAACCTCGTCAGGTGACCTTAGTCGACCTGGCAAATAATGTGAATTTGGATTTTTTATTATTTATTATTTTCCAGCTTTTTAAGATAAATCTTTTCCATCATCATTAAGCTTTGTTTCCGTGAGTGATTTGGGTTGACAGGAAGGGCGGGGGGGGGGGGGGTAAGGGAAGGAAGGCGGAGGAAACGAAGGATGGAAGAAGGGAAGTGAGGGATGAACGTGGGTAATAAGATAAGGGAGAAAGGGAAACACGGGGATGTGATAAGAGGGAGATGGAAGGAATTTTAAGACTATATTTCTTTATCCTCTCTCTTTGTCTGTAGGTCTCTCTCTCTCTCTCTCTCTCTCTCTCTCTCTCTCTCTCTCTCTCTCTCTCTCTCTCTCTCTCTCTCTCTCTCTCTCTCTCTCTCTCTCTCTCCTCTCCTCTCTCTCTCTCTCTCTCTCTCTCTCTCTCTCTCTCTCTCTCTCTCTCTCTCTCTCTCTCTCTCTCTCTCTCTCTCTCTCTCTCTCTCTCTCTCTCTCTCTCTCTCTCTCTCTCTCTCTCTCTCTCTCTCTCTCTCCCTCTCTCTGCTCTCTCTCTCTCTCTCTCTCTCTCTCTCTTCTCTCTCTCTCCTCTCTCCCTCTCCCTCTCCTCTCCCTCTCCCATCTCCCTCCCTCCCCTCCCTCCCTCCCTCCCTCCCTCTCCCTCCTCTCTCCCTCCTCCTCCCTCCCTTCCCTCTCTCTCTCTCCCCCCTCTCTTTGCTCTCTCCCTTCCTCCCCCCGTCCTTCCCCCTCCTCCCTCCCTCTCCCTCCCTTCCCTTTCTTTCCCCTCCTCCTCCCTACTCCCTCCTCCTCGCTCAGGCCATTATATTAATGATGTCACTCATCTTAATGATAATTGTAGTCATACGCACAAGGTTATGCTGCGCTGTTTTTGTTAGCTCTTTTATGATAATTAATTTCCTATGATTGAGATCCTGTTATGATATTTTTCACCGGAAGTGGACCTATGTATGATGGCGGTGATGATGGTGATGTTGATGAATAGACTTTGATGGTGATGACGTTGATGAATAGAATTATGGCAGTGGTGGTGTTGATGGTGAGGATGGTGAAGTGGTGATGCTAATGGGATGTGTAGGGTGAGAATGGTGCTTTTGACGATGGGATGATGTGATGGGTAGAAGGTATGATAGTGATGGTGAGGGGAAAAGAAGATGAAGAGGAAGAGATATAGGAGGAGAAGGGGGGGCTCATGACAGCATGAAAAAGATCTGATTTCAAAAACTTGAAAATGACTGAAAACAGAAATTAGCCCATGATATAGATAGATAGATAGATGTAGATACAGATCTCTCTCTCTCTCCTCTCTCTCTCTCTCTCTCTCTCTCTCCTCTCCTCTCTCACTCTCACTCTCACTCTCACTCTCACTCTCACTCTCACTTCTCACTCTCACTCTCTCTCTCTCTCTCTCCTCTCTCTCTGTCTCTCTCGTCTCTCTCTCTCTCTCTCTCTCTCTCTCTCTCTCTCTCTCTCTCTCTCTCTCTCTCTCTGCTATTCTCTTTCTCTTTCTCTCTCTTTCTATATATATATATATATATATATATATATATATATATAAATATATATATATATATATTATATAATATGTTTCCGATAAAATTCGGATCCGTTCCCAATAAAGCTCGATGTTCTGATTGGACCTTGCAGCAGCAGCAAAGAGGATCACGGCCGCTCCTGCAAGTTGCAAAGGTTTGGAATCTTCTGGGAGCAATAAGGGGCTTGGGCGGAGCGTCGCGTCGCGGAGGATCGCACGCTCTTGGCCCGAGTCTGTTGTTATTGTTTTTGTTGTTGTCGGGTTGGTATTGTTATTGGGTGGTGTGGTGGTTGTGTATATATTGTTATTGTTTTTTGTGGTGTTATTATCGTTGTTGTCATTACGGTACTACTATTACTACTATCACTGTTATTGTTTTGTTGTGTTCTTATTTCTTAATGTTGTTGTTACTGTTGTTCTCTTTGTTGTTATTGTTGATGTTGTTACTCCATTTTTTTCTTTTTATTCGCATGGGAATTGTTGGACTTATTAATAAACCTGGTAGGGGATCTGAGCGCCTTAGTAGTCTCTCATCCTTCTTATGCCTCTCCAAAGAGGATCGGATACTCTTATTTTTACCTCTTGCCTTTTATCGTCATCTTTCGGTCTACTTCTCTTCTCTCCTCTCCTCTCGTTCTCTCTTTCCTTCTTTCTGGACTTTCTCTCTCTCTTCCCCCCCCCCCCCTCTCTCTCTCTCTCTCTCTCTCTCTCTCTCTCTCTCTCTCTCTCTCTCTCTCTCTCTTCTCTCTCTCTCTCTCTCTCTCTCTCTCTCTCTCTCTCTCTCTCTCTCTCTCTCTCACTCTTCTCTCTCTCACTTTTCTCTCTCTCACTTCTTCTCTTCTTTCTTCTCTCCTCGCTTTCTTTCTTCTCTCTCTTTTGTTTGATTTGGTATTCGATCCTAATCGGATGACGTTACAGATCCGAGTTTGTTTAGGAAAGGTTTCGATCCTTAAAAAAACGTTTCAACCCTGTTTTTGACAAAAGATTCGACAAAGCCTTCGATTGTGTTATCAAAAGTTCGATCTTTAATTAACGCGACTATCCTTGTGTCCGTGACTTGATAATTCTCTTGGGAGTTATGTTTTGTCTATGATTATTGTTTCTGTATTTCTTTTATGTGAAGAGTCCTTGTGCATCATTTCCTCCTCTCTCTTGTTCCTTTCTCGTTTCTCCTTTTTTACTTTTTCGTGTTTCTTCCTCTCTCTTATTCTTTTCTCGTTTCTCCTTTTCTCCATTTAATGTTTCTTCCTCTTCTTCACTTTTTTTCTGGATATTGATTCGTCTCTACTTCTGTTCAACGTATTTCGTTCCGCTCGTGATGAGTAAGTTCTGAATAAGGAAATTCTGCGCTTCTAAATAGATTTTTTTTTTTTTTGTGTCTTCTAAAAAGAAGGAAAAATTCGCACATCCCATAAAGGAAATTTCGCGACTCTGAGGAAAGTGTAAAAAAAAAAAGAAAAAAAAGAATCCACATATTTCACATGGGAATTTTTTTTGTGTGATCTCGTGTTGTGTCTCCAGCGCGCGAGCGGAAAGGACAGAGGGGGGGGGGGTGATTGAGAAGAGGGGGGAAGGGGTGTTTAAGAAGAGGGTGGGGTGGAAGAGGGGTGGGGGGGGAGTGATTTGAGAAGGGGGTGGGCGGGTATTTCGCTTGTTTAAGAGGACCCTTACCCACCACTCCCACCCCCTACCCCCCACCGTGAGAAGGTGTTGCGTCGATATTCGCACGCGTTGTCTGGCCCTTCGTCAGGAGGGGGGTGGGGGTGGGAGGGGTACATGATGGAAAGAAGGGGAGGGAGGGGCGGTGTCGAGTGTTTTTTTTTTTTTTTTTTTTTTGTTTTTGCCGGTAATGGGAGACGTCTGCTGGTTGATGAATGTCATTATCGCCAGGAGTGTTGTTGTTCGGGTTGTCATCTTAGTGTTTATGGTTCATTTTCATTAGCATCATCGTCATCACCACCACAACGCCGCTGTCATTACCATCTTCATAATCATTACTATCATCATAACTACCACCACCATCACCAATGCTACTTCTCATCACCACCAACAACAACACCACCAACAACTACAACAACTACAACAACAAACAACAACAAACAACAACAACAGGAGCAACAATAGCAACAAACAATAGCAACAATAATAGCATCAACAACAACAGCATCAACAACAACACAACAACAACAACAACAGCATCAACAACAACAGCAATCAACAACAACAGCAACAACAACAACATCAACAACAACTACAGCAACACCAACAACTACAGCAACACCAACAACTACAGCAACAACGAAAACAACAATTACTTTTAATCAGTCGTAAAAAAAAAACAATGTGACATGATTTTATCTTTTAATCTGGATGTAATTAAACCAACAAAATGCACACAATTAGATAATCGAACAAAAACAGATGGCGCTTTGTGTCATGCCAAACTTTTATTTATGTATATATATATTTATTGAAAGATAATGCAATCATTGGCGAATGGAGAGCGCTAATCATTGCGCCGAATGTTGCAATTCAACCGGAAATATTAAATTTGTTTGTGGGTAGTGTTTTTTTTTTTTTTTTTTTTGCTGGGTTTTGTCATTTTATTTTAATTTTCGTTTTACGAATGTTATTTAATTTAGTTTTATGCTCATTTTGATTTTCATTTTACCCGATGACGGTTGGAGAGAATTTTGTACACAGGGTAAAGGGACGAAAGACGGAAAGACGGAAGAGGAGAAGAAGAGGAATAAGGAGAGGGAGAAGGAGAGGAGGAAGAAGAGGAAGAATGAGAGGAGAGAAAAAAGAGGAAGAAGAAGAGGAGAGTAGAAAGAGGAAGAAAAGAAGGAGGAGGAAGGAGGAAGGAGGAGGAGGAGGAGGAAGGAGGAGGAGGAGGAGGAGAGGAGGAGGAGGAGGAGGAGGAGGAGGAGAGGAGAGGAGAGGAGGAGAGGAAGAGGAGAAAGGAGGCGAGGAGAGAAGAGGAGAGGAAGAGGAGGAGGAAGAGGAGGAGGAAGAGGAGGAGGAAGAGGAGGAGGAAGAGGAGAGAAGAAGAAGGAAGGAGGGAAGAGGAGGAGAGGAAGAGGAAGAGGAAGAGGAAGAGGAAGAGGAAGAGGGAAGAGGAAGAGGAAGAGGAAGAAGAAGAAGAAGAAAAGAAGAAGAAGAAGAAGAAGAAGAAGAAGAAAAGAAGAAGAGAAAGAAGAAGAAGGAAGAAGAAGAAGAGGCGGAGGCGGCGGTTACGACGGGAAGAGGAAGAAGGAAAACACAGAAAAGGAAAAGGACCAAAGAGATTTAAACTGTTACACCCAAATGCACCAGAATATACCAGAATTCACCAGACCTTAGACAGACTGTATACACAAACCAAAACTACACCAAAATATCAACGAACACCACCTACATGGCCGCTGCAAGACATGGGCGTGTGAATCCCGGTCGCTTCGGGCTGTATCACGTTGCGGGTCTGCTGCTTTGGTGATCACTGGTGTTGTTGTTTTGTTTGTGGTTGTTGTCGAGGCTGTTGTTGTTGTGGTTTGTCGAGGCTGCTGCTGTTGTTGTCGAGGCTGCTGTTGTTGTTGCTGTTGTTGTTGTGGTTGTCGAGGCTTGTTGTTGTGTTGTCGGAGGCTGTTGTTGTTGTCGAGGCTGTTGTTGTTGTTGTCGAGGCTGTTGTTGTTGTTGTTGTTTGTCGAGGCTGCTGCTGTTGTTGTCAAGGCTGCTGCTGCTGTTGTTGTCGTTGTTGTTGTCGTGCTGTTGTTGTTGTCGAGGGCTGTTGTTGTTGTTCAAGGCTGCTGCTGCTGTTGTTGTCGAGGCTGTTGCTGTGGTGGTGGGCGATGATTTTGTTGTTGCCTGTTTCATTATACATTTTATTGTTATTTTGTGGTTTTGGGGCGGGGGTTTATCATCTTCACCAGCATCATCATCTGTATCTGCATCTTCATCTTCCATTTTCATCACCATCTTTAACTTTATTTTTTCTTTATCTTTATCTTTATCTCCATATCCATCTTTATCATTTTCATCATTTTTGTTTTTGGTAGCGTTGCTTTTTTGGTTAGTTGGTTAGCAGAATAACTAAAAAGATTGAATTGATTTTTATGAAATTGTTCCCAGAGGTATGTCTTAGCCCTATTTACCGTCCTTAAATTACTATGAATTGTACATTGTGGCTGTGAAGATATGCAATAGCTTTGAGGAAAAGCTGCTACTCATTCAGGGATGTGGACATGAATAACCGAGATAGACAACATTCATTCATAATTCACCAGGTGATGACAGAGTGAATGCAGGGGTTTCTCTATTCATCGGCTTCATCATCGGAAATGCATGAACGGAGCGAGGAAGGGACACTCTGAATGCGATTGCGATTACTCTCATACTCTTGCTCTTACTTATATTCATACTCATGTTCGTATTCATATTTATATTATATTTGTACACATGCTCATACTCAGCTCTTGGTCATACTTACACTCACGCTTACACTCACTCACACTTACACTCACACTCAACACCACTCGCTCACACACTCACGCTCATCACTCACTCACTCACTCACTCACCATCACTCACCTCACTTCACTCACTCACTCACTCACTCACTACACTCACTCACTCACTTATTCACATTCACCATCCAACCACTCACCCACGTTCACCCACCACTCCACCCACCCCACCCACCCACCCCACCCACTCACTCACTTCACTCACTCACTCACTCACTCAACTCACACGTCACTCACTCACTCACTCACTCACTCACTCTCTCTCTCTCTCGCTCCTCTCTCTCTCTCCTCTCTCTCTCTCTCATCTCTCTCTCTTCTCTCTCGTCTCTCTCTCTCTCTCATCTCGTCACTCTCTCTCTCCGCTCTCTCCTCTCTCTCTCTCTCACACAGCACACACACACACACCACACACACAACACACACACACACACACACACACACACACACACACACTTCCCCTTCCATAGAAACCTATACACGCCAAGGTCAGCGGCCAATACAACCTCGATCCCATTCATTGGATCAGCTGATCCGTCAGCTGATTAAAGAGGACCAAGTGTACGTCTACCTCTGGGAATACCGGCAACAGGTGTTTGGGCAGGTGTATGAGGGCGTGAACAGGTGTTTAGGTATGGTGGGTCTATGGCTGTGTAGGTGGTTGGGTGGGTGGGGTGAAGTGGGTTGAGGTGGGTTGATGTGGGTTGAGAAGGGGAAGGGGGATATTGAGTTCGAGATAGAGGGATCAAAATAGTTTGTCATGCAT
>NW_020872903.1:640074-647574 GCF_003789085.1 Penaeus vannamei
TTGGCGGTACCCCTTGCTTGATAAGATTAATTTATATCTTATAATTTTCTATATTCTCTATATTTTATCATATCAATATGTCTTGAAGATTGAAAATGAGTTTTTGAATTAAGCGAGAAAAAATATTTAGCGCGTTACCCTTTTGTTCCGTAACTCAAGATGAATTATTAAGCCTGTAACCCTTTTCCAAAGATTTGAATATTTTTTTTTTCTTTCAGACAAAATGTTTTAAAAGAGTAAAATGTACTAGAAGAGGATAGATAAAACGTCTGTTTACGACTTGATATATCTTACCTTATTCAAACTAAAAGAAATGGATTTAAAACGGTTGTAACTCGATATTGTAGCGCCATAACAGGCAGGAATGTCCGTTTGTGTGTGAGTGTACGTGCGTCTATGTGTGTGTGTGTGTGTGTGTGTGTGTGTATGCTTGTATATTCCATGAATTATAATCTATCGCATTGCCTTTCTCTCTTTTCCTCCTTCTTTTCTTTCGTCTGTGCTTTCAACTGGCGATACAAAGGGCATTAATAGTGTTTGGAAGCGTGAGTGAACGCAATCGGACGCGGGGTGTTTGCAGTGTTAAAGAACCACCTTTTGTTAAAACTATTTTTTCTAATTCTGTTCCGGGAAGGTCTGTCTTACAACCACAAGTTAAAACTGTATTTTTTCTGTATGTATGTTATATATAATATATTATATATATAATATATATATATATATATATATATATATATATATATTATATATATCCTGTTCTTTCGACAACCGTAAAGCTCTTGTTTTGACCCGAAGAGAGAAGGTTGCCATATGTAACTGTTCTTAGCCTTTACTTTTGTAGTCTGGCTCGTGATGATAAGGGTGATTTTTGTATTGTATATCCTAAGAATTGTGCCTTCAAGTTTTAGCTGTCTGTGTGTGGTGCCTCCTTTTATCTTTTGCGATCCCTACCCCCTCTCTGTCCTGTCTATCTATCTATGTCTGTCTCTCTTCTGTTTCTCTGTCTGTCTCTCTCTCTCTCTCATCTCCTCTTCTCTCTCTTCTATCTCTAATCTATCTATCTATCTATCTATCTATCTATCTACTATCTATATTCTATATAATATCTATATATATATTTATATCTATATCTATATATATATATATATATATATATATATATATATATATATATATATATATATATATGCAGAAAGGTTTAAAAGGTAAAACACACCCACTGAACACCGTGAAAACCCCTCCCCCTCCCCCTCCCCCTCCCCCCTCCTCCTTCCCGCCCTCCCTCCCTTCCCCTTCCCTCCCCTTCCCTTCCTCCCTCTCCTCCCTCCCTTCCCTTCCCCTCCCTCCCTCCCCTTCCCTCCCTGTATAACGAGCATGACTGTATATTCCGCGCACACGATCGCAACCCCGAACTTACACAACAGCTGACCCAAAACCCCGTGCATACATTGAAACAAAATCAGCTGTGGATTTCCCATTGTTTTGCTTCCTTATTTGGGAAAAGACAAACAATCTGTGTGTTTATTTTTCGACACTAATTTTTTTTCTCTCTCTCTTCCTTTCTCATTGATATTATCTATAATAATTATTAGGACATTATGAAAAGGCATTAGATTAGAATAACTTGTATTTATTTTATTGAAGAAAAGGAAAAAAAATGCGAAATTATGTCTGTATCATAATAACGAATGTGTAGATATTTGCTTTTTTCATTTATTTTGTAATAAAATGAAAGATAATCGACTTTGATGTTTTTAATAACCTGAACTTAAATCTGCTGCAGAGAATTAAATAGATTACGGCACAAAATGATGACTTAAATGACTTTGACCGTAATGATAAAATATATAATTTTTTATACCTATGGCAATGGTTGTAAAAGGTTGTGATAAGTAATTATAAAATGCGCAATAGTTCTGATGTTATATTAATGACAACAGTAATTGAAGGAAAGTAAAAAGATTATAATTATTAAACAGAATGATAATAGTTATTGAAGTAATCCCATACAGAGGACATTTAGAAAATAAAATCCCATTATACTTCATCTAATCTCTAAAACTAATATTATTCTATTGTTCAAGATTATAGTATTCAATCTATCTTCACAAACGCTTAAATAGATAAATAGATATATGATTTCACAAACAAACAACCAGATCAATACCAAGATAAATAAATCTATAGAATGAAATAAGATGAAAATATATATAGAATATCAACAAAATAAAAGATGAAAAAAATAATAATTAATATAAAACGTCTTCATAAGAATTAATGAAATACAAGTGTTGATAAAAATCAATAAAACAAGTGCTAATAAAGAATAAATAAAAAGTGCTAATGAAAATGAATGAAATAAAAATGTTAAAAATTAAATAGCACAAAAAATGTTTGTAAAGATAAACAAGATAAGAGCACTGATGAAAATAAATAAAGTAAAAATGAATGTTAATAAATAGTCTGACTGATAAAAAAAAAGATCTGTGATGTGATTGTTGTGGTATGGAATAAGTCAAAATAAGGAGGAAGAGGATAATGGTGATGATGAGGAAGAGGAGGAGGATAAAGATAGGAGGAGGAGGAGGAGGGAGAAGGAGATAAAGATAGGATAGGAGGAGGAGGAGGAGGGAGAAGGAGGATAAAGATAAGGAGGAGGAGGAGGAGGAGAGAGGAGGATAAAGATAGGAGGAGGAGGAGGAAGAAGGAGGAAAGGAGAGGAGGGAGAACGAGGAAAAGGAGGGGGAAGGACGAAGAGAAGTAGGAGGAAGAGGAAGGAGAAAAGAAGGGAAAGGAGGTGGAGAGGAGAAGAAGGAAGAGGAGGAGGAAGAGGAAGAGGAGGAGGAGGGATAAAGATGGAAGGAAGAAGGAGGGGAAGGGGAGGAGGAGGAAGAGGAAAGATGAGGAGGAGGGGAAAGGAGGAACAGGAGTTTGGAGGAGAAGGGAGGGGAAGAGAAACAGGAGGAGGAGAGGAGTGATGGTGATGATGATGAATAATGATAATAATAACAATCATCATAATAATACAATAATAATATATATAATGATAATGATAATAATGATAATAATATAATAACAATTAATAATAAAACATAATAATAACAAAAGCCCCTAACAGCCAAGAAGACGATCAAGATTAAGATTTTTATTAAAATTGATCAAGCGGAAACCTGTCAGCATATGCCACAACCTGTCATGCTTATGATTTTGTCCCAACCTGTCAAACTTATTATTCTGTTAGGACCTCCCTTGCTTAGAATCTTAGCAGGGCCTGTCAAGTTTATATTGTTGATTGGAACTTGTCAAGTTTGTAATTCTGTCAAAATCTGTCAAGGTAGGTGGGATTTTTTTTTTTTTTTTTTTAGTTTATAGTAGTTTTCTATATCAGCTGATACACTTCAATCTGTCTTTTGTCTCAAAATCTGTCTGTTGTATCAAATTCTCATAAGGTATCACTGTTGAGAAATTGTATTTTCATTGCAGATATTCGCAGTAAATGTAGTAACAGAAAGAGAAAGAGAGAAGAGAGAGAGAGAGAGAGGGAGAGGGAGAGAGAGGAGAGAAGAGAGGGGAGGGAAGGAGTAGAGAAGAGAGAGAGAGAGAGAGACAGACAGACAGACAGACAGACAGACAGACAGACACAGACAGACAGACAGACAGACAAAGTGAGATAGAGACAGACAGATAGACACAGACAGACAGAGAGTGAAAGAGAGAGACAGAGAACAGATAGAAGAGAGGGTGGATGGAGAGTGAGAGAGAGAGAGAGAGAGAGAGAGAGAGAGAGAGAGAGACAGAGACAGAGAGAGACAAGAGACAGACAGAGACAGAACAACACACACACAGACACAGAGCCAGAACCAGAGACAACGAAAGAATAAAGAAAAAAACAACAGAAACAAACAAACAAAGAAACACATACTCAAACCCAACATAAGACACTCCCATTTTCTCGTCCCGCCACCGACACATAGCACACACATGCAAGGTATGTGGGGAACGCAGAGACCGCAGGATAAATACTTTCACAAATATGTTTTTTTGTATTTAAGATTCGACCCCCTGTGTGCCTCTGAGGTCCTGGCGAGTCTCCGATAGATAAAGATAGATAGAAGGGGGTTAAGGAACTGGTTTTGTGAAAAGGGAGATGGGAGAATGGGAGGGAAGGAAAGGGGTGGTGAAGATGGAGAAGTAAGAGGGAGGTGAAGGAAAAGGAGAAGGAAGAAAAGGAGAAAGAAAAGAAAAAGGAGAGAAGAAAGGAAGAAGAAGACGAGGAAGAGAAAAGGAGAAGAAGAAGAGGCAGAAGGAGGATGAGAAAAAATGAACGAAAAAGAAGAAGACGAAGAAGAAGAGGAGAAGGAGGGAGAAGAAGAGAAGAAGAAAAAGAAAGTGGAGAAGAAGGAGAAGTAGCAGCATCAGAGAGAAGGAAGAGGAGGAGTAGAATAAAGAAGAAAGAGAAGATAAAAAAGGAAGAAGAAGAAACAAGAAAAGAAACGGAAAAGAAAAAACAAAACAAAAAAAAATAGACGAATTAGAAGAAAAAAAACAAAAAGTAACAAAAAAAACAAAAAACAAAAGCAAAAATAAACTTAAACAAATACACAGCAAACATAAACAAACAAATAAACAACTAAATCCTTACGTAACAACTAAATTACTTCCTTGTGTGTGTTGCATCCATAACAAGCAGAGTCCATATCCATTGACGTAAGAATAACAACTAGACCAATCTTGTTAATGGGTTGTGTCTTCTGCTCTTAAAGAATGTATCATGATGAAATGAATTATATTTGTATATGCAAGTGAGAGTGTGAGTGTGTGTGTGTGTGTGTGTGGTAGGTAGTGTGTGTGTGGGTGTGTGTGGGTGTAGGTAGGTACTTATGTGTGTGTGTGTGTGTGTGTTTATGTGTGTGTGGGTGGGTGTAGGTGCTTATGTGTGTGTGTGTGTGTGTGTTTATGTGTGCGTGTGTGTGGTGTGGTGGGTGGGTGTGTGTGTGGGGTGTGTGTGTGTGTGTTTTTATGTGTGTGTGTGTGTGTGTTGTGTGTGTGTGTGTGTGTGTGTGTGTGTGTGTGTGTGTGTGGGTGTAGGTGTATGTGTGTGTGTGTGTGTTTATGTGTGGTGTGGTGTGTGGTGTGTGTGTGTGTGTGTGTGTGTGTGTGTGTGTGTGTGTGTGTGTGTGTGTGTGTGTGTGTGTGTGTGTGTTGTGTGTGTGTGTGTGTGTGTGTGTGTGTGTGGTGTGTGTGTGTGTGTGTGTGTGTCTTTATGTGTGTGTGTGTGTGTCTTTATGTGTGTGTGTGTGTGTTTTGTGTGCTTGTGTGTGTGTGGGTGGTGTAGGTGCTTATGTGTGTGTGTGTGTGTGTGTAATGTGTTTATGTGTGCGTGTGTTGTGTGTGTGTGTGTGTGTGTTTGTGTGTGTGTATGTTTATGTGTGTGTGTACGTGCTTAATATGTGTGTGTGTGTTGTTAGATGTAAGTATTTCAGAAGCAATCAAATCAGGAAAAGAAAAGCCATTTTTTATTCAAATTCAGGGGAAACTCAAGTAGTTTTTAGTCAAATCAAGAAAAAGGAAAATATTCTTATCAAATTACTGAAAAAGGGAATGGAAAAAATTGCCCTTTCTATATATATATATATCTATATATCTATATATCTCTTTATTTAATTATTATTATTATTATTATTATTATTATTATTATTATTATTATTATTATTATTATTATTATTATTATTATTATTATTATTATTAATTATTATTATTATTATTTATTATTAATCATTATTAATTATTATTATTATTATTATTATTATTATTATTATTATTATTATTTTATTTATTATTATATTATTATATTATTAATTATTATTATTATTATTATCATTATTATTATATATTATTATTATTATTATTATATTATTATTATATTATTATTATTTATTATTATTATTAATTATTATTATTATTATTATTATCATTATTATTATTATTATTATATTATTATTATTATTATTATTATTATTATTATTATTATTATTATTATTATTATTATTATCATTATTATTATTATTATTATTATTATTATTATTATTATATATTATTATTATTATTTATTATTATTATTATTATATTATTATTATTATCATATTATTATTATTATTATATTATTATTATTATTATTATATTATTATTATTATTATTAATTATATTATTATTATTATTATTATTATTATTATTATTATTATTATTATTATTATCATTATTCAGCTTAGCCTCTTCCTGTCCCTCTGAAAATCACAGTCTATTCGCTATCTATTTTTCTCTACGCTGATACACGAAAAATGGATCTTTGCAGTATTGGTCTTTCTTACTTTTCATTTTTTTTTCTAACCCTCTTTTTCTTCGTTTCCTTCTCTTCTTATTTTTTCTCTTCCGTTTCTTCCTTTTTTGCTTCTTCTTCCTTTTCTTCTTCTTCTTCTTCTTCTACTTCTTTTTCTTTTCTTCTTGTTCCTTACTCCAATTCTTCCTCTTTTCCTTCTTCTCCTTCTTCTTCTCCTTCTTCTTTTCTTCTTTTTTTTCTCCCCCTCTTCCTCCTATTCTTCTTCTTCTTTCTCCCTATCTTCCTCCGATTCTTCTTCTTCTTCTTCTTCCTCTTTCTTCTCCTTCTCCTCCTCTCCTCTTTCTCCTCCTCTTCTTCTCCTCCTCCTTCTCCTTCGTCGCCTTCTTTCCTTTTCCCAATTCTTACTCCATTCTTCTTCTTCGTTCTTCCTTTTCCCCTTTCTTTTCCCTCCATTCGTTCTTCTCCCTGAGGCCATTATGCAAAGCTGTCGCCAAAGGATTTGAATTTTCCTATATTTTCTGGTTCCTTATAAAAGCGAGGGAATCTTTTAAGGACCGCGATAATGGTTTTGATTCTCCTTATGCGACCTCTTTTTGTTTTAATAATCTATTGTATACGTCTGAACATAAGCGCGATAAGGGTTTTGATTCTCCTTCTGCGATCTTATTTTTGATGATTTATTATATACGTTTGCACATAGGCGCGATAAGGGTTTTGATTCTCCTTATACGATCTTCTTTTGTTTTGATAATCTAGTATATGTTTATACACACGTACGCATGCGCCCCTTATATACACATATACATACGTAAGCACATGAACGTATATACACAAACAGGCATAAACACTAGCACATGTATACACACAAACATACACATACACACAAAACAGAAACTCACATACACAAATAAACAAATAAAACACACGTTTGTATGTCTTTCTTACTCATTTTTTATCCTTCCCATTATTTATCATTGTATATAGTTCCGCTTTTTCCTTTTCTTTCTTTTTTGTCTTTTCTTTCGTTTTTTTTTCATTTTCAGTTTTGTTCTTTTTCTTTTCCTTTTCTTTTTTCTTTATTTATTTTTCTTTTCTTTTTTTTCTTCTTTTCATTTTCTTTTTCCTATTCTCCTTATCGTCTATACCTGTCTGCCTGTCTGTCT
>NW_020872903.1:652574-672574 GCF_003789085.1 Penaeus vannamei
TCTCTCTCTTCTCTCTCTCTCTCTCTCTCTCTCTCTCTCTCTCTCTCTCTCTCTCTCTCTCCTCTCTCTCTCTCTCCCCCCTCCCCCCACAGACACGCCTAGATGCCGATGTCTTTGTTCTGGACAGTTTAGAATGCATTACGGTCCTTTATCTCGGGTCCGGTGCTGCCTGGTGCTGCCTGGTGCTGCCTGGTGCTGCCTGGTGCTGCCTGGTGCTGCCTGGTCCTTCCTGGCGCTGCCTGGTTCTCATCTCAAACTTTGTGCTTTGCTTGTTTGCCTGTATTTGTTTTTTTGGCTGTCCGTCTGTCTGTATGTTTGTCTGCCTTTGTATGTGTCTCTGCCTGTCTCTGTTTCGGTCTTTCTGTCTGCCTGTTTCTGTCTGCCTGCCTGTTTCTGTTTTTCTGTCTGGATGTTTCTCTATGTCTGTCTGCCTATATGTCAGTTGATCTGTGTACCCGCTACTGCCTTTCTGTCTATGTATCTGTCTGCTGTCTGCCTCTATTTGTCTGACTGTCTGTCTCAGTCTATCTCTCTCTCTTCTCTCTTTTTACTATATAATGTGGTAAAAGTGCTTCACTTTTTTATTAAGTAGACTTGGTCTAGGGTATCTGAAGTAAATGATTCACTTTTCCATCAGAATATCATTATAGGGTACATGATTAATTTTAAATATCATCCTTAATTCTTTTTTTGAATAGAAATGTGATTTTTGTGGGACTTGGAAAATAGAATTTAGTATCAGAGTCCAGACTAAATATTATGAGAATGTCTTTCAAGAGTATAGCTATTAACTTTATATATTGATGTTATCTTTGGTGGTATTACCTTGTAGTTCCATTCATTCTCTGAGTAATTATTGCCCATGCTGCTAACAGAGAGAAATGGATGTTTTATAGATTTTATATATTTTATATGAATAGCTTACAGATACGCCTACATACGTATGCACAGATGTAAACATTTACACACATACCAGAAAAAGGAAATTTACTTCAGAAGCTACACTTTTGTAGAAGTTTAGTTTTAACATGAGATACTTTAATTATAATCACAATCCGTTGATATTTAAGATTTTGTGCCACCTGTGACGTTAGGATGCCCAGCTCCTCTCTCAAAATGCAAGACAGTTGGCTGTTTTGTCTTTGTCTCGGTCTCTGTCTCTTTCTATTCCTCTTATTTTCTTTCTTCCTCTATTTTCTTCTTTTTCTCTGTTTGCCCTTTCCTGTCTTTTCTTCCTTTTCGTTTCTGTTAGCCTGTCTGCCAAGGTCAGTTTATTTGTCTGCCTGTCTCTGCCTCCTTATCGGTCTGTCTGTTTCTTTCTGTTTCTGTCCATCAGTCTACCCACCTGTTTGTCTATCTGTCTGTCTGCCCATCTATCCGTCTGCATGCTTATTTATCTGTCTCCGACTTTGTCTTTGTTCTCTCGCGTAATTAGGTCCAGGATCAACCATGAGAGAGAGATATGATGATAATAATCTGGGTCTTCTAAAGTGTATTTGGAGGTTCTCTTTTATTCTGATCCTGTCTTTCCAACATCAAAATGGATTTTCAACATTTCAAGGAGTATAATTAGAATTACTCGTATTGTACTGGGCTAATTAAATGACAGAGGACGGTGCACATACAACAGCTTATATCTCTCCCTCTCTGTTGTTCTCCCTTTCCTTCTTTCTCTCCTTATTCCTCTTCCTCACATGTTCTCCTCCTCCTCCATCACTTGATTTCTTTCTCCCTCTCTTGCTCTCCCTTTCCTTCTCCCTCTCTCTTTCTTTCTTACTCTCCCTTTCCTGCTATCTTGCTCTCCTTCTCCTTCTTCCTCTACCTATCATTGTCCTTCTCTTCTCCCTCTCCTTCTACCTCACTCTTCCTCTCCTCCTCCTTCTTCCTCTCCCTCTCCTTTTCCTGCTCCTTCTTTCTCTCCCTCTCATTCTCTTCTCCTCTTCCTCTCCTTCAACCTTACTCTTCCTTTCCTTCTCCTTCTTTCTCTCCCTCTCCCTTTCCCTGTCCCTCCTCTCTCTCATCCTCTTTTAAGTCACAAATCTTTGGGGATAATAGACAGATAATAGATAATGGCAGACTTTCTGTATACTGCATATATTTACACACTAATTCAATATTTTACTCTTACAGTGTGCTTTGAATAAAAAAATATGGTTTTGTACCTAAAAAAAAAGTGTGATTTAAAATGGCTTTCTGTCAAAAAAAATTTAATATACACAAAAAATAAAATGCAACTAAAATTACACATTTTCGTGATGCAAATTATTTGCACCTTCTATCATATTAATGAATACATCTTACTTACTCTTAAATATAAAATAAATACTTTTCTTATCAGTTCAAACACTAAATAAATCACACAGCAGTATAAAAATAGACAAAAATCTAAAAAAAGAATCATTTTCGATAACATCTGAATAACATCTTTCTACTTGCTTTTCATTCGTGCTTTGTATTTACGCATACATACTATACAGGTTTAGACATACTGTACACATGACCATAAATATTAAGATAGGAAACTTGTAAGTAAAAAACAATATCACACTTATCCTCTTTCAGTAATTACATATGTACACACGTCATACTCTCATGTTTATTTTCACTTTCAGCCATATGTACGGACATAAAGCCTTTATCTTCATGTGACATAAAAAAAATTCCACTGGTTCCGTTCTTAAATTTTCCGATTTCTTTTTATGCGTTTACCAATGCTTCACTTGCAAGGAAGAACGCAAACATCACAGCTACGTAAAGTGAAGAAGAAAAGAGGGTAGAAAGACTAGACGGGTCGCATGGACTATCTGTCCAGCATCTCCTCGCACGACTGTCTGAATGCAAGTCTGTGGTCCTTGCTCAGGAACTGCTCGAATTCTAGAATGGAGAACAGATTGCACAGCATTACATTTGGGTTTGGCTAAAATTGCAACGTTATAATTTACTCATACTTCCTTGTACTTCCTTCATTTTATAAAAATGGGAAAACAGCAACTGGAAAGAAAAAATTGTATGCAACTCTAATAGGTTAGTTACCCAGTAATTATCTCAAAATGTGAATACATTTACAAATCATAATGTAAAATATGATCATAAACATTACTGAAACAAATATAGTATACCAACAAAATTAAGATTGACAATAAAATTAACCAAGCCTATAACTCACTTCTGAAGAGTCTGTGATGCTCAACATCCTGAGAAAAGAGCGAGGCGAGAGTGCCCACCACAGTATCATAGTCCTTGCTCTTCTGGTAGTTCTTAACGGCCGATGAAAAGAGCCCATACTGCTCCTTGTTCAGCTGGGATTTCACCTTCGGGAAAAAGAGAGACTGAGTGCAGGTACATTCAATACCTAAATGTCTTCAATATCAAAATCTCATTGGTTCAAATTACAAAAATAAGAATGTTGCCCTAAGAAGCTTTTCAACTCTTTAGTTACACATATAATTGACAAGAATTCACAATACAATTCAATATCCTTATACATATGTACCTTTACCTATCTATACATTGTATTTGTGTAAAAATGATCAAGCTCTGTAAGCAACTCACATCTTTAATGTAGTCGGCAATGGATCCGAGTTTCTTGGTCTCCCCGTTCTCCTTTCCGGACGAAATGGCTGCCACTGCTGCCGACGTGGAGACCTTCCCAGACCCCAAAACGCCTGACGAAGATGCCTTTGTTGTGCTCTTCTGCGCTCCGCTGATGAGCTCCTGCGAGTTGCCTGGGGAGGAGAACATCTCGGGGGAGCAACTCGTACCCTCTGCAGTCACGCCCTGCGATGCCTGGCTCGCTGCCTGGCTTGGTCC
The DNA here is from genome assembly GCF_003789085.1 of Penaeus vannamei. Lineage (NCBI taxonomy): Eukaryota > Metazoa > Arthropoda > Malacostraca > Decapoda > Penaeidae > Penaeus > Penaeus vannamei. The sequence goes on from NW_020872903.1 coordinate 656,385, forward strand.
GGGGCCCTTCAGGAAGTCTGCCAAATCCTTCTCACCCTTTGACACAATCTTGATCTTCCTCTTCTTGTTGCCCACCTGCAGGGTATCATACTTGCAGCTCACCTGTGATGTGCTCTGCAGCGAGTTGAAGTCCACCACTGACGTCTTCTTCTCCAGGGCTGAGAACAGCGATTTATCGCCCCCTTCCCTCTTCTCGCTTGCTCCGTCAGACTTTTTATAATTCATGTTCGACCACATGTTGTTATAGTCCTCCTTCTCTGCGAGGGCCTGTCCTATCTTCTGGCGGGTGGCATCTGAGACAACGAGACGAGCGGGGGCTGCCTGCAGTGCGTGTGCATGAACCGGCGCTGCACCCACTGCTGCTGGGGGCTCTTCATACGCCGCACTGATTGATGGCTTCCCACTCTTCTCCTCAGGCTGGGGCAGCTGGTGAGAGAGGGCGTTGGAAGGATTCAAGCTCAGGCTTAGAGAAAGGGATCAAAAGCAATTCAAATTTGTCTGTACTGGCAGTTTATATACATAAAATGGCTAATAACAATATCTAAAATGTAAAAAAATGTTAAATAAGAACAAACTGATAAATGGAAATGCTAGGCTATAATAAGAATAATTATTAAAAAAAAAAAAAAAAAGCACAAGCCTCTGAACCAGAAAAAAAAAACAGCAATATAAAAAAAAAGAAACAAAGACAAGAAAAGAACTTAACCTTAAGAAAAGAACAACCTTAAAACAAGCAAGTACTTATAAAACAAATATCAACAAACTCAAAGAGCTGCAACCCCCCCTCCCCCTCCCTCCCCACCCACAACTCACCAGGACCTGAGCATTTTTGAAGAATTGTATGATGTCTCTGAGCGCAGGCCCAAACGTACTGTAGGAGTTCATGAAGGGGCGCACCCACGCGGACAGCTGCGTGCGGAAATTTGGGGCAGCGAAGCGATTGTCACACAGGATGATGGCACCATAGTCATCCTTGTGCCTGATCACACGCCCAATCGCCTGGTTCACAGCACGCGACGCCTCCAGTTTGTACCACTCCTGCCCCGTCAAACCCACCTGCAATTGAAGAGCAAGTTCCACGGGGTTGTAGTGTGCTTTACGTTGCTCTTGATATATATAATTCTATATCATTACCGCAATGATTTCAAAGTGTAAACAAACGACAACCCCTCAAAGATGGGATAAATCAGTTTGCGTGTGTTCATTATGGGAAAAAAAAAGACTTAAAACTGTGAAAATATAGGAACAGAATATTTAGCAGTTACGACATATGACACCTTTTGCCCCGTGTACTACACAAATCAGATTATGACGGTGCTGCATAATGTATCCCAACAAGACGGAAAAATAAGATATTCGAAAACCTCTAAAACATTAATGGGGGGGAAAAAATCATTATAAAATCATTTTTGTTGTCTTCTGCCTTTGACTATCAGTCTAACCTAACAAAAATAATTGCAGTAAGTCATCCTTTGATAGTTAATAATGAATTAAGCATATATGCGCAATAGTTTCACTTGGAGTTTTTAACGTTTTTGCAATTTTTCTAACCATTTTTGATACCATTCATCATTTTCAATATTGCTAACCTAATAAAAAATATATATATAGATTAAAAAGAGTAATAATAATAAATGAAAAATAAAAATAAATCTCGCATTCCGTACCTTATTCTTGAGTCTGGTTTCTTCGAGGTATTTCTGCTTGAGCATCACTCGAGGGTCCTTGAAGGGGGGGTACGGGAGGCCTGTGATGATAACTGCCCGGCCATTGCGGTTGGCGAAGTCCAGACCCTCCGAGACCTGTTGTGAAATTAGAGGAAAACGTGTGTACATTGGTTATTTTTTTCTGTTCGTTTTTGTTTTCTTACTTTTTCTTTTTATCATTCCCTCTCCTATCCTCCTCTTCATCCCCTCTCTTTGTCTTCCTTCCTTCTCTCAATTCCTTGTACTCTCTCTCTCTCTCCCTCCCTCCCTCCCTCCCTCCCTCCTCCTCTCCCTGCCTTCTTTCCTCCATTCTTCCTTCCCTACCTCATCTCTCCTTCAATTCTTCTCTTTCTCTCCCTCATTCCCCTTCCTTCCTTCCCTTTTATTTCCTTCCTTCCTTCCTTCCTTCCTTCTTTCCTTCCTTTTATTTCCTTCCTTCCTTTCTATTTCCTTCCTTCCTTTCTTCTCTCCTTCTTCCTCTTGCACTTCCCTTCTTTCCTTCCTTCCCCTCTTCCCCCCTTGCCTTACCTTGCCTCTGCAGACCGCCATGAAGCACGCCCCCTTTAGCGCCGGGTCGTTGATCTTCTGGTAGTACTCTGTCATGGCGTTGTGGAACTCGTCCTTTGTCTGGGGTTCCACAAAGATCGGCTGAGGAGGAAAAGGACAAAAAAAAGGACATTGCTATTAGGGATCTCATCCTCATGTAGGGGGAGACAAAACCACCATTTTTTCTATAAGACAGCATAGTTGTAAATGGTCTGAAAACATAGCCTCCAAATTGCAGCCAAGCCCTCACCTTCGTGGCCGAAATCCTGCCCCAGATGCCTGAATTCTGCCACTCGTCCCGACAGCTCCGCATAATGGGGTAGGAGGGGAAGAAGATAAGCAAGCCATCAGGCACGATGCGGGAGAAGTTCAGGATGGTCTGCCCCAACGAGCTGATGTAGCGTGGGTCACTCCTGAGACAACAATGACAAGAATATACATGTTATAAAGATCAGACATTTATCCTGAAATCATTTTTGTATCATTGTAGAGCCTCCATAGCAAGGTGACGTTACATGGTCTGACTCTCACACTACAACAACGAAAAGTATTGTGTGATTACGGTTGTCTCACTTCATATTACATTTCTGATACAATAATAAGGTAGAACAACAACATACATAATATATACATTCCACCCTTGAGTGAGGATGCAAGCCAAACTGTACCAAGTTTCAAAATTCTACAAAATAACTGTATTCAAATTTTCATACTGTAAATTTTCATCCATAAACCCCAAAAATAAAAGCTCATTTTTTGTGTGGATTCAATGAGTCAATAAAAGCGACTCTTTTAAGTGTCAATCCATTAGAACTGCATCAGATTGCAATACAGGGCCCCTTTAAAACATAATACAAAAATAAAAATAAAAAAAAAAAAAAAAAAAAATTAAATAAAAAAAGAAAATCATAAAAACAAATAAGTAAATAGCAATCAAAAATGTCTGCACCTGTTCTGATAGGATGAATTGAGGTTGAAGCCATCTGGCCCGTTGCAGATTGTGCCCACCCACACTTGGTGACGCTGGATGATGTGTGGGTTCTCAAGCTGGATCGGAAACGAAACCTGTAAAGGGACAAGTGTTCAGAGGTTTCATGCAATGCAAAAATAGAAGGCAAAATAGGAGGGGGAGGAAGAGGCAGAGAGAGTCATGAGAGGAGAGGGGAGGGAGAGGGAGAGGGAGAGGGAGATGAGAGGAGAGAGAGAGGAAGAAGAGAGGAGTGGGAGGAGGAGAGGAGGAGAGGGAGAGAGGGAGAGAGAGGAGGAGAGGAGGAGGAGGAGGAGAGGAGGAGGAGAGGGAGAGGGAGGAGGAGGAAGAGGAGGAGAGGAGGAGGAGGGAAGAGAGGAGGAGGAGGGAGGAGGAGGAGGAGGAGGAGGAGGAGGAGGAGAGGAGGAGGAGGAGGAGGAGGGGAGGAGGGAGGAGAAGAAGAGGAGAGGGAGGAGGGAAGAGGAAGAGGAGAGAAGAGGAGGAGGAAGAGGAGGAGGAAGGAAGGGAAGGAAGGAAGGAAGGAAGGAAAGGAAGAGGAAGAGGGAAGAGGAGGAAGAAGAGGAAAAGAAAAGAAAAGGAAAAAGAAGACAATGATGAAGACAAAAAAAAAAAAGGAGAAAAAGGAGGAAAAAAGGAGAAGAAGGAGAACACACACATACCATACCTGCAGTTCTGAGGTGAAAGACTCGAGCGGACACAGAGTTCCACTGGTGAGGAGGATGCATTTAATGCCTTGTTCGGACAGGTCCTTCATACTGTCAGGAGGGAAGGAACAAAAGAATGTGTGTAAGACATCTTAAAAATGCATTATGAAAAAGGTTTATTCAATGAAAAGTTAGATAATCCAAATCACATATTTATTTCTTTAATGAGAGGGACACAATGAAGACAAAAGATCATGGAAAAAGAAGAGAGAGAGAAGAAAAGAAAAGAGGCGAGAAAGAAACGAGAAGTAAGGAAGACAGAAAAAAAAAATAAGCACAAGGAAGTACAAAAACAAAGGAATAAAGACAACACAAATAAAGATCAGTACAACAAAACAAAGCCACCCTGCAGATAACTAACCCAAAACCGGGATTGAAGCACCAATATGAAATGACTCGGCCAACTTTATTGCTAACGTTGGTGGTCTTGACGGCTCCCCAGCCATCTTGACGAGCGCCACCCTTCTTCTTGTTCTCCTCCATGCTCACGTGGACCTGGAGACAACAACAGATGAGTGTGGGTCCCGCCAAAGTGATGCTAATATTGACAAAAATCTCTCTACTTTACACCATATTTAAAAACAATTATTAATATATGCCTATGTACTATACCAAAGATCTGTGTAAGATGACATGGCAGATCTGGCCATCTAATGAGGATGATCATAAATGCAAAAAGATCTTGTGTTTAATTTCCAGTCACCCATCAAAACATTGATTCCAAGAAGATGCATGTTATATCCACTGTGATTTTAACTTATTAACTACATTTACACACAAGTGCTAAATTACCAATAAGTCAATTATATACTATTCTCACCTGTTTATCCTACTCCTTAAATTTTTTGTGAAAGTATCAACACTATAATAATAATAGCAGTATTAATAGTAATAAGAAAAATAAATTCCCAAAAATTTCAAGATATTACATAAATATGTAATGTCAAAGGTCGAAGTAACCGACTGCCTGGTGATTTAGCACTTGTGGAGCCATCTGTGTATAAATAAAATTCACAAAGCAAAACTAAAGCGGACAGCACATGTATCCAGTGCCAAAGGGTTAATACTGAAGATTGAATATACAGTTAATATTATCTGCATCAATCAAAATTACGGAATATGAAAACACATGCCTTTAAACACAGAAAATAACAGGCAGGCAACATACTGGAATTAGGAAGCTCCACTCATAAAAGAATCACACAATTTCCAGTTAGATGCTAATAATACACACAGTCACACCCTACAAATTACATCTAGTCAAAGACTTAAAAAAAAAAAAAAAAAAAAGTTACCATATTACGAAGTACAATGATAACATACTGTATATAACACTGCAATAACATTCGTACCTTGTAGCACTGTTTCACATATTCCATGTGCTGGAGAGAGAAGTTGTCTTTGCTAAATACAACCTTGATCAACTCGGAAAACTTCTGCAGGCCTGCTCCCTTTCGCTGGAATGGGGAGGCGCTGTTTGTCGTCAGATACTGCACCTGTAACGGAGAAAGAGGGAGATAAGGACATGCATAACCTCCATGAACTCTTTAGACAACCGTGGCCTTCAGATTCTTGTCAATGTCCCTTTTCAATGTACTTCCAACTTCCTGCTTCAGGCGTCTATGCCTGTCGGCTTCGTAAAATTTTCAACCCACGACTGGGGGGAGCAACTGCCCCTTCTTATCTTTTAAGTGCCTTCAATTACTCTTTCTTTGAAAACTAAAATCAGGCAAGCATTCCAGTTACCTTGACAGCTTGGAAAATGTTTTGAGAATCAAATCAAAACATGAACTAGAGATCAACCACTTTGAAAAATAAAAACAAACCAAGAGTACTTTGTTATAAAAAAATAATAATAATAAAAATACAAAAGCAATAATATGTCCCCATTTCTGTATATGTATACTTTCATCACCTAAAGGGAGATATGATATCAGAAATAACAGACACACATAGAAAGATAAAAGTAGAAGACCCTTACCAGCTTCTCCAAAACCTCCAGAATGACATTCTTCTTGTGGTGCGTGATTTCGGCCTTCTCCAGTAGCTCAAACATGTAGCTGCCGGGGTAGGTGGTGCCGGTGTCACCCATTTTGATTGGTATGCTGTCAATAGCCTGGAACATGGGAGGTAAATATCAAGACAAATCAACAAATTTATCGACACTTATTACGTGTATATGCCCCTTACAGAAAAGCCGATTAGCAAAAAATATATTACATGATCAGTGTCACTCAATATATATTAGGTCAGGTTGGGGAAAGAAACCCAAAACACCTGGTCACAGGAACTTGCTTATTTCAATAGTTTCATAAATTCCTAAAATCAATATATACTTTAGCATGATTCAGAAAGCAGGATAACACCATTCCTCAACAGATATCTATACGCAAAAAAATCTAATATATTCATCAATGTGTATAAATATGTAAATATATAAGTAAGTATAAATGTAACAGATCATTATATACTGTTAATTCATCCTAATCAACTGAAGTCTCATTCAAAGGTATATAGCAAAATAATCTGGGTAAAAAGATCACAAGAAGGCACGCTGTCCCCTAAGGCTTAGTCTGCAAACAAATACAACTCACTCACTCACTCACTCACTCACTCACTCACTCACTCACTCACACACACACACACACACACACACACACACACACACACACACACACACACACACACACACACACACACACACACACACACACTCACTCACTCACTCACTCACTCACTCACTCACTCACTCACTCACTCACTCACTCACTCACTCACTCACTCACTCACTCACTCACTCACTCACTCATTCACTCATTCACTCATTCACTCATTCACTCATTCACTCATTCACTCATCACTCATTCACTCACACCCTCACTCACACACCCTCACTCACACACTCACTCACACACTCACTCACACACTCACTCACACACACACACACACACACACACACACACACACACACACACACACACACACACACACACACACACACACACACACACACACACACACACACACACACACACACACACACACACACACACTCATTCAAACCTCACACACACTCACACACACACACACTCATTCAAACCTCACACACACACTCATTCACACCTCACACACACACTCATTCAAACCTCACACACACACACACACACACACTCATTCACCCCCCCCCCTGATTCCCACCTTCTCCAGCTCCAAGAAGAGGGCCTTCAGGGTGTACAGATCATCGGCGTTGAAGTCCTCCGGCATCACCTCGGAGACGTCGTTGGCCGCGATGTTCGACCCCTCGCTCATCTCCTGCATCTTTTTCATGACCTGAAATTCGGGAATCCACGGGTGTAATATGAAGTCTCTGCATCAGGATGGATATCTGAATTTTCTGTAGCTAATTGTCTGTTACTTTTACAAACATAAATATTGGTATCTATGGCCAATAACTTTCCATTTCAAAATAAGACAAATTTCATTAAAAAGAAATTTACAATTCCCATGTCAAAATTTAACAAGCTTCATTTCAGGATTTGACAAATTTGATTTCAAATATAGACAAATATTTCAAAATTTGACAAATTTCACTTCAAAAATTAACAAATTTAATTTCAAAATTTGTCAAACTTCATATAAATTTAATTTCATTATTTTCATATTATTCTTCAATTATGTTTCAACTTCTCTGTTCATCTTCACATAGGTCCATGCCCTTAACTATTAATATCATTCAGAATATTATTGTCTTGTTTATCATTACAAATATTCAGGCCATACTCATAATTTTTCATAACGATTAGTAAATGCATAAAATCATTCAGTCCCTGTCTAAAGAGTAGTTTAAAAGATAACAACCCCCCCCCCACACACACACACACAGAGCAACTCATAAATCACCTGTGTAACTTCGTCAATGCACAGCGCTATGTCTGTTGAGCGAATCTGCAGAGACGCAGCTTCCTCACACATTTTCTCTACGTTGTGAGCCTCGTCAAAGATCACAATATTACCCTGAAGACAGAAGAATCAAGATATATAAAAACTAATAACTACGACTACCACTAAAATCAAAAACAAATAAATAAGCATTACTTAAAGGGAAAAAACACTAAAAAACAAAAATAAAGGAAGCATACAGAAACTTATTCCTAAATCCTGTGACATTCTGCTTTCTTCTTAAGTGTCAAACTTGTAAAGAATACCATGATATATTACGATAATAAGCATGAAAAGCCATTTATAGGAAATTGTGAAAAAATACGACATTAAGTCTTAACACATACATATATATGCCCAACTAGTGATATTACAAAACCACATCCCACCTGTAGCTCCACTCCGTGCGCTTTCCGGCTCTTGGGATCCAGGAGATAGTTGTAAGGCAGGAAAATAATATCTGCATCTTGTTTGAGTTCTCGCGCCATGTAATACGGGCAGAAGGTCTTCTTGCGGCCAACTTTGACCAGGTCTTCAATGTCAAGCGCTTTCTGACGTACTTCTGGGTCATCTTTCTTAGCTTCGACCTGATAAAAAAAGTTGAGGAATGATTAGTATTTCTAAGAAGCCTCTCATGTTTCCAGTACAGAGTACAGTAAACACACATGTATACAAGATACTGTGTATATATAGGCCTATAAATGTCCATTATAACAAACATGCACATGAGATACTGTAGAAATGCCATGTATCAATTGAATATATATACACATACACGCAAGAGACTGCACACACAAACATGACAATTCAATATCAAACCTGGTTGTTGAAGTAGCATGTCTTGGCCTTGACTCTCAGCTGACACATGTGCACCTTATTGTTATTGTTGGTCTCCTTCGATACCTCTGGGTGGATGCACATTTGGTCACGCGATCCCAGTACTGCCACCTAGATGTCAAGATGTCCTTTGGCATTAATGTATAGAAAAACTATTATATTCTTACAGTATTGTTTACTGCGACAGTCATTGTGTGAGAAGCTGTTTGCTTTATTAAAAGATATAAAACACAAAATGAACCAAACCCCAAAAAAGAGAAGAAACAAAGAAAAACTGACAATATAAAATATGGCAATGCTTGACTAATGAAAGATTTAACAGAAAATTTCACTACTTTACCTCATTTTTCTCATTGCTCTCTAGAACCTAAAGATTTTATGACAACAACGTACTCCTGATTCTCCAGCTCTACTGACCTTAAGATAGCTATAGGTAGTTCTCTTTAATTCATTGACTGCCTGGCTGAGCTGGGAGTGCGTCCTCGAAGAATATATGATCTTAGGTGGAGCTGGAAAATAGAAGAGAACAAAATTAAAACTTAGTATGCAATAAGATCTATGCCTTAAATTTGATTTTCAATAGTGCAAGAAATAAAACATTAACAAAAATTAAGTTAAAATATGACTGAAATAAATCTATGACCTTTAGATATAACAGACTGAATGACTAAACCTATATTCAACACCAGCTAAAAAGTATATTGATAGAAAAAAGGTGCATATTCAAAACATCTTTTTTTTCCTACTCGTCTCAGAATAAAATCAAATACCTATAAAAAAAACTAAATTAATCTTGTCATAAAAGGAGGTCCAAAATAATAGACATTAGTAACCTCAGGACATTATGCTGCATCAGTTTCTGAAAGCAATTATAAAACTGTTTCCTTTAACCAAAATAAAACAAGTCCATTCTCATCATCTGAATTCTATCAGCTTCTATCTATCCCATTTGCTGCTCTCATTCAAAGTGAAAAAAAAAAAATGTAATTACTTTATCTAACAGATAATAACAAAAGCAAAGATAAATGCAAATAATAGGAAGTACCAATAAAATTTCAGCCAAGCCTTTAATACACAAAATCACAGTGAAAACCACTCCCCACTTCTCTGCCCCTAAAGACTGCCAATTTCACATCAACGACCATCACTATGTCGCATCTCATTTTGACTCACCATTCTTTTCTCCCCAGGCTGACCCAGAGCCTGCCTTCAGCTGCGAGCTCAGAGAAGACATAAAATCAGCATCTCCCCCTGCGACATTGTGCAGGCGCGCTTTGTGTTCTGCTTTCTTGACCTCCAGCCAGGCCAGGGTTGAGCAGAGGAGACACAAAGTCTTTCCTGTGCCCGTTGGAGACTCCAGGATGCCATTAACACCCTGCCAATTGAGAGAAAGGTATATCAAAATATGTGCAAAGATAATATGATTGAAAACCAAAAATATTGCAAGCGGAAAATTCCTCTACAATACTCATGTACATAAGAAAAGGTACAAATGAGAATGAATATCTTCATAGTACAAGATATGTATTCTAACCCCTATGATTCAGATGACATGACCATCATGTCATGAAAATATCTTGCTTGAACCATCACAGGAAAATTTGGCTGATGGCCAGAGTGATGGGAATGACTCACCAAGAGTGCACAAAGCTCTTGGAGGGTGATTAGCCTCACTGGGAATTTAGGAAGGGGCTTTTACATTATTTCCATCAATAAATGAGTATGGAATATACCATCTGTAAGCCATGACTGAAAGAGCACCGACTCCAAAGGGGATGCTATTTCCATGTCTAAGATCCTATCCCTGCCCACCGTAACCAGCAGCACAATTTGTATTGTAGAAAATTGACACAAATAACAAAATGTTACACATTGTTGTTATTACTGGACTGAGTAATGGACTACCTAGAGAGATAATATGGAATCTATGCAAGGATAAAGCAAATCAAACGACAAATATAAACATAAACACAACAAACCAATTTTGAAAGTGACTCATCAATGCTGGGTTACCACGTTCTTCTTGAGAGATGCCAAAAGACATCTTCACTACCATAGACTCACCTGTTGCAAGCACTGGATCACCTTGCTCATGTACGCCTTCTGGACTTCATACGGCTCGAAGGGGAACCGCACAGGTACTCCTTCAAGCACAACCTCGGGCATGGTGGCACTCTTGATTTATTTACCCCTTTGGCATCAGGAACTGACCCCTCCAGCCGGATGAACAATCCTCCTGACCAAATGGCGCATGCAGTTCTGTTGAAGAAACTTTCAGGACTTAATTCCACACAAAATAATAATGATAAAAATAATAATAACAACAATAACAATAATAATAATAATCATTATCATAATAGCAATAATAATATCAATAATATTAATAACAACAACAACAACAACAACAACAACAACAAAAACAACAACAACAACAACAATAATAATAACAACAAAAAATGATGATGATGACCATGACTATCCTGTAGTATCAAAATACTACATGTAAGTTCCACATCTCAGAATACATCAATAACCACAAAACTTTTCAAATAAACCTTAGTTTATCAAGTATGCATAACTCTGACTCTTTGCCGAATGTGTTCATACCACAACATTTTCGAGCCAGATTCAAGGTATTTGCTTTTAATTCATTTACTTTCACTTGTTCTTTTTACCACAGTTTTTTCAGGCATGCCACACCAAAGCCCAACTATTCAAATACAAAATACAAGAAATAACATTCTCTCATAACATGTCCTTTCAAATGAATGCCGTGTATATGTCTCTCACCAGGAACAAGGCCTATTTCCATGACTGCAAAATGGAAGCTAGAAAAAAAAGTCTACATTAGTAACACATGAGCCAAGACCTCCAAGATGGAGACAAACTGAATGTTTGCCGAGCCAGTTAGACTGAATCTTTTTTAAGGCATGGTAATTCTTTACAGTATGGATACACTCACCAGAGACTAAATCCCCAACTCCACATCAAAAACTTTATTAATCAATCTAAGTTGCCGTGATTGAACGTGCTCATGGGGAGGGTTGATGGTGGGGCAAACCCCTGGGAAACATTATCTTCACCACGGTATGAAAGGCAAGATAGAGCTGAAACTCAGGAGCACCAAATGGACTTAAGCTGAGAGCGACGCTTTCCACAATCTTTTTCCTTTATTTGTGGCATTGCCGTTCGTGTTTGTACCGACAACTGCAACATTTTGTACCCTACAAGGCCTTCAGATTCAATTTTTCCTAACTTTGTGCGTCCATACCGTAAAGATTAACCTGAGACACTAACCAGTGATCGCCATTCATAACAGATAATATTACCATGATATTGCTTATTTTACTGTACATTTTTATATTCTTTTTTCATGTACTAAGACCTTTTTGGTTCTCTTTTCATATATTCATACTTGACAAAAACTGCCTTCATGACACACCAGCTCGGATACTTTATCACTCCAAGGTATAGTTTTAATGGTTTTTTTTGTTCTTGCAAAGTTGTTTGTTGTCCCATAGTTGCAAGGAAAAAAAAAAATCTATCAAAATAGGCCTATACAAAATGATGGTATTTCATGTACCAATGACATAGCAGGCCTGATCTCACCTGTCACCTGCTTTAATCACATTACATAATAATTACCCAAAATCATATATATAAGTATGGAATTGACAATGAAATTTTTTCTCCTTTTTTACCCACAAAAACTCTAAAACTAAGTCAAAATTCCTCCCTTTCCTTTAACATCATCAAATAAACATCTTCTCTCTTCTCTCTAGCTTCCCACCCTTCCCCAGCCCCATAAACCCCGTCAATCAAAAAGAAACGAGAAAAACAAAGAAATTCACCAAGGGAGAAATCTTGAAACGAGACCTGCCACCTTCCCCCTTCTTATTTCTCCCCCAAAAATAATCAAATACGACTAAATCTCCTTCAAAACCCGTTCTCAACACACCTCAGCGTCTTACCCGCCCTTAATGCGTGGTCAGAAGCAAGAAAATCATTTGTTTAGAAGCAAAGAGATGAAAATGGGTGAAATCACGAGAGATTTGTGTTGTTGTTCGCGCCGATTGTGTCTCTATGTGGCGGACAACGAGCGCAATTCTTTTTTGGTTTTGTTTTTGTCTATGATGCGAAACTTTAAATGTATCTGATTGTTGACTTAGATGGTATGGATGTTAAGTGTATTAAATTTTTATATGATATAATAGGTGTACTAATTCATATCGTTCCTGATTCTTCAGTCAAGACAAAATGACGACGAACGTATTTACATTTTAATTTCATTTTTATTATGAAAAAATATTTAAACATTAAAATCTAATGTGATTTTAAGAGATTAATATTACCTAGCTGTAGTAAAGTACTTTACTATGGAATGAACTTTTCTGTATTCTTTTTTTTTTACGAAACACGCTGCACTTGTTGCAATCGGGGCCGAGATCTGTCGGCTCCTGTCAAGACGTGTATCGCGCGGTCTTGTCGTGTATTTTCCATGATTAAGAATGATATATTCTTGTTATAATTTCTATGACCTCTTTCTTTAATATTCGGTTATTTTTATATGATGTTGAAAGAGAGAGAGAGAGAGGGAGAGAGAGAGGGAGAGGGAGAGGGAGAGGGAGAGGGAGAGGGAGAGGGAGAGGGATGAGGGAGAGGAGAGAGAGAGAGAGAGAGAGAGAGAGAGAGAGAGAGAGAGAGAGAGAGAGAGAGAGAGAGAGAGAGAGAGAGGAGAGAGAGAAGAGAGAGAGAGAGAGAGAGAGAGAGATCATTGTAATGTAAAAAAAAACACATACATACGTACATGCATATGTGTGGATGTGCATATATATGTGTTTATATATGTTTTATATCATTATCATTCCATAGGTGACTGGTACATATACTGTCCATTGGCATTTCATTTCATTACTTTTAATTGCACTTCAAAAGTTTCACGAGAATTTCATCACCAAGGACTCAATTATTAGTACTTGCTGAACTTATTTATTTACCCCATTCCTCGAATTTTCCAGGATGGGGGGAGGTTTCCTGGTACCCACCTATATAAAAAAATACACTTAATAAGACAAAACCACCCTGGGGACAAGTACACATAGCATCAACACTAAAATTCAATGTTGGTGAAACTCATGGTTAATATGCAATAATTTCTTTTTATTCATTAAAGCTTACAATTTGTTACTAGAATAAGTTTTCTGAAAAAAAATATGTATTTGAAAATATAGGTTACAGCCAGGCAAATTTGAAGGTTATGAAGATCACACAGGAATAGCTAAAGAAGCCATCAACTATTTCAGAATATTAGTTGTTAGGATCTGCACGGCGGTGGGTGTGTTGCCACTAATCCGAAGATCTGCCGCCTTCTTCTGAATGGCTGCTGCAACGGCCAGGGTCTCCTCGTCATTCTCGTGGACAAAGAGCAGTTTCTCCTTTGCCTCTTCAAGCTGCGTCATCCAGCTTTCATTAAACACCTCGGTCTTCATCTTCTGTTGTTCCTCCAGGACCTGTTCAATGTCCTGCAGCTCGTCTTTAAGCTTGGCTTGCATCAGCTTCTCCTGCACCAAAGAGAGGAAATAAAGATAAATGAATTATGAACAAAATACAAGCTATCACTTATTTAACAGGAGTTAACATGAATACTGATCATTAAATTTTTGTATAAGAATTTCAAAAAATGTCATAATGTGACCAATAAATAGTCTGTTATTGAAAAAATCTATAGACAACATATTTTTTTGGGGTAAAATATGACAAAAGGATTTTTTTCCAAAATCCTATGTACTACTCTGTTTAGAAGAAATAATATGGACACCCATATGTTTACATTTTTCAGCTGGGTTCGAAGTTTCTCCATCTCTGTGTGCAACAATGTAATATCTGATGCAGATGCTTGAGACTGCTGTTCGACATCCGACGGCAGGAGCACATGGGCAGGGATTTTCATCACATTTTCGAGGATGTGTGCCTAAGGAAAAGAAAAGAAGGAGCATCTACAATATCCTCAAAAGACAAAATAATAACATTAGCATTAATGAAGTCAATTAACAAAATGGTAAAACACTATTCATGCAACTATCATCTTATCCACTGTGAAACTACAAAGATGCGCAATAATTTAAAAAAAAAATATCGGGATTCCAGAGGACAGTCTTTTTTTTAAATCTAGGACAAGATGAACCATATTCATATTGACAAATGTAGGGAGTTATGAATGAGAATGAATATCTTCACAATACAAGAGATATATTTGGCCGGTTTTGAATATATCTTTGTCAGAAATACATGTATTTCTGACAAAGATATATTCGAAACCAGTCAAGTACATCTCTTGTATTGTGAAGATATTCATTCTAATTCATACTTCCCTACTAGGACAAGATACACAAGAGTGGTAATATCAATATATAACTCAAAATTCCTAAATGCTTATGGTAAATGCTGTATAGCACTATAATCATGTTCAAAGACATGCACTATAAACTGCATATCTATTTCAAAGGAACACAGTAGTTGGCTTTTGGCTATGAATCTGGTGAAAAAGAAAAAAAAAAAAATTCTCTCTCTCTCTTCCTCTCCCGCTCCCTCTCCCCCTCTCTCTCTCTATATATATATATATATATATTTATTTATCTATATATAATAATTATAATAATAATAAAAATAGTGATAATAACAACATAAAATAACAGTAACAAAATAATAATAAAATGATAATAAATAAATGGATAAAAAAAAGCAAATAAATTAGTAAATATATACATATATATATAAATATATATATATATATATATATATATATATTATATATAATATATATATATATATATTACACATACATACATATATATATATATATATATATATATATATATATATATATATATATATATATATATATATATATATATATATATATATATATATATACACATACATATATATATATATATATATATATTATATATATTATATATATATATATATATATACATATATATATATATATATATATATATATATATATATATATAAATTTTATTAGGTATACAGTGTAAAACACTTCTGCTCACTTCTAGTTTCTGCATCGTTTTAGTGTAGTTGCTGTCAGTCTGTTGACGCAGGAGGCCAATGCCGCGTGAAACCTCTTCCTTTGAGATGATTTCCTCTGGGATCTATGAAAAGTAACAATATGAGCTGTGACATTAAAAAAAAAATTGTGTTAATTCATGCTGATGCACCTTATTCTGAGTAGTTTTGGACATTGATCACGATAAAAAATACAACTAATTCTACTTCCAGGATCCTATTTATGAATTTAGTATGACAGACACATTAATCTGGATGAGAAATTTTCCTACCTGAGAGAGATGGCCTTCCAGCTGTTCTGTCGCCTCACTCAGCCGGTCCAAAACGAGCCCCTTCACTGTAGAAATTAATACCACAATCATTCTCTGTCTCAGTTCA
>NW_020872904.1:0-15000 GCF_003789085.1 Penaeus vannamei
GAAAGACATAAACCTTAGACCAAACACAACTTAAACAAGGCAGGCACAAAGGCAGAGAAGAAATAACCTTAGACAAACACAAACTTAAACACAGGCACAAGGCAGAGAAGAAATAACCTTAGGACAAACACAAAACTTAACACAGGCACCAAAGGCAGGAGAGAAATAAACCTTAGACAAACACAAACTGAACACAGCAGGCAGAGGAAGAAATAAACCTTAGACAAAACACCAAACTTAACACAGGCACAAAGCCAAGAGAAGAAATAAACCTTAGACAAACACAAACTTAACACAGGCACAAAGCAGAGAGAAATAAACCTAGACAAACACAAACTAACACAGGCACAAGGCACAGAAAGGCAGACAAACACAAACTTAACACAGCACAAAAGGGCAGAAAGAAATAAACCTAGACAAACACAAACTTAACACAGGCACAAAGGCAGAGAGAAATAAACCTTAGACAAACACAAACAACACTTAACACAGGACAAAGGCAGAAAGAAATAAACCTTAGACAAACACAAACTTAACACAGGCACAAAGGCAAGAGGAAAGAAATAAACCTTAGACAAACACAAACTTAAACACGGCACAAAGGCAGCAGAAAGAATAAACCTTAGACAAACACAAACTTAACACAGGCACAAAAGAGCAGAGAGAAATAAACCTTAGAAAACACAAACTTAACACAGGCACAAAGGCAGAAAGAGAAATAAACTAGACAAACACAACTTAACACAGGCACAAAGGCAGAGAGAAATAAACTTAGACAAACACAAACTTAACACAGGCACAAAGCAAGAGAGAGAAAATAAACCTTAGACAAACACAACACTTAACACACAGGCACCAAAAAAGCAGAAAGAAATAAACCTTAGACCAAAACACAAACTTAACACAGGCACAAAGGCAGAAAGAAATAAACCTTAGACAAACACCAAACTAACACAGGCACAAGAGGCAGCAGAGAAAGAAATAAACCTTAGACAAACACAAACTTAACACAGGCAAAGGCAGAAAAAAAAACTTAGACAAACACAAACTTAACACAGGCAGCAAAGGCAGAAAAAATAAACCTTAGACAAACACAAAACACAGGCACAAAGGGCAGACCTTACAAACAGGCACAAAGGCAGAGAGAAATAAACCTTAGACAAACACAAACTTAACACAGGCACAAAAGCAGAGAGAAATAAACCTTAGACAAACACAAACTTAACACAGGCACACAAAGCAGAAAGAAATAAACCTTAGACAAACAACAAAACTTAACACAGGCACAAAAGCAGAGAGAAATAAACAGACAAACACAAAAACTTAACACAGGCACAAAGGCAGAAAGAATAAACCTTAGACAAACACACAAACTTAACACAGGCACAAACAGAGAGAAATAAACCTTAGACAAACACAAACTTAACACAGGCACAAAAGGCAGAGAGAAAATAAACCTTAGACAAACACAAACTATAACACAGGCACAAAAGGCAGAGAGAAATAAACCTTAGAACAAACACAAACTTAACACAGGCCACAAAGGCAAGAGAAATAAACCTTAGACAAAACACAAACTTAACACAGGCACAAAGCAGAGAGAAATAACCTTAGACAAACACAAACTTAACACAGGCACAAGGCAGAGAGAAATAAACCTAGACAAACACAAAACTTAACACAGGCACAAAACACCTAGACAAAACTTAACACAGGCACAAAGCAGAAAATAAAACCTAGACAAACACAAACTTAACACAGGCACAAAGGCAGAGAGAAATAAACCTTAGACAAACACAAACTTAACACAGGCACAAAGAAATAAACCTTAGACAAACACAAACTTAACACAGGCACAAAGGCAGAGAGAAATAAACCTTAGACAAACACAAACTTAACACAGGCACAAAGGCAGAGAGAAATAAAACCTTAGACAAACACAAACTTAACAACAGGCAAAAGCAGAGAGAAATAAACCTTAGACAAACACAAACTTAACACAGGCACAAAGCAGAGAGAAATAAACCTTAGACAAACACAAACTATAACACAGGCACAAAGGCAAGAGAATAAACCTTAGACAAACACAAACTTAACACAGGCACAAAAGCAGAAAGCCTTAGACAAACACAAAACTTAACACAGCACAAAGAAATAAACCTTAGACAAAACACAAACTTAACACAGCACAAAAGCAGAAGAAATAAACCTTAGACAAACACAAACTTAACACAGGCACAAAGGCAGAGAGAAATAAACCTTAGACAAACACAAACTCAACACAGGCACAAAGGCAGAGAGAAATAAACCTTAGACAAACACAAACTTAACACAGGCACAAAAGCAGAAAGAAATAAACCTTAGACAAACACAAACTTAACACAGGCACAAAGGCAGAGAGAAATAAACCTTAGACAAACACAAACTTAACTAACTTAGACAGACACAGGCAGAAAGAAATAAACCTTAGACAAACAGCCACAAAGGCAGAGAGAAATAAACCTTAGACAAACACAAACTTTAACACAGGCAACAAAGCAGAGAGAAATAAACCTTAGACAAACACAAAACTTAACACAGGCACAAAAGGCAGAGAGAAATAAACCTTAGACAAACACAAACTTAACAACAGGCACCAAAGGCAGAGAGAAATAAACCTTAGACAAACACAAACTTAACACAGGGCACAAGGCAGAGAGAAATAAACCTTAGACAAACACAAAACACAGCACAAAGGCAGAGAGAAATATAACCTTAGACAAACACAAACTTTAACACATGCACAAAGCAGAGAGAAAATAACCTTAGACACACACAAACTTAACACAGGCACAAAGGCAGAGAGAAATAAAGACAAACACAACTTAACACAGCACAAAGGCAGAGAGAAATAAACCTTAGACAACACACAAACTTAACCAGGCACAGGCAGAAAGAATAAACTTAGACAAACAGAGAGAGAAATAAACCTTAGACAAACACAAACTTAACACAGCACAAAGCAGAGAGAAATAAACCTTTAACACAGCACAAACAGAGAGAAATAAACCTTAGACAAACACAAACTAACACACACAGCAAGAGAAATAAACCTAGACAAACACAAACTAACACAGGCACCAAGAGCAAATAAACCTTAGACAAACACAAACTTACACAGCAGGCAGAGAAAAATAAACTTAGACAAAGGCACAGCAGAGAGAAATAAACCTTAGACAAACAACAAACTTAACACATCACAAAGGCAGAGAGAAATAAAGACAAACACAAACTTAACACAGCACAAAGGCATAGAGAAATAAACCTTAGACAAACACAAACTTAACACAGCACAAAGGCAGAGAGAAATAAAAACCTTTAGACAAACACAAACTTAACCAGCACAAAGGCAGAGAGAAATAAACCTTAGACAAACACAAACTTAACACAGGCACAAAGGCAGAGAGAAATAAACCTTAGACAAACACAAACTTAACACAGGCACAAAGGCAGAGAGAAATAAACCTTAGACAAAACACCAAACTAACACAGCACAAAGGCAGAGAGAAATAAAACCTTAGACAAACACAAACTTAACACAGGCACAAAAGCAGAGAGAAAATAAACCTTAGACAAACACAAACTTAACACAGGCACAAAGCAGAGAGAAATAAACCTAGACAAAACACAAACTTAACACAGGCACAAAAGCAGAGAGAAATAAACCTTAGACAAACACAAACTTAACACAGGCACAAAGGCAGAGAGAAATAAACCTTAGACAAACACAAACTTAACACAGGCACAAAGAGAGAGAAATAAACCTTAGACAAACACAAACTTAACACAGGCACAAAGGCAGAGAGAAATAAACCTTAGGCAAAACACAAACTAACACAGGCACAAAGCACCTTAGACAAACACAAACTTAACACAGGCACAAAGGCAGAGATAAAAAAACCTGAAATACAATGAGACACAGAAGGTGCACCGCCTCCTCCTCCGAAAGATGAGGTCGTGAGGAACAACCAGTATTGCATAATGAGGCTGGTACCTGTCGCGCTGCCATTGCATCAAGCTCCACCTGAGAACGGGCGAGGCTAGCGGGCCCCTTGTGCTTGCTGGAGGTAGGGCTAAGCTTTGATTTTGTTTTCTTGTTCTGTGCTTGTAGAGGAAAGATAATTTCAAATAATGAATATTTTTTTTCTTGATCTGTGCTTGTAGAGGAAAGATAATTTCAAATAATTTTTTTTTTTTTTCTTTCTTGATCTGTGCTTGTAGAGCAAATATGATTTCAAATAGTAATTTTTTTCTTGTTCTGTGCTTGTAGAGGAAAGATAATTTCAAATAATAAATAAAAAGTTTTTTCTTGTTCTGTGCTTGTAGAGGAAAGATAATTTCAAAACAATAAATAAAAAGTTTTTTTTCTTGTTCTGTGTTGTAGAGGAAAGATAATTTCAATTAATAAACAAACTTTGTTTTATTTCACACGAATCCATACGTCAATACATGAGAGACGAGGCTAATATATCACAATAATAATTAATTTTATTGGGCCCTGAACAATGCTCTTTATGATTTATGTTGTCCTTTCTATTGTGGGTGTTATATATTTTCTATGACTTCTCGTGTACTTACAGGTGTGGCTGGCGTGTGGCTGGCGTGTGGCTGGCGTGTGGCTGGTGTGGTGCTGATGTTGTTTTCGTCCTGAAACTTGTTTTATCAGTTTTTGAATTCTTCCTATTTTGAAGTTGTGGGAAATATTCAGAGGACAATGAATATTTTTGGAAGATACTTATGTGACAAAAATGAATGCTGATCAAACTGTAAATAAAATATATATTGTTATATATACACATCACTATTATTACGAAGGGCAGACAAAATAAATTACAAATAAAAGACAGAACAGGAAAACCACAAACACCAAATAAAACGAATTATAATATAAACGTCGAACAGGAAAACCACAAGCATTGTCTCAGCCAACTAAGATTGACGAAAGAACAAAGGAATAAGAAGAAATAACGGAAGAATAAGAAAACACACCAATACGTTTTTCGCTTTATTGCTTCTCCAAAGTCAAGAAGCAGTAAGGCGAAAAAAACCTGGACGTTTATTAATGTGTTTTCCTATTCTTCCATTCGCTTTTTTATATATCGGGAGGAGGCTCCGTGATTCCCGTTTCGGCACAAAAGAATAAACAGGTTAATGAAGTGGCGGCTTAATTAGTTTTAAGATCGTGGCGAAAGATATATCCATCTAACGTGACCCTGAAAAAAAAGAAAAAAAAATAAAAAGTGAAAGAAAGAAAAAAAAGAAAAAAAAAGAAAAAAATAAAGAAAAAAAAAAAAAAAAAAAAAATATATATATATATATTATATATATATATATATATATATATATATATATATATATATATATATCATATACGCTACCACATAATTCACATAAACATCACTGTTTTATCATAAAGATCCGTACACTGAACTTACAAACAGACAAAAACTAAATTTTTCCCATGTGTTTTAAGTTCTGTCACGCTGTTGCCTTATCGTCGCAGGCTGTGGCACGCACCTCATGACTCATTAGAATATAAACATGTCATGCTTATTTGTAAATGAATGACTCGACATCGTCCTCAAACTATTACATGCTTTTTTAGTCGTTGTTTGTATGAGCGAAAACGTTTATGGATTTTCATATTGCTGTAAGTCCGTTGGTCCAGCATCCTGGGTCTGCTTTATTTTGTTTCTCTGGTTGTTTGACTAAGTCTCTCTCTCTCTCTCTGCTCGCCTCTCTCTATGTCTCTCTCGCCTCTCTTTCTGTCTCTCTCTGTCCCTCAGTTCCTCCTTCCTTCCTATCCCTAGTCCCTCCCTCCCTCCCTCTCCCTCTCCCCTCCTCTCGTTCTTTTTTTTACCTATCTCTCTCCATCTCCTATATATTTCACTCACACTCACCCACACAACATTCACGACACACACACACACATACACACATCACACATACACACACATTTCAATACACCATACACACAACATTCACACTCTACAGCACACAGCACATACACACACACACACACACACACGTAAATACATATATGCAAGTACAATAACACAGTAACGTGTAGACAAAAGATAAGAAGGAAACCTGTTCAATTGAAATGATCTTGACTTTCGAAACGCGTCCATGTGATCCTAATCAGGTAAAAAAAAAAACAACTAAACGATTATTTGTCCAAATCACGACTCACTTGTTGTAAGTGTTTTCCTTGTACAGCACACAGCACACGCACACCACACAACATAATATATATAATATATAATATTATATAATATATATATATATATATCTATATCCTCAGAATTAATGTGTGTGTACGTGTGTCTATTGAGAAAAGAGAAGAGAAAAAGAGGAAAAATACATAGACGTATTATTAGATAGATAGACAGAATAAGACAGATAAGACCAGATACATACACAGATACACAGCATACATACACAGATTACAATACATAACATCGCAGCATACTCATTCATATTACTAATACAATACAATACACAGATACATACACAGATACGCATTACACAGATATACATACACAGTTACCATCACAGTTACATACACAGATACTAACAGATACAGTACACAGATTACATACAACAGATACCCCATTAAATTAAACATACCATACATACATACATCATACATACATACAATGCACTATATCATGCATAATATGTATATATGTATATAAATAAGATGCATATATTATGTCCTCTATATACATATTATTATATATAATATAGTATATACTCATAGTATTTATACTTAATTAGTAATTTTTATACCTTATAATATAATATACTATATATATATACTTATCTTTTGTTGTGTAGTGTTGTGTGTGCTGTGTTGATGTGTGTGTGTGTGTCGTGTGTGTGTTGTGTGGTGTGTTGTGTGTGTGATGCGCTGTGTATGTGTGTGTGTCTGTGTGTAGTATTACTGTTTTTCTTTTCTTTACCTCGTTCTGGGAAAAACAGGGTAGTGAGGGTCCCCCCCCCCTACCAGACATCCCACCCGTTACTTTGGCACGACAGCAACAGGCGGACTTCTGTTTACGTAAAAAGGAATAAATCGCTCCGTTTTTCTCTCAAGTTTGAAAGTCGTGGGTTTGTTTCTGGTATGCGCTTTTGTTGGATAATAACTTCTGTTGATTATGTATTGGAGAATTTTAATTCTGGTTTTTGTGTTTACAAGATTTTATTTCAATCACATACAATTACATACATAACATACAATAGATAAATACAATACATGACATACAAACACAACACATACATACAATACATACATACAACACATACATACCACATACCATACCACACATACATACACACACACACTACACACACCACATACAACAAATACATACATACATACATACACACATCATACACACATACATACAAGCTACATTACATACATGCCAATGACATTACACATTTGTAATACAATCGCGCAGTTGTTGTACAGTGGAGTAATGTAAGGTTTATAAAGTGTAAATAAGATTAGAATCTAAGAATGTCCTAAGGATGAAGATGACGGAAATTTAATTGCCAAGTACAGCAAAGTAGCTTACATTATTAAGCACATAAGAATTAGTAATAATTTAATTTTTTTTACGTTAATAAAGGATTGTAGCTTTTATTATTTTCAAATTCATACGTTTCTGATTTAAGTATTAGATGTACTTTTGAAATCTCTAGTCAAATTTATGAAAGTTATTGTTTCAGTATGCTTTTTTTTTATCAGTATCTTTCCAGTTACTCGTTTCTGAATTAATTCAGTTATCCAGTATTGTTTCTTATAATTTCCTATTTCAATTTTATTTAGGTGCTCTAAATTTGTTTATTCTTTATCATCTCCAATATCAATTATCTAGATGATAATGAATTTAGAATATGTTCAATATGTAGTGTATTTCTGCCATATATAGATTATAAATCTTTTATTTAATGTTTCTTAGCCGATTCTTGGATTATCAAGAATTAACATTATGTAATGTTTATTCTTTATAATATGAATTATTTAATAATTGAATATATTTCACACAAGTTTTAAATTATTATTTCATCAAATTATAGAGCGGCGAGAGCAAAAATTCATTCACATATATAACCAAATGATACGATGACTGCATAATAGAATCCAATTTTTGGTTGTAATTCCTGAGTATTTTTTTAATCTACACACGTTTTTTCCCAACATAACTTTACACTTAGAATAATACGCCATGAATATTATATTCAACATCAAACGAACCACTTAGACACCACTTTAATATTCCTCTATTGTTTCCCACCCTCAACCCGACAGACGCAATGAAATAAAACACATCATACATCACCAGTATTACTATAGAAGTAGTTCCAAGGTTCCAGATGTAAGAAACTCTTTCATTATCCAACGTGAGTCCACCTGGCTTCCACGTGTGCCTGGGAGTGAGGGGAGCAATAGGCCGCTCAGGTTATCTGTCTCAGAGGTTTAGGCTGCTTCAGACCTATCCACGCTTTCGGATTACCTTTCGAGAAGTCCGCTGAACGCCATCGATCACGCATAACGCACATAAGTTTTCTTAGAACGCAACTATTTTATTATCATTTTATTAACGCAGCAGACCGTGAATTTGGTAGAAGATCATGTAATAATATATTAATATATATTAATAAAAATATTATTATATATATTATATATTATAATATTTAAATTTTATATTATTATATTTCTTTATTATATATATAAATTTATATATACATACACACATTTTCACACACATCATCCATTATACTGTGCGTTTCATGCAACCCACGACACACACATCACACACTAGAACACACGCAACACACCATCACAGCACAACACGTGTCCACAACACACACATCACACACAACACAGGTCACATTTAATTGAATGCAGACAACACATATATATATATATATATTATATATATATATATATTATATGTGTATATATATATATATATATATATAATATATAATTATATATATTATATTATATATAGTATATATAATGTATATATATATTTATATAATAAAATACACATTATATAAGACACTATATAATAGACATATATATATATAACATATATACATATAGATACACATATTGCATATTATTCTTCTTACTCTTATTATCATTATTAATTAAGCTTTTTTATCTACTTTCGTTGTTGTTTTCCGCGAAGAATCATTACTTTGTGGAATAAAATGCGTTAGAATGGTTTGAAATTAATTATGGTGTATATTTTTATTTTTTTTGCAAAAGGAATATTAATTTTACTTTTACCTTAGTATTCCGGAACAGTGCCCAGAAAAGAAAGAGGAACGAAAAGGTTGAATGAAGAAGAAATAGAACAATTGTGGATTGATAATGGACGATGATCTATTAAATACATGAATAATAATAATAGTAAATATTATTATATACAGCAACTAAAAGACTCAGAGAGCGCATAACCCATGACCGCCAAGGCAAAACATGCAACATGCAAATAGAAATATTCAGCACTTAACATTTACATCAAATAGCACATCTTACAAACAAACTAACCAAACGGTACCAAAAACCATTGCCTCCTTGGTAGAGCTAATAATAAATAATGATGAATATACGATAAACAATAATAATAATGATAATAATCAATAATAACAATTAATGGCTAAACTAACCAAGCTACTAAAATTTAGGCATCCATTGGCAGTGAATAATAATAATAATATAACAATCACAAATCATAACTGATGTAATAATGATAATGATAATAACAATAGTAATTTAAATGATAAAGTTTTGTCCCTATTTCGCAATGGTAACGAATCCTTAAAAAAATCCTGGATTCGGAAACATGATCACCGAAATGACATGGCATGCTAAGTTGAAAGCTAAAGACACAACCACGTAAAAAAAAAAAAAAAAAAAAAAAAAAAAATAAAAAAAAAAAAAAAAAAAAGAGGAAGAAAAGGTTGAATGAAGAAAGAAATAAGAAACACTTGTGATGATAATGACGATGATTAATTAAAATAATGAATAATAATAAATAGTAATAATAATAACAGAAACTAAAAGGACTCAGAGAAGCCGCATACCTTCCGCCAAGGCAACAACATCACATGCAATAAAAATATTCACACAACATTTACATCATAAGCACATCTTAACAACAAAACTAAACCAACGGTGAACCCAAACCATGCCCCTCCTTTGGTAAGAGGTAATAATAATAATGAGATCAATAAAGATCGACAATAACAATAATGATAATAATAATGATGAACAATTAATGGCTTAACTAACCAAACGCTTACCCAAATTTAACATCCTTGACAAGTGATAATAATATGATAAAACAGATCACAATGACAATTAATAATAGTGATAATGATAATAACAATAGTAGTTTTAAATGATAAAAATTTTTGTTCTATTTCGCAATGGTAATGAATCCTTAAAAAAATCCTGGATTAGGAACATGAATCAACTGAAATCTAAGTTCTTTCATAACTCTTAGCATTTATCCCTGTTAACCAGCTTTAATCAACAAACAAAACAAAACAAACGCAGTAACTACTAAAACATAAATCTCCTTGGTGGTCGGTAATAATATGAATAATGATGATAATGATTGATAATGATGGTAATGAAGATAAATTGAATGATAATAATGGGAATGATGATAATGATGAGAATGATTAGTAATGACAAATAATAATAGTAATAACAGAATGATGATAATGATAATAATGGATAATTATAGATAATAATTAATTAATGATAATATATAATAAATAATTAATAATGGATAATGATAATAATTTATCCAATATGACATCAATAAATGATAATAATAAAACTTATGATTGCAATAATAATAAATACTACAACAATAATGATGATGATTAATACTGATAATGAAAATCCCAAATACTATAAAGAAATTAATAACGAATAAATACTTATGAATACTAACTATAAGCACTCACAAGACTCTTACCGTCCTGTCAAGGCAAAAATGGATCCTCTGAATGCAATAAAAAACATTCACGACTTGATGATTACATAACCAAACATTCCTGGATCCGGATCAAATGATTTAATGAACACATTCCTGTAAAATATCAATGAAAAATCTGTTTCATAAACTTTTTTTTTTGGAGTTATCCCGCCTAAACCAATGTACAAACTAACTAACCAACGCTAAACAAAAAACATTACCTAACCTTGGCGAAGGTAATGATAATCTAATAAGGAGAAAGAGGAGGAGAAATAGATGAGGAAATGAAGAAAAAAATGAAAGATGCAGCAAGTAGTAGTAGTAGTAAGGTAGTAGTAGATAGTAAGTAATAAGTAATAAGTAGTAGTAGCACTAGTAGTAATTAATAGTAGTAGTAAGTAGTCATGGTAGTCAGTTAATAGTAATAATAATAATAGTAAGTAGCGTAATAATAGGGCAGTAGTAGTAGTAGTAGTAGTATGTAGTAGTAGTAGTAGTAGACAGTGGTAGTAAGTAGTAGTAGTAGTAAAGTAGTAGTGTAGTAGTAGTAGTAGTAAGTAGTAAGGCCAGTAAGTAATAGTAGTAGTAGTGGTAGTAGTAAAGGTAGTAGTAAGTAGGCAGTAATATAGTAGTAGTAGTAATAGTAGTAGTAAGTTAGTAGTTAGGTAATTAGTAGTAGTATAATAGTAGTAGTGTAGCAGTTAATAGTTAGTAGTTTAGTAGTAGTAGTAGCAGTGGTATAAGTAGTAGTAGTAGTAAAGTAGTAGTAAGTAGTAGTAAGTAGTAGTAGTAGTAGTAGTAAGTAGTAAATAGTAGTAGTTTGTAGCAGTGGAATAGTAGTAGTAGTAGTAGTAGTAGCATGGGTAGTAGTAGTAGTAAGTAGTAGTAGTAAGTAGTAGTAGTAAGTAGTAGTAGTAGTAGTAGTAGTAGTAGTAGTTAATAATAAATAGTAGTAAGTTGTAGCAGTAAATAGTAGTAGTAGTAGTAGTAAGTAAGTAGTAGTAGTAGCAGTGGTAGTAGTAGTAGTAAGTAAGTAGTGTAGTAGTTAGTAAAGTTTAGTAGTAAGTAGTAGTAGTAAGTAGTAGTAAGTAGTAGTAGTAGTAGTAAGTAAGCCAGTGGTAGTAGTAGTAGTAGTAAGTGTTAAGTAGTAGTAGTAGTAGTAAAGTATGGTAGTAGTAGTAGTAAGTAGTAGTAGTAGAGTAGTAGTAGTAGTAGTAGTAATAGTAAGTAGTAGTAGTCAGTAAGTATAGCAGTGGTAGTAGTAGTACGTAGTAGTAGTAGTAGTAAGTAGTAATCAGTAGTAGTAGTGGTAAGTAGTAATAAGTAGTAGTAGTAGCAGTAATAGTAGCAGTAGTAATAATAGCAAGCAGTAAGTAGTAGTAATATAATAATACGTAGTCGTAAAAGTAGTAAATGGATAGCAGTAAGTAAGTAGTAGTAGTAAGTAATAATTAGTAGTAGTAGTAGTAGTAGTAGTAGTAGTATATAATGTAGTAGCTTTGGTAGTAGGGGTAGTTGTAGTAATAATAGTGTTAGAGAAGAGCTCGAAGCTACAAAGACAAAAACAGAGAAGAGTATAGGGGAGAGAGAGGAGAGATGAAGAAGAGAATGAGAAGGAGAGGGAAGGGGGGGAGGGGGGAGAGAGCGGGAGGGCGGAGAGCGGAGAGAGCGAGAGAGAGAGCGGGGGAGACAGACGGCAGACGACAGACAGACGCGCGCGACAGAGCTACAACAGACAGAAAAGAACAACAAGCAACAACATACATATCAACACAAACAGATTATGCAATGATCACCAAGTGGCACGCTGTAGGACGACCAGACAGTTCTTTTCAGGACCGCCACCTTATCCAGGCTTACAAAGACACACTTGTTGCTTTTAAACGTGTTGAGTTTTAGGGTTATCTGGAGGTACATTCGACCGTCGACGTGACTCTGGTCTTTCGGTATGGCGGAAGAGAGGGAGAGGGGAAGGAAAGAAGGGGAGGAAAGAGAGGGATGGGGAGGGGGAGAGAGGGGGAGGGGAGGGAGAGAGGGAGAGGGATGAGAGAGAGAGAGAGAAGAGAGAGAGAGAGAGAAGAGAGAGAGAGAGAGAGAGGAATGAGAGAGAGGAGAGGGGGGTCAGAAAAGAGGGTGATGAGGGAGAAGGGAAGAGAAAGAATGAGAGACAGAGAGAGAGAGAGAGAGAGAGAGAGAAGAGAGAGAGAGAAAGAGAGAGAGAGAGAGAGAGAGAGAGAGAGAGAGAGAGAGAGAGAGAGGAACGAGAGAGAGAGAAAAGAAGAGAGAGAAAAGAATGAGAAAAAGAGAAGATGAGAGACAAAGAAAGAGAGAAAGAAAGAGAGCAGAGAGCAGAGAGTTAAAAGTAGACACCGACACGCACAAACACAAAGAAGAGAGAAAAGAAACAATACACAGAAAGAGAGCAAAAAAGAATAAAATACAGAAAACAGAGAGGGGAAACAACCTTCTCTACGTGCGTAAAGAAGAAGACTACGTGAGAGAGTGTGCGTAACTTACCGCGAGCCGAGCGGGCCAAAGCACGCACACACGCACACGTGGCAGTACACATCACACACACACACGCACATACCTTGATCACGTATGACTCCATTCCGCGAGCTACCTTGAATAATTGACGCTTCTTCTTCTAGATGCTCGTCGAATACAACCTCTTTACGTTTTGTATCCCTCTCTCTCATCTCTCTCTCTTTATCTATCTATCTATCTATTACAACATCTATCGCAATACCAGTCTTAATTCTCCTTTAATTCGTGTTTATTGGGTTTTAAAGAAAGAATAGAAGGAAAGGGAAGAGATAAACACGAGAGGAAAATATGTGGCGAAAGGTTTTGTAACTACGCCAGAGAGCGGGGGGGTGGGGGTGGGGGGGAGGGGGGAGGGGGAGAGGGGTGGTGGTGGCGGCGTCCAGCATATGGGTTGTGGATACTGTTAGTTTAACTCGGGATATTGTGAGAATTAGATTGTGTTTTGGGTGTTTGTTTGTTTGTGTTGTGTTAATGGTTGTTTGTGTGTGTGTGTGTGTTCGTGTTTGTGACTGTGTGTGTTTGTATGTGAGTGTGTTTGTGTACATGATTGTGTGTGCTTTTGTGTGTGCATGTGCTTGTGCTTGTTTTGTGTATATGACGTGTGTGTGTTTGTATGGGCGTGTGTTTGTGTTTGTTTGTGCATATAATCGTGTGAGTTTGTGTGTTTGTTTGTGTGTTAGAAGTCTATATGCTGCTGATTGTGAACGTTTATTAATTAGATTTTAAGAATTTATCGTACATTGTATTTCATTCGCGTAGTAGAGAAGGTCACATAAAATATTCGCACATGTAGGTATTCACATACAAACACCACGCACACATAAGTATGAACACACACACACACACACACACACGCACACATTCTTAGCATTGGTGTTGATATATGATAACACAAATATGATATTATCCGTAAAAGGTACCAATAAAAAATTCACAACATCATTGACATTAATATAAAAAAGGATACCTGTATGTGATTTGTGTGTGCCATTTCGTGCAAATTTGATGATCGTATCTACTCAGGTGTGAGTTTTGCTGTGCATCTGAAATGTTGTTTGTTGATCAGCATAAATATTTATATATAGGAGTCTATTTTTTTATCATGGATTTGTACCACTGAAGACAGAATTTCTCGTTTTTATTTGTTCTTCCTCTCTTTATTTTATTGATTCTCTCTTTTTCTCTTCCCCGCTCTCTCTCTTTCTCTCTGTAAATACTTTCTCCTTTTCTGTTTCTTCTCTCTTTTGCTCTCTTTCTCTCTCTGTATCTGTCCCTTTCTTTATTTCTGTCTGCTTGTCTCTGTCAGTCACTCAAGTCTATCTCTCTTCCTCTCTTTCACTGACTCTCTCTCTCTCTCTCAATCTTTATCCCGAGCTCCCTCTCTTTCCCTTCTTCTCTC
>NW_020872904.1:22500-25000 GCF_003789085.1 Penaeus vannamei
CCAAACATTTTTCGTCGGGTTTGAGCGACATCCCTCGCTTGGCCATCGAAGGACCTCCACGTGGTGTTAGGCAGGGAACTACTTCGTAACTGCCCTGTACGTGTGTTTAGGGCAGTTACCCTCCTTCTGGGAAGGGCCAAGGCATAACCGTGTACTGATGGGAGGATTTTTTTCTAACAATTCGAAATATTTGTCTAAGAGGCATTTTCCCCGTTTCGCCAACATCATGTAGGGAGATCCACCCCCACATATCGCAGGTCACGCGGCCGCTGCTCGCCGTTTTATAGATAATTTGTCTTTTTTATGTGAAATGTAAATAATGATATAGAATCTGAACATGAAATATGACGTGTAGGGCACTGGTCTGTATAAACAAATATCTATATAGTAAATTGAAATAAACTTTCTGAAATATTGAAAAGGGCTAACATTTCCACCTTTAATTCCCTTCTGCAATGGAGCTTTCCGTGTATTTCCGGTGTATTTTGGTCATTCTGTGTGCCCTCCTCTTCCCACCCGATCTGCCTGTACACCATCGACCGGGAGATGCCCAGCGCTCCGAATATATCACCGTTGGAGAAGTTCCTTTCCCTCGCCCATTGTCAAAAGTCGAAGTTGGTCCCATATCCATCTGGACGTAACGGACATGTTTTGTAGAGAAACATGCTTACTAAGCCGCGGTCGGGTGGCCAGTTCCTTTCCGCCCCGACTTTGACCCCAGTATGCTGACGTCAGCATAACAGTGCTCATTCACAGCTGAGTCGACTGAGAGGGTCAGCCGGGCGCGAACCCAGGACCATGCGATTGCAAAGCCAGCGCTCTACCACTGAGCTATGCCACACCATTGCAACAATCTATTTCAGATTACAGCTTTCTTTGCGTCCATCCTGAAAAAGGTGTCAGCTTGGCAGCCTCGTTTTGACCTCGGATTTCTCATGTTATTTTGACGTCTAAGACCATCGGACGTATGTTTTTTTTTTTTTCAGCGAAGTGGATTTTCAGGAATTGATGAATATTCATTGGTATAAGAGATGAAATAAGCGACCGTGTTATTTTCTACATTGTTCCGGGAAATGATTACTTCTAGGATAATGTATAGAGAATGATTTTGATGTAAAGGTTTGATATGTTAATATCATCTACACCTACGCATATATTGCATTACATTGCACTGACAAATAGAAATAAAATGGATAGATGACAAGTACAACTAACCGAGAAACCCCCAATTCATTAGAATGAACAAGATATACAACACAAGTATTGGGAGTTGGTTCGAAGATTTTTGCTCTTCACCCTCCTTGGAACCACCCAGCTAATGGTTGCTCGAGTTGAAACAAGCAAACAAGCATTTTCTCGCTCACTTCTTCGAATGCGGATGCAACACCTCAAAGAAACGCCAAGCTTGAATGCATAATAAAAGCTGATTATACATCTTTCGTAACTCATTACCAAGCATGACTTCATTTTTCCATAGACGATACACACACACACTCACGCATCGATAGCGAATCTACATATTCAATGTAACCTAATTGTGATTTTGTCCATGCTCTGTATTGAAAAATCTAATTTAGCACGGTTTCTGTTTATTCAACGTGTTTGATTTAGGCATAAAGATAAAAAAAAACTTCATTAGGCCGATTAGCTGCTGCTAGATGGTGCAAATATGAACAGTATTTACTGAGGTCTCAGGGATTTTACAGAGTTTTAGGTAATTTAGTTACCATACATAAATTTTCAAAGGATGAAACTTTTTCATGTTTCGAGATATATGTATCTATAAATGATACTTCTTATGTTGTAAGGAGTAGGAAATGCCGCCGCCCCATCACAGATGTTGCCATTTGGATAAGCAAACAATGCCAGGATATCGCATTTGAAGAATATCCAACTACAAAGCCAACGATAACTAATATTACATGCTTTGTTCTTTATCACTTTTTGAAGAATGAAAATATCAAATGGCTTACTTAAATTAATTCTTGCCGATAGGCCAAGCGCTGTACCGTTACCTGCTTAAAACGCTCTCTAAGGCAGGCAGGCCCTGTTCAGTGATGCCAGACATGTGGAAGTGTCTTTTTATAAAGTACAAACCATAGTCGTTAATGAGCATAGAAATATCAAAATAGCACACAAAATATACATACTTGGGTTTTAAAAGCAATATTTCCACCAACCAATCTCGGAAAGAGAGAACCTATGCACAAGTCGAGTGTGGAATTTATTTCACTGGCGGTTGGTAACAATTTGAGCGCGCAATTCAAAACAACTGACAAGTTAGCGCCGCGTCAAGATGGCAGAGGACATCTACCCAAACATCGCAAAGTGCAATATTTTTCTCCTATATTCATATAAATGTGCTCCTAAAAAAGTGACACACACTTCCGATNTATTACACAAAAATATGTCAAGGCAACTTGAAAAAAAATTTAAGAAAAGGTTTTTAATCCCCAGATTCGTGAACTTGAAACACTAAAACAGCATTATTGCAACCTGG
>NW_020872904.1:30000-65882 GCF_003789085.1 Penaeus vannamei
TTTGAATGTGTTGCAGGTTTACCTTCAGCAGCTGATAGTTCTGTGTAGTGAACTATAAGGCTCTCCACTGAGCGGCTCCTCTCCCTCTCGGGCAACCTTGGCCGCCTTCTCTCCCTTCTTCCAGCGAGGAGTCTTTGAATCTTCCAGACATACAACAAGTTAGATTATAGAAGAAGAACATTGTTATTTGAAAAGATCAGTCCTATAATATCTGATATTCAAACATAGAGGATCTATTTTGTGATTTTCAAGGATAGTGGATATGTTTTTGTATGTATATACATGTGGCTGCCTCGGAGGGAAAGAATCTTTTGCCAATTTATTGTTAAAAGAGGTTCATGAGGTGTAATATAATGTTGACTGTTATTTGATACGAAGTGTATCCATTTAAGTAACCTGAATTGTGGCA
This sequence comes from Penaeus vannamei, assembly GCF_003789085.1. NCBI lineage: Eukaryota > Metazoa > Arthropoda > Malacostraca > Decapoda > Penaeidae > Penaeus > Penaeus vannamei. Next base: position 30,410 of record NW_020872904.1, read on the forward strand.
GTGTTAATGTACTTGCTAAAAAAGAAAAAAAAATACTAGTCATTATGCATCATGTAAATTCAGTAAAATTGTACGTGAAGGAGGGTAGTAGCTTTTTATGAAGAAATTCTTGTAAATTTGTCACTGCTCTGATACCATTAATATCAGACCTTACATAGATCAGAGTGAAGTTGACTGTACAAATACCAAATTGCATTTTAAAATTATTTGTATTCTAGCAGTAGATAATGTTATTTGCTGACAATTGATATAAGAAAATTTGGAAGAAATATTGTTACCATTTATAAATCATACTGTAAAAAGAAAATTCACTCATGTTGACCATTCAATAGTATCACTAGAATTAAATTTCCATGATTTGTAAATCAAATTAAAATTCCAATATTCTTTTGAAGAATATGTTGGGATGAATGGTATCTTCTGGCCTCAGGAAAATGCAGATTATGTAATGGTGAGGAGGCATATTGCATTTATCTTTCTTTATAATTTACAGATTTGATTTTCAATGACTTGTGAAGAATTTAATTCTTTAAGAAATTGCTAATTTGTGTCTTTTGTGTTGTGTATGTCTTCTTCGTATGACACATTCTCATTTCATGTCTCAGGAGTCCACATCCCATAAGGCCAATAAGTTTTATCCCATGACTGTTTTGAGAAAGTAGATTTGAATGGTATTTATTGAACTGTTAAAAGAAGATTTGAAAATTGCTATTGTAAGCAAGCAGTTTAAATCTGTTATTTAAAAGCAACAGAGATTATTTTTGAGGGTTTCAGGGTAGGGTTGTAATGTGATGCGAATGGTCTGTTCCAGATCTCACCAGATGGATGTGCCTAAGCCTTTGAACCAAAATAGGTTGTAATGTGTATATATGATTTTTCTATATATTTTCTTTATCAGATGAAGAGTTTGTAAGGTTAATCTAAAAATCAAACCAAAATAATATTATTACTGGTATATTTTCTCAATAGCTCACCAACCATGCCTCTCTTACAATCTTCTCTGTTTTGTCCAAACTGAGGATATTCAGAACTAAAATTAGAGAAATTTAGCAATAATTTGTGTGGCTTTGGCACATGAAAAAAGCTGTTTTGATTTAGCATTAGGCCTATTTTTTCAGATATATGGCTAACATTTTCTAAGCAGTTGGTCTTCAATCGATCATGTATTTGCATCTGTGTCATGTTATTAATACTTTTTTGGAGGAATTAAACTGAGGTTTGTGACTTGATTGTGATGATATGGTATGTATATCCAGTGTTCAGCTCTTGAGCATCCAGCATTTTTATTTTTGTATCCACATCATTGTAAATCATTCTCTCTGGATGTTTGTCTCCATGTATGTATGTCTGTTTTTCTGTATACATTTAATATGTTTATCTATATATCCAAACTGTACACTGTTACTTATAATGTTTGTGATTGATTTGTGCTCTAAATTTAACAAATATTTTGTATTTACATAAAGTCTGGTTTTTATCAAAGCCTTACTGTTCTTTTTAAATCTGCAAATTTACAGCAGCCATATTTATTGAAGCTCATAATGTCTAATATGCCAATATAATTATGGGACAGATTTGTGTATGTGGTGTGTGTGTGGTGGTGTGTGGTGTAGTGTGGTGTGTGTGTGTGTGGTGTTTGTTGTGAGTGTTGTGTGTGGTGTGTGTGTGTGTGTGTGTGTGTGTGTGTGTGTGTGTGTGTGTGTGTGTGTGTGTGTGTGCGCATGTGTGTGTGTGTGTGTGTGCGTGCGTGTGTGTGTGTGCATGAGGGCTTGATAATTTACGTATGCTTAAAGGAGTGTGTGTGTGTGTGTGTGTGTGTTTATGTATGTGTGTAGTGTGTGTGAGAGAGAGAGAGAGGGGGGGGAGGAGGAGGGGGGAATGGTGAGTGTGTGGGTGTGGTAGTGTCTTTGTGTGTGGCTGCAAGTGGAGCATTTTGTCAGTGATTGAGGAACAGAAGGGTTTTCACACATGGAAAGGTGGTTGTGTGTGGTGTATGCATGGGCAATGTATCTTGCCCTTGACTTAATTATTTACCTCAGGAATCCACTTATGAAAACCTTGTAGTAACAGGACAATGGTCACAACACACTGATGTGTCTAGAAGTCTAAGGAGACAATATGTATTACTGCAGTGCATTAGGTACTATGTTGTATTGAATACTGTATGGCATTTGGTAAGTGCATTTGGGAAAAAGTATTAAATACTTGGTTTTCTCTGACCTGGAAGCAAACCTCAGATTTGTGCTATTTTATCCATATATTTTCACACAACACACACCACACTCACAAACAGACACAACACACACACACACTCACAAACACAGTTTATCCATATATTTTCATACAAACACACATACACACATACTCACAAACACAGTCAAATATACAGTCACAAACACACATGCACACACGCTCACAAACACAGTCACAAATATACAGTCACAAACACACACACACTCACAAACACAGTCACAAATATACAGTCACAAACACAGTCACAAACACACACACACAGATACATACACACAGATACATACACATACACACAGATACATACACACAGATACACAGATACACACACACAGATACACACACACAGATACACACACACAGATACACACACACAGATACACACACACAGATACACACACAGATACACACACACAGATACACAACACAGATACACACACAGATACACACACACAGATACACAACACATCACACACACACACACACACACACACACACACAACACACACACACACACACACACACACACACACACACACACACATTCAAACTCTCACGCTCACACACACGCTCACACACACACACAAAAATGCCAAATATGTCAGAGAGCGGAAATAAGAGATAAAATATGCAAAGTAAGAATCTACTGGAGGAGAAAACATTATCTATAATTTTTTTCTGATTCATGGTCTTAGAGTAGGATGACATACAAGTTACAATGTTATCGTAACCAAAGATATTATTTGATTCTCCATATATTTTCATTGTGCACTACTGTATGATTTTATTGTTTAGGCTTCCTTATTATAGCTTCCAAAAAAATACTGGAACATTTGTGATTTACAAAGAACTATATATATGCATTAAGATTAAGAAATTATTTTTCATGGATATGTTAACACTCTGCTGCAGGCATGGCTATAGCCATCACGGAAAGCCCTCCGTTCATGATATATGTGTCATGACTCGCTCTTGAGAGTGAGTGAGAAGGGCTGACTGTACACAGCGAACTCGCTGCTGGAAAGGGTAGAAGGTTGCCAATAATTACCGGAATGAGTACCACACAGATAATTCTGCACTGCCAGATTAGGGTTAATAGGGAATTCTCGATACATATTCCATTTGTTCATAAAATATTTTCAAAGTCAGTTATGTTGAAAGGTTGTACTTCTTCATTTTTTACCTTTGTAAAGGTTAATTTACAGTCTATAACTACATATTTAAGAATTTCAGATGTACAAACGTGTCATTAAAAATGTCAGTGGGACTTGATATGGACCATAGGAATAATATAAAACTAATAACAATAATGATAACAATAACAATTTAGTGCACATTCCTTCCCTGCCCCATTCTTCCATCAATACTGAACACAGAATCACATTCGTCCTTTTGATGTCTAGCACATTTATTTGTTTCAAACATTAACATTCCATTTTGAGTATCATCAGATGGTACTCTTTTGTTTTCCAAGAAATTAATGAAAAGAGGAATAAAATTTAAGGCAACATTGGCAGTTTGAAATGTGCTCAATAATGAATTTCTTACGTTTCAGTCTACCCTGTTTTAAGTTTAATTCTAGTTTATTTTAGGGTAGCATATGCTAGGTTCAGTCAAGTAGGCTCATCAAGGAAGAGATCACGGTATGCTCAGTCTGGTAGAGGAGGCCAAGGCTGAAGCAGACTTTCAAGAAAAGCCAAATAAAGGTATTTATTGTTATTTTCAGTTAGATTACTTAGTGTCAAATAACTAGGAATTGCTTGAATTAAATTACTTTGCTTTCATCACTTCTAATGCATTACGTCCTATGTGTTAGCTTGGTTTAGCTGTATTTTGACCTGTGAATTCCACTGCCTTTCATTAGGTTCTTGTATTCACCTTGATGTTATCTGAGGTTGTGGGTATGCATTATTGTGATAATAATTATTAAATTTATTTTGATTTTTGGGAACTGTGAATAACAGTGAGTTGATAAGTATTACCATTTCATTCATGTGTGTTATATTTATGAACTTAATTATAATTTCTCGGATAAAGTCTTTTCATAGATAAAGTCTCTTCATACTCCGAGTTCATTCATTTTGGAATCATTTTGCACATTCATGGCATTTTATTTATATGATAATAAGCTTGTGTTAAACATGTAATAAATGACTAGGTATTTTCAATTATATAAAAAACAATAATGCCTTGTTTTCAAGAAATTATGTTAGTTTTATTATACTATTGTAAACTGTAATGTTATGATGAAGCATACAGAACGATAATAGACAAGCTAGAAAAATTTATCTAATCTAATATAATGAATATTTTGTGTTCTAATACTTAAATGATAAGGAACTGCTCATTAAAGCTAATTGAAAAGGTTCATGTATAATGCAAATAACTTTGGTTATTTCACTTTTATGTAATTAGTCAGGAAAGCAGAATGATGGAAGCACCTATAGGATGAGAAATGTGTATTTTCTGTTATTAAATATACAATATATAGTAGGATTCTGGAAGAGAATCCCTGCAGAATCTCAGTGAATGAATGAATCTGCTTCTTACCCATGATTATAAAATACAGTCATAATATATTTTTGGGTTCATATGACTTGAGAAGATTTTTCTTGTGATGAAAGCATGATAGACATCCTAATTGTGTTACTAGCAGCTTATTTCTCAAGATGAAGGGCTGCTGTTTTAAGATTGGGGTATTTGACCATTTTGTGCTTGCTCTGTTGTTTCTTTAGTTGAATCATATGTTAATTCATTGTATAATTCTGATTCCATAAAGATTTCTCCTAAGCAACCAAAGTTTGAATTTCCTCAAGACGTGATTTCCTCCAAGTGAGTGTAAAATATCTTTTTAACAAATTAGCAAATAGATAGTATTATATTTGGATTGCATATTTCAGCAACACAAGTAGCCCAGTCCCAGTTAGGTCAGCTGGCTGGTCTGCTTGCCATCGGTACCCTGTTAGCTTTGCACAGGTTCTGTGAATGCCTTCAGGTGTGGTAATTGCTGTCTATATCCCTTCAATATTCTAATGATTGTGAGACAGACAGGCCATTCCTGTGGAACCCTACCAGGGCCAGGATGATACAAAAATGCTCAGGCTAGAATTTCCAAACATACAGCTTCCACAGACTAACTTCTGGTATCAGTCCAAAATGTGGCTTTGAGGTCTAGAAATTTGGATGTTCCTCCTGGACCTACAGCTTCTAAGACCTAGCATAGGTCTGGGGCATGGTCATAAAGAGGTAGAAACAGACTGCAAGGAAGAGTTTGAAACCTCAGACCTCCTGACATAGTTGAAGGGCCCCCAAACTTACCCCATTGGGTCTAGATGCATTACTGCTAATGTGTGGCCCAAAATACGGTCATTAGGTTTACTTTAGTGGCCACTCTACTGGGTGTGTGGCCTGTAGGCTGGGTGCACACAAAACACTTGTGTGTGGTGACAAGACTATGTCTCCTCTCTGCAGTGTTATTTCTCTTTTTTAATAAGCATTTTTAAATTTTTTGCTATTTTCTAATGTCTCTATTTGTCATCTGATTTGCTTTTATTTAGATGATGATAGACTATTTTCCATGCCAGTATAAAAAACAATGAGTAACACTTTCTTATTTGTGAATTTTTTTCATTTTTTTCATAACATTCAATTTTCTGTAATATACAACCTTTGCCAGTCACACTGGGTAAGAATGTGATCCTAAGCATGGAAATACCATCCACCCTGGAGCCAGCACTCTTCCAGTCATAGCTCAAGGATGGGACATACACTGATTCTAATCAGCCTCTAACATGACAAGTCATTCCTTCACCCCAGCCTTAAAAATTTTTCATGATAGCAAGTTCCTGTTACCCTGGTGCTCAGACAGATTTTCCCATGATGGTATTCATGATACCCACTCCTAAAACCAAATTTTTTCATGACATGATGTCTCATCATAGGGCTTTATGGTTTCAATAGCAACCCAAAAGTAAATCCAATTGCCAGTTAGAATTTCCAAAGATGATCATGACATTGCTTCAGAGGATCAAGTCACCTTGAAGCTCCTAAAGGAAACTGGATATTGTGATGACATATTCCAGGTTACTGGGGCTTTCGATTTAGTAAATGGAAAACCCTAACTCAGTAGTCTGACCTTGTATTGTCCTGTCTTTCTTTTAGCATCTGCCACAAGCTACACAATTCTGAAGTAAGCTTAAGGCACACATGTATGGTGATAGTGCAAGGCTACTAAGTGTTTTAATTGTGTCACTCATCATTCCTGGAGCCGGTTTTCTCAGGAAAGAGGGGTTCTTTGGCATCAAGAAATTGCCAAAAAGTGACCAGAATTTGTTCCTGCTACTCTAGGCACTCATGTCTGGGAACAGAATGTGATGGATAAAGCTCCTCTTCCTAAGAAAAAAGAATGCCTTTTCCAAACAAACCCTTTCACTGGACATTAACTTTTGGAGATCCTAGCCCCTGTGGAAATTTTTAAAAAACAAAGAGAGGAGTCTAAGGTCTGGGAAAACAAGTGAGGAGGCAGTGTAAGCAACCTAGGTCACCTGATTACAATGACTTAGTGTCTCACAGTTCTGAAAGAGAGGAGGATCCTGATGAACCCAGGCCACACTCCATTTCCCGACAAGATTCTGTATCACACTACAAGTCAGGACGTGGTCTCACAAGATAAGCCATAACTAAAGTCAAAGAGGGACCAAATAAGATCAAGTTCAAGGCAGAAACCCCTCCCTATCCCATATATGTTGCTCTTGTGAGGGACATAGGAGACAGAGACTGATGCCCATGATGGGATCTCCCTACCTTGAGCCACAGACCTTGGCTCAACTAAATTTGCACAGATTTCTTCTACCCCTTTCCTTCTCCTCCTTTCAATCTCTTCTCATGTCCATTTCCTAAGGTGTGAAAGCCATGTTGAAAAAATGAAAAGGTTAGCCTAGTGTCAGTCATGAATGACCTAGGGGATTCATGAAAACAGCATTCCCCTATTTAGTTGTCTATCCTTGAGGTGTGGACTGTTTCTCTTCCCCACATACTCCAGGCTTACCATGGCCAGTAATGAAAATTTTGTACCCTTATTAGGGACATTAAGACTTGCCCCTTTTTCGGTAGCCTCACTTATTTTAACTTTTCCTGTTCCTTGACCCCTGGCTTTCCCTTGATCACAACTCCTAAAACTGCTACTACTAACCCCTCCTCAATACTTGCTGTCATCTAAGTCCATTCCAAGTCACCCACCCAGATCCCTCAACCTTCAGAAAACATTCCTTCCTCACTCCCAACATCCTCCACTCCATCTCCAATCTCCCTCATTTACTTCCTCCCTCCTCCCTTATTATTACTCTTCATCTTCAGTATCTGTCATTCAGCAATACTACCTTACTCAACACCACCTCCTCTTTCTCCCAATCCACGTCTTTCAACTACTTCCACCTCTACAGATCTTTGAATACACTTTTTGGCTCAGCCAAGTGGGATTGAATTTTGTGATCCGCCCCTACAGCCCCTTATTCTGACAATGCCATCCACTTCCAACAATATCTCCAAGCCAAGCTCAGTCATTATCTACCCAGACTGACTTCACTGACTAACCTATTAGGGCCCAGCCTCACCCCTCCCTTAGTTCTGGTCCTAAAACTGTGTCCATCTCCCCAGCAGATTGCCCTGTCTACAACAAAGATTGGTCAGACTGTGAAAATTACTTGATCACCAGCCTGATCGACTATGATACAGTATTAGAACAATGCTACACTATTCTTGCTACAAGTATACTAATATTGCCAAGATTACTTTCCATAGATGTGATCTTCCTCATGATGTTTATAGTGGCAGAGAATCTTGCCCTATCCAACCATATAACCTGCCCTTTCCTAATGAAATTCTTTTGTCATTATAAATCCAGACATTCCAGTTTCTACCACTTCCATAGCACCTACCCCTACTTCGAGCTCTACCCATCATCCCATCAAAATGTTCCACTCCATCTCCTACCACACCCTTTCCTATACCTACCTTTCCCTTTGCTCTTCAGGCATCTATCTCTGAGGAGATTCCACCATTACTTCCCTTTATTTCCACTTTTGACCTTGTCCTTTTAATTCAGACCACCCAATACACTTGGACATGCATACCCAATCCTTTTCATGCTTTGATCTTTTCTTTGCTCCCCCTCAATCCGATAGACTATAAGTTGGTTCTGGACCCTTTCCTACTCTCCTTTCTCCTACTTCATATGTTCTGCTTCCAACCTTACACACTGGTGCTTTAATAGAACTAACTGGTATACTTTTACCTCTTTTTCTACCTTTCCTCTTCCTCCAACATCCTTCTCTTCCAAATCAGAAGTGTTTTTATATTTCAGTCATTGTCCTGTGTGCTGCCAATACAGCTATTCCATGAACCTCCTGACTCTATACTTCTAAATGTGTTCCACTTTAAAACTCTGGAGCGCACAGCCTGGCACAGGGTTTAAATGGGTTCATTATTAGAACAGAATCCACGGTCATATTGCATTATAAGACAGTATGGTGGTGCTTCATGCGCAGGGTGGTGTGAAGCGATGGTGTGGTAGCCTAGATAGTGTTAAGTGCTTGCATGCCTTCTCGCTTGCAGCTGCCACCGCTGGCTAGCCTTGTGCAAAAAAGGGAGCAGCGCTGCATAAATCTCCCCTGCCAGTTCATAGCCTCTCCATCATCGAGACTTCTGCAGTGCCTCCTGCGGCCACCTATGGAAACTGGCACCTTGCAGTCCCGGCTGAACTGTAAGGGATCTCGGAGCAGCAGGAGGCCCCGAGGTACAGGGTCATGGCCCAACGGCGTGTGGACACGCCCTGGCCCTGTACTAACTCCTGCCCCTAGCCCCCTGGGTCAATGGGAGGCTCGGGGGAGGTGGGCCTTGCCAGTCCTCTTCCCCCAGAGAATAACCCAGGCAGCGTCACACTTAATTGGAAATGCTGGGGGGAGGGGTAATGTCCCTCCTACCCAGCGAGAGAGGCGGGCTGCGGGCCCCGTTGGGAGGTGGCTGTGGGGCGCGGAATAGGAACGGGAGCTCCTCGTCCTGCCTGCGTCCTGGCAGCCGCCAGCCCAATATGAAGCTTGTGGGCAAAGCCCTAGGGAACCCCACAGGTGGATGAAGGGTCCCGCAGCCTGCCCCTTTTATGTGGGGCAGCGTCGGCGGGGGTGGCAGAGGTGGCGTCCACCCGGAGCGACTCCCGAGGGTTAACCTCAGGCGGGAAGTCAGGGTGGGGGCTTGGAACGTCCGCTCTTTGCGTCAGGATGATCGGTTGCCTGCTATCGAGGGAACTGGGGAGGCTGAGAGTGAGTGGCTGCTCTCTCGGAGGTGAGAAGCCTGGCAGCGGCACCAGTGTAGGTGGCTACACCTATTACTGGTCAGGCCGCAGCGATGGTCACCATCTCCAGGGAGTAGCCAAGCTGTCTCCGTAGGCTCCAGCCCTCGGTGGTAGAGGTACTCCAGTGATGAGCGTATAATGGTATGAGACTGAAGCTTCTTTGGCTTCATGTCTCTTATTGCTGTGTACGCTCCTACCGATGTTTGTAAACTTGATGTGAAAGAGATGTTCTACGCCAAACTTGCATCGTGGCAGACAGATGTCCCCGCGAGATATTCGTATTGTTCTGGGTGACTTCAATGCGGTATCTGGCTGCGATCGAGCTGGCTATGAGATGTCTGTCGGTCCTCATGGTTCAGGAGTTGATACCGGCAGCGAGAATTCCTCCTTTTCCGGGATTTGCTAGATCCCAGAAATTGAGGATTTCTGGCTCCTGGTACCAGCGCCCAGACCCACATCGTTGGACATGGTACAGTGATGCGGGTAATGACCAAGGAGATCGACCACATTCTCGTTAGCACTCGTTGGAGGATCCTCCAGAACTGCAGGGTGTATAGGAGTGCTGAGTTCTGTGGTACTGACCATAGATTGGTTGTGGCTACCCTCCGGGTACACTTCAAAACTCCCCAGCGGCCCAATGACCACCCTAGGGTGTTTCATCTGGACAGGCTGAGGAGGGAGTGTGCTCGGAGGTTTGCTGAGACAATCTCTGATCGTTCACAGCGCTTGACAATCTGACAGACCCTGTCTTCTGTGGGATACCTTCAAGCGTGAAACGCTTGATGCAGCCGAAGAATCGATTGGAGAACGCCCGAGAGCAAGACAGAATTCATCTCTCAGGAGACACTGGAAGCCACTGATGCTTGTCGTGCGGCTCGTCTGGCAGGGGATCGGGATTGCACCGTTCTCAGGTGCGCAGAACTCGGTCTCTGTTAAGAAGGGACAAGGAACAGTTTATTAGGAATCTTGCTGAGGAGGTGAAGGCCATTTCTTAGTAAATGACCTTCGTCCTGCATACCAAGCCCTGAGAAACTGAACTCCAAGCCCTCTTCACAGGTGACTGCAGTTCGCTTAGTGGGTGGCCAGATCGTCTCAGATCCTGTTGCGGTGAGGGAGCGTTGGGCTGTATTGAGCAGTTGTATCAGGTTGACCCTCCAACAGTTAACTTGGATGGGTAGTGCCGTGATTCCGCTGCCGGACCCACCATTAGCGAGGACCCTCCCTCCCTAAGCTGAGTTAGGGAGGCGATTCCAAGCTGAAGAGTGGTAAAGCGGGTATTTGCGGCATCCCAGCTGAACTGTTAAAGGCTGGTGGTGAACCTATGGCACGGGGATTGCATGCTGTCCTGGCTGCCATCTGGCAGTCCGGTACCGTTCCTCTGACCTGTTGAGGGGTGTGGTCATCCCTCTCTGGAAGGGGAAGGGGGACCGATGGGACTGCAGCAATCACCGCGGCATCACACTGCTCAGTGTACCAGGCAAGGTTCTTGCCCACATCCTTCTGAGACGTATCAGAGACCATCTACTAAGGCATCAGAGGAGAGCAATCCGGATTCACTCCTGGTAAGTCACAATAGACCGTATCCTTGCGCTTCGAGTCATTGTAGAGCGCCGTCGTGAGTTCGGACGTGGCTGCTTGCAGCCTACATCGACCTCAAGAAGGCGTTCGATACGGTGCATCGGGATCACTTGGGAGATCCTGAGACTGAGAGGAATTCCAACAAGGATTATTGACTAATAGCAAACCTGTATACTGGTACTGAAAGTGCTGTAAAGTGTGGTGGGGGCCTGTCGAGCTTCTTTCCTGTTAGTTCAGGAGTGAGGCAAGGCTGTGTCTTGCACCAACCTTTTCAACACTTGCATGGACTGGATACTGGCAGAGCTACTGTTCAAAGTCATTGTGGAGCAACACTGGGCAATATAAGGTTACAGACCTTGACTTTGCGATGATGTTGCATTCTATCTGAGTCTTTGGAAACCTAGTGGTGGCCTCGATGCATTTAGCAATGAAGCGAAGCCCTTGGGTCTAGAGGTCTCCTGGACCAAGACCAAGGTCCAGGAATTTGGGGACTTGATAGGAGAACCTGTTCAGTCGGTACGTGCTTGCGGCGAGGACATTGAAGTCACAGAGAGCTTTACATACCTTGGTAGTGTAGTTCATAACTCTGGGCTGTCAGACCATGAAGTCAGCAGACGGATTGGCCTGGCAGCAGGGGTCATGAACTCTCTCAACAAGAGTATTTGGAGATGTGGTACCTGTGCAGAAGGACCAAGCTACGGGTTTTCAAGGCCCTGATAATGCCAGTTTTGCTATACGGTAGTGAAACCTGGACATTATCCAGTGCCTGGAGCTCGTCTTGAAGCCTTTTGTAATAGGTCCTTGCGCCAGATCATGGGGTACTGTTGGCGGGACCATGTGTCTAACCAACGGCTGCACCGTGAGACTGGCACAGGACCTGTTACCTGCACAATCCGGGATCGCCAACTCAGGCTATATGGCCACCTGGCTCGCTTTCCTACAGGCTGATCCTGCCCATCAGGTTGTCTCTGTAAGAGACAACCCTGGGTGGAGGAGGCCTGTTGGACGACCTAGGAGGTCGTGGCTTGAGCAGATCGATCAAACCTGTCGGGAAGAGCTCGAGATGGGCCGGGCCCCTGCCTGGCGACTTGCCATGAGGGATCCCAAAAGGTGGTAGCAGGTGGACGCGGCTATGCGCCCCCGTCAGCGTTAGCTCCGATGATGATGATGATGGTAGTGAAAGCGGTAAAAGGAAGGGGTGCAAATGGGGTGGCATAGGGATTGACAGAATGGAAGAGTTTAAGGACAAAGGAGGTATTTATTTGTATGAGGAAGGATATAATTTGTCAAATGGAAAAGTTGGGGATTTCATTAGGATGTTTGACAGGCTGCGGGTTGGGGAAGAGGACAATTAAGGAAAAATGAGGTACGGCTCATAAAGCAGGGGCAGGATAGTAGGATATGTGGAACTGAAAGAGGAACATAAACATTGCACGAGGAGCATAGATGGTGGGTTGGAGTGTGACATGATGTATGAAGACCCAAGGTGAGTGTGAACTATTCTTAAATGGACAAGAAATGTTCCCAGCATTTGTTCTGGTGGCATGGGGCCAACTAAGGAGAGATGGAAGGTTTTATGGTTTGTAGTTTATTAGGGATCAGAACTAACCAGAAAGATTGCCAACGGTTATGGAGGAAACTTTTGCAGTGGGGATAGTAGTTGGTGGCTGGTATTTGTGAAGAGCAAGGTTGGGGTGATGCATGCTAGGACATCTGCAGATCTCAGCATGTTTGATTATCCTGCAAAAACTTAACTCATTTCTGTTGTGCAGGTAGATAAAACAACAGGTCTTATATCTTGTAGGGTTGATAGGGTATATGGATTGTATGAGTGATATTGAGTTGTGCAAGTCAGTAAAGATGGTGACGGATGAGGAAGAGATAGGTGACATGTATTGTGCAGTGAAGAGGATAGCATATAGTTCTGTTGTAAGGACACTCAAATCAGGAGGAAGGGAAAAATTGTATGTATAAGAAATACTGACTACAGTGAAACCATACCCAAGATGGATCTGGAGCCGTCTGTAGTATAGACATGGGTACTGGATGAGCGAGTAGATATGTGCAAAAAATGTGTGAAGAGGAGAAGTTTGGATTTGATTTGGGAGGATCAAGAAAATAAAAGAGCAAGTACAGGAGGAAAGTATTAGCCAGGGAAGGAAAGAATGGGCAGAAAGAGGAAGGGATCACAGATGAGAATGGTGAATGGAAAGATCATCATCCAGGGGAAAGGAGTAGGTAAACATGGAGAGGTGGAGAAGGTATGAAGAAGGGATTGCAATACACTAGTTTGGGAGAAAATTGTGAAAATGAGCATAGCTTCTTAGAGACAAAAGGGCACGACATCGAGAACGGGATGATAGGCCTGATTCAGTATATAGGCTCTCATCTGGAGGCGCCTAAGGCTAAATGGAGACCACAATGGTGGATTACTGTCAAGGTGAGTGAGAAGGGAGGCAGACGCAAAATATATAAGACAGCCAAAATTAAGGGTGGAGAGGATTAAGGTAATAAAGAGATGGAGGAGTGTTTTGTGGTCTGAACCCCAGGATATATGAGAGATTATTTTGAAGATTTAGTTTCAATTCCATTTGTTACAATGGATATTCCTTGCTGTGATATTTTGTCTGTTATATTTTGTTTCTAAATCTCCCTGTATGCAAGGAATGGTTGGGGTTACATCCACTGGTAGCACGCAGGATTGAACGCTGGTCAGCAAGATGCTAGCCCGGCATGTTACCAGTGCACTACACAGCACATAACTATTGTGACAACAGGCTTTTTCCTTAACAGAGAAGAAGCTTATCTGAAGTGCAGAATGGATGGGAGCATCATATAGAAGAGTGGAAGTTGGGAGCCAATCTGTGAATGAAAAAACATGATGGAAAAGGTTTTAGAATATCAAAAGCCGTTACGTTATTGCAGAATCGAGAAGCTGACGGACAGCAGGTATAGAAGGACCAGACGCAACGATGGCTAAATCATCTACATACAGGGATGACCGGATATCTGGTATTGGAACTGAAAGTAATCATTCTACAAGAAATAATGTGGCACTGAGCACACTGCCTTGAGGTACACCTCTGAATTGAGGGATATTTGGATAAAAAAAAACTATTTCTATCATAATTATATATTTAAATGATAATATTATACAACTTGTACAAATGCCTATTATACCTTTACAAAGAATAATGGAAGCATATATGCACTCTGACAAAGAAACCATTTTATTTAGCATGCTTGGAAGTGAAAATTCAATGGGCAGGTGAGGACATGTGCCTGCACACTGCAAACGCTGGGCCTATAAAGGTGAGCAGTGATGAATGCCATGTTCGCATACAAATCTGGTATGTGTCTTAAGCATTTTTTGCATGTGTATTTATGCTCGCTCTCTCGCTCTCTCGCTCGCTCTCTCGCTCTCTCTCTCTCTCTCTCTCTCTCTCTCTTCTCTCTCTCTCTCTCTCTCTCTCTCTCTCTCTCTCTCTCTCTCTCTCTCACACTCACACTCACACTCAACACTCACACTCACAACTCACACCACACACACACACACCACACACACACACACACACACAACACACACACACACACACACACACACACACACACACACACACACACACCACACACACACACACACACACACTCTCTCTCTCTCTCTCTCTCTCTCTCTCTCTCTCTCTCTCTCTCTCTCTCTCTCTCTCTTCTCTCTCTCACACTCTCACACTCTCACACTCTCACACTCTCACTCTCACTCACTCTCACTCACTCTCACTCTCACTCTCACTCTCACTCTCACTCTCACACTCACTCTCACACTCACTCTCACACTCACAAAATCTATGTGTACACAAAACCTAATCAGGTTTGGAGTCTTCAGCCCACAGGCTAGCACACTCCTAATGCTAAGATGTCTCCCTAGGATTCACATAATGTATGGATGTGGATGTATATTTATGAAATCATTATCAACCCTCTAACCTTTACGGAGATAAATAATGACACCTTTCTTTTGCAAGATTAAACGCAACAAAATGTGATGTGCACCTTCTCATTTAAGTATGAAACGACCTGTGGTATATTTTAAGCAGATTTGTTCCCTAGGTAATTATGAAACATGTGCCTCACATTTCCCTGATGCACAAGCCTATGGCTCAGGATTTGGAATGTTATAGAGTACAGGTCAGCAGTAGGAAGTTTCTGACTGAGAACATGCAACCCTAAGATATTTGACAATAACAGTTCTTAATACTGATGAGTTTTTCAAGTCATGGAAAAAAGGTTTCTTACATTGCCAGTACTTCCTCTTTGCCACAACTGTCAAGCTATATCTCTTTGGTCACCACCAAATGAATTTACAGCAGTGTAACTGTTCTACCCTCCTTTGTGCTTTAGTCACCCTTTAGTAATAAGTGAATTTCTGTTGTCCATGCCTCTCCTTACTGATAAAAGGCGTTGAGAAGTTTTAGCTAGATCTGACAAGATCTTGTAAGACAGTATTAATAGAGAATTTTGCAAACCTCAGACTGGATACCCATGGCTGATAGAATCAATACAATCATGCTCATATTTTACTAACAATGGAATCAATCAGCATACAGATTAAAACCACTAGTCCTGTTTCCACTGGTACAGAAGCTCCAATGGTTCAAACCAGTAATTCTACTATGTTTGGGCAGCTGAGGTACTATACAATAAACAACATGCCCAACAGGTAACAGAAATGGAGTCCAGTAGGCCTAGGTTACATTTATGTTGATGTAAGTTGCATCAACATCAGTTGGCTTTCTTATTCTTAAATTCACTGGTTTGGAAATTAGATACTCTGTTCCCAAACTTACTGGACAATTCAACCAGTATATTCCTTGCTTTCAATGTTACTGTTAATTTTCATGTCTGGTTGCACATACATTCTCTCCAGAAAGTATAAATAGATATTTAAAGAACATAACAATCTTGGAAGATACAAATGTCCACATTCAAATTCTTTAACAATGACTTCTTAATCATACTTCTAACATAAATTGGATTAAATAATATGAAGAATTATTACCATGCAATAATAATCTGACACTACAAATTATCATTACTATAATTAAAATGTGAATGGAAATAATGCAAATCTATATTGATACACAAAGAAAATAAATAAAACCAAGTAGTACTGGGATAAATACATTTTCAGGAGTTCCTTGTGCATGTAAATTATTGCATTTCATCAATTGCTCATTTATCTTATATATGCATTATCAATTACTGGAACTTTGGGTCAGTATTGAACCCTGGAAAGAATAATACAATACAGTATTGTTTTTTAACAGACAAAAATATGAACTAGGTAAAGTAGTACACCTTTTAAACTACTACTAAATCTACAGTTTACATGAATAGAATCCTGAAATGTAGTAGTTACCGCATAAAAGAATACACCCACTTAAACAATATAGAATATTTGTTTTCCTACTTAAACCAAAACAAAATCTTCAAAATGCCAATAGGGTTCTTCTTTAGGGAAGTAGGAAACATGCACTGGGAATCATTCAAGAGTAAAATGACCTTATTTGCAATCACTCATAACCAACTGGTGCCAGTGCCATACTTATCCACCATATTTATTTTTGTTGTTTTTGATTACACACCCATGGCTTCACAAGGAGTTAATTAATAAAGAACTTACCCCATGCCTTGAAATTTCATTAAAACCCTTTTAATTCTACCACATTTACTGTTGTTATTAATGCTAATACTGTCATGACGATAATTATCATCATAATTATAACTAATACTAATAAAAAATAAAAACTTTTCAAAAATACAAGGATCATGGTTAAGAGGTCAGAATATGGCTCGTAAAAATTGACTCCTTAGTAACTAATTGCCTTTGGAGCCACCTATGTGTAAGCATAACTAAATAAAACCACAGTGTGAAGTACATGCATAGCTGTACTCTTGGCACCAAAAGGTTAAAAGGGAAATGAATCATCAATCATTTTTCCAATTTTCAGATGCAAATATAAAACCAGAAGAAAAAAATACTTAACAAATTTACAACCTGTACCAGTGCAGAGAAAATGAAAGAAATACATATTCTAAAACAGGAAGAAAGAACAAAAATATGTTTTATACAATTTGGATTTAACTGGTAACAAAATAATGGCAATAACCAGCTTTATTAGAACTTCTTATCAGATAAACAGAAAAAGCAATAAGATCTGTGATTCTAGGATTCCAAAAACTCTTTTATTCTGCTAAGCTCCTGAGACTTGTTTTCTAAATAAAAAACAAATTGACTCTGTAGAGACAATTTTTCCTGGTATCTAGAAACTATTCCAATAGATCCTAAACATCTTCCTTTGCTAAAGCAAGTGTCTGGAATGTGTTTGATAAAAATGCACAGGGGTGTTCAAATACTATTCTGTATTGATCCAACACTGATGACGATTTCTTGCTGCACATCACAAAACACTAAAACAATATTCAACTGTAATTTTAATATGATAAATAGTTTGAACAAATTGTCCTCCAAAGTAATACTTTAGTATAAACAATTTCTTTGGACTGCATATGCACTAATGTTGACTGAACAAAATCTTAATTCCATTGGTACCAGTGGTACTTTTCCCTAGAACTGAGAAGCAAAGTAAAAATGTGTGGACGACATTATACAAATGGCAAGCAACCTTGACCATATTATATAAAAATAATAATGCATTATCATATGAATTTGAAAATTATTGGCAAGATAATTAAAAAGAACTATAATCAAAATAAACAGTAGCAAAGTCAAGAAAAAAAGTTTTACTGCATAAAATCTTCCTCTAAATACCTTATTGAATTAGCATGAATCATCCAAAATAAGCCATGTCAAATTATCTTTCCAGAAATCAATGAAAGTGAACTGAGATAGGACTGCCAGCAGCATGCAAACTGAAACTTGCAGATTTTGAAATATTCTGAAGGAAAATGCTTTTACTAAAGGTATCATACAGTTACAACCATTATTAAGAAAAAGAATTCTACATTGTATTTCTAAATTCTTACTTAAAGGAAACCTCCTTCACTTTCAAATCTTCAAGAGTGCCTCCTATACTGCCATGCTGGTGATGAAAAGGAATTGATGGAGAATGTACAGAAAGATTACCCTCTATGGAGAAACCACCTCTGAGCAATGCATTCATGGGCATGTTATTCTTTTGAAACCTACTACTGCAAGCAGCTCCTGTGAATTACTGGGACTGTGGCATCATATCTGCAATGTCCTTCTATAAATGCCAAATTTAGAGGTCCATGAACAGATTATGGCATTGCATGATGTTATAGTTTTTGATATTAGCATGAACTGATTTGTGGTAAACATTTGGTAATCAAGAGACAAATACAGGCAACCAGCTTTGATGATTATTTCAATAGATGGACAAATATGTTAAATCTCTTAGGAATAACAGCAGATTGATACAAAATAGAAGAGACATAAAATAAAAATTACATATGTATTTAACTTTATATTTTTACAATTAAGATTTTGATATGAGATTATGATGTCAAATTATTTGAAATCATAATAAAGACAAATAATCACTATACTTCCTATTGTTTACAGAGGGAACAGGTACAAGCCAAGACAATAATACTTGATGTTTTGAGCTTTGAGCATTTCTTAATTATCCAGGCTTGCTGAAGACTATGGATTATAACTTTATAAATTGCTTTTAAATTCATTACCAAGTATAAATTGTTCTACATTTAAATTGTAATTTCAAAGGTGTGAAGTTAAAAGCTGAAGGGGCACCAGTTATAAAAGAAAGGAACAGTACAAGAAATATACATATATATATATCTACATAGATATGTCTTCAATGCCAAAAAAAGAAGAATGAAAAAAATAAGATATTGGAAAAGAATGAATACAAGCATCTAATCAATTCTTGAGTCACTCTGAGGAACTGTTAAGGAAATCATCTGTATACTTACAAAAGAAATTAACAGCTTTTTCTCAGAATTATGAACTAAAGTATTCTATCACTACAACAATCTCATATTCAAGCAGAATATTTGATTATAACTGTGTAAAAGAAGAGCATTAACAAAGAATTAACAACTGCAATCTCAACAATACTTCTATACAAGATCTACAAGTACATTTTTGTGAAATATTTACAGAATATTTACTTTATTCTCTTATAGACAGAAAACTGTGAATAACACTGTATCTGGGAAAGTTCTAAAAATATTCTTAAATATTACTGGACAGTTTTCATTCTCTTTTTCTAGCATTTAGAAAACTCCTGAACAATATACCAGGTTCCTACACAGACAGTCACTGCCTCCGAGCTAGCAAGTAGCACATCGAAGTGCCCTGCTCCCATACTTATGGCTCTGATATTCATCAAAGAATAAGTCCAAAACTCCCATTCATTTATTTAAGGGTAGACGAAAACTGTCACTTTTTTTTTACTTAGCAAATTCTATTATACAGCTAACATTAAACAAAAACTGCAGAGCCAACATGTGATATAAGCCTTATGTAAATATGCACACTGCCCAACAGGTCCTCACTTGAGATATAGCAAACAAGTATTACATTCAACCGGGTAATAAGACTGTTCCAAACATTTAATTTTAACCAATAACTGAATGCACAAAAGAAAATGAAGCATATAACATTTGAGTATATAGAAAATTAAATCTGCTGTTACCATTAGCACCATATCTATCAAGACAGATGTGATGTAAGTTACATTAAGGCAAATCTTCACAGGATCAGTATGTGTCTGGCCACAAGCACTTCAAAACTTATCACAACATTTGATGTTCAACTTGAACAATTAAGCTTTAGCTGTAGATCAGTCAGCAGGGTATAAACAAGGAGATTCCACCCACAACTGTATATGTTATTAACAAGCACTTGCACACCACTGCAGAGCAAAGGTATCTTGGAGAGGGAACACTGTTGTACCACATCAGGTGTCATCTAAGTAAAGGTGGTATCATATTTAGGAGAGGAGAACTGCAAGATCTGTCTTGTTAATGTTTTTTCAGCAATTACACATAATGCCTAAAAACTAAGAAAGATTTCTATGAACAAAAATATGGTTTTAAAGTTATAAAATTCAACATGCCTCTAGTGTACATTTCCTAACTTCAACTACAAATCTGAAATAATATTTGTGATAATGAATCACTAAAGATTTAACTACAATTTATCATAATCCTTAGAAAAAATAAATAAAACAACTTTTCAACAGACCTGTATACATAATATGAAGGAACAGCATTGCTGACTAGTCAAAATTACAGCTTTTGCAGTCTTTCTAGTGCAACTCTATATTTTTTTTTGCATGACAGTTACAAGTGTAAGCCATTTATAATTCAATACTATTCGTCCATAAAGGCATTGTGTAAATACCACTTACAATACAGGAACATGTTTTGTTCAACGGCTTTGGTATATCTCACTGGCATCAGTGAGGTTCTTAGGCTTGAACTAACACTTTTTGTACATAGATAACACTAAATCCTGTGAAAGATCAAGCACAATCAAATCTGAAATCAAATCACTAAAATGCCTAATTAACAAATACACTTCCTATTTAGCTGAAAAAGTGATGATTTAGATATACATATATTTACATAGTATTTCCATTCACCATCATATGTACATGTATTTTTGCATGAAGTGGAATGGATATTAAATTCATTATAAAGAAAAAAAATCATGATACAAACACTGGAGGAGACACTAATGATAATAAACAAGTCAATAAGTATATGCTGTTAAAGTCTCTACAAATGACATTATATTGATACATGAAAAGAAATTTCAAATATAAAAGTTCAGGTTTTCCAAAGATATTTTTAAAAATAGTATAATAATAATGATAACTATAAAAATATTAATAATAATAGTGATAATAAAGTGATGATGATGATGATGATGACGATGACAATGATAAAGATAATAATAATGATGATAATAATAATATAATAATAATAATAATAATAATAATATAATAATAATGATAATGGTGATAATAATGATAATAAAAACAACAATAAAAAAAATAATAACAATAAGAAAACAATGGTATCATCATGATGATACTGCAGTGATTAAGATGCCTAAGATAATGACAATAATGATCATAATGATGACAATAATAATAATAAAAATAATACTAACAACAATGACATTTATAAAGATAACAACAATAATAATAAATAACGAATAATAAGCAATAACGATGATAACAAAACCAATAATAAAAAAACCCTTATCATCACTGCCATCATTATCATAATTACTACTTTTAATCATTATTACTATCACTGTCTTCATCATCATCATCATCATCACATCCATCATCATCATAATTATCATCATCATCACCATCATCATGACGATCCTCACTATTTCACCTTCACTATCATTATGACTATAATAATAATAGTAGTAATTTTAACATCAATATCAATATCAATATTAACATTGGCATTAACATTAATAATGACAATAATGGTGATGATGATAATAAAAACATTAATAGTAACAAAAACAAAAACACTAATAATATATATAATAATAATAATAATAATAATAATAATAATAATAATAAAAATAATAACAATTATAATAATGACAATAATAATAATAATAATAATAATAATAATAATAATAATAATAATAATAATAACACAATAATAATAATAATAATAATAATAAAAATAATAATGATGATGATGATAGTAATCACAACAATTATTACAATAAATCAATGATTATAACAATGATAATGATAATGATGACAGAAAAAAAACAATGATAGTAACAACAACAATGATGATGACGATGCTACTAATGATACTAATATTAGCAATAATAATAATCATAATAGTAATAATAACAATAATATTAATAATGTTGATGATGATAATAATAATAAATAATAATACTCATGATGACAATATTTAGAAATAAGAATCATAATAAGAACATATGCAATGAAAATGAATAAGGAGAATACGCTTAGGATGTACGAACTCGCACGCAAAGTCATTATTTTGTTATCGGATCACTCAGTCAAGAGTTTCCTGTAGTTTAAATACAGATGGTGCAAATTAATATAACAGAAACAGCATGGGCAAATTTCTCATAGTGCTCAATTTTTTTTTCTTCATTAAATTTGTCTTTTCTAATATTCAGAGTTACTAATATATACTAGAAAAAAATGTAGTTACTCATTCAGAGGAAAGAGGAACTGTGATAAAAGGATAATTTTCTCTAAACACATTCCATAACTGGTGAAATGACTAAGTTCCATGAGAAACATAACTACAGCTCCTCCTAAGGGTGTGCAAATGTGTCCATTCATACAACTTATGATACAAAAGGGATCAGCAAACTCCTGACAGTACACGCTATAAATTCAGCCTTCGATATGTCAGCGCCTTCATTTAAGACTAATATATTAATGGGTTCCACTTGATATTCTCCTAATAAAATTACAATTTAACAAAGCTAGGTCCTAGATATTCTCTGAAACAAGATAAAGTGAAGGACTATGACATCCTAGGTTGAAACTGATGCAAATATAAAGTGGCAATCTTGAACTTCCAGACAGTTTCCATTCAGAATATCACCAGAGTTGCAAAAAAAAAAAATATTTGTAGATCAAGAGAAAAGTTTAACAAAAAGGAAAACCCTTGTGAATCAACTAGAGACATTCAGCTTCTGAAGCTCAAAGAATTGTACTACACTCCTCCACTGAAAATAACATACTTCATCTGAACGAGATCATTACTCTCTTGATGAAGATATAAGGGCTAGAACATAGTGTATAAGAAGGTCCTAAACATGGACATTACCTCATGCATCATTACTTCCTCTTGTGCACCCCTTTTAGGAATCATTTCGTGTTACCAGTATCTTTCACACAAACAACCTTTTTGGTACATTTTAATCATGCTGACCCTTTTTGTAATTCCAATTATTAGAGACATTGCAAAAAAAAAGTTATTCCAAGAAATCATCATCAGAAATTAAGAAATAATCATTATATATATATGAATACAAAAAACAATTCTTCCTTTGCAAAATAAATTAATGGGCATAATTTTAAAGAATGCACTTCTTTTCTCTACTGGTATCCTAAGCTTTATTTTTACTGGGTTCCATTATTCTGTAACTGTTTTTTATTTAAGAGTGACCTGAAGGAAATGAATCGGTGAGAAAAGTACAAGAATATGAGGCAGAGTGTTGTAAAAGACACATAATCACATAAAAGTCAGAGATACTGTCCCACTTTAGCTATTTCTACTATGTGTAGTATGTCACCAAATGCTGTACATTACACTCTTTGCATTTATCATAATCTTTCATTCAATAAAACTTAATGTCTATATATATATCTTATAATACTAACTAGGGATCGAGCCATATCGTAGTCTTAACACAGCATCTGCATCACAGATGTATTTGCCTGAAAAAAAAGAAAAAAATTAACAATGAAATATTGATTATGATACTTAAAAATTATTGGAAATCATGTAAGTCTTTCCAAACACTGGCTATTGTGTGTACTTCATAAATATTAAAGGAGATCCATGAAACAAGAAAAAACAACAGACATCTAAGGGTTGAAAATATTTCTTTTTCTGTCTTGGGGTGTGCTATTATTTTACTGCTATGGCTAAAACTTTCAGCTGGTTCTCTCAAAATAAATGGAGCATTGACATGTGCACAAAAAGGAAGAAGGAAAAAAAGCCAGCCTTCACTATCACTCTTCCACAAACTCTACCTTCTTTTGTTATTCATGAACTGATCAAGTGTATTATCAAATTATATGGGGTTTTCAATACTATTATAAATGGCTATCACTCTGGAATTCAGACTGATATGTAATAACTTTAATGTCAAGGATTATATTTTGAAAGAAGCTACTGAAGGATATGTGTTGCATCCTTTTAACGAATGTCTTTTGTTACCAAGGACATTGTAACTACTAGGCAGAGACTTGTAAAGAGAGATTGGAAATTAAAAATAAAAGAAGCCAAGGAAGTACTGCCTAGATTAGACTCATTTAGCCTTTAGGAAGTTTTTTTTTTTTTTTCCATTAATAAATCAAATGTCATCTGTTAGCTATGCCTGGAAGAGCCAGTGCCACAGCTCTGTCAACTAGTCTGCTACCCATGTTTCAAAATAAATAGCAACTTTGACTATAAATAAGGTTTTCCGATCATATATTTCTATTCATGTAAAGAATGAAATATGAAAAAAAAAGAAAACTGAGAAGAAAACACTATTGCTTGAATTAAATCCAATATTATCAATAATTATCAATCATGAAACTGTCCATACAGAAGTGTGATTGATTCCCAGGATGCAACAGGGCCTCCAATATACAGACTATAGCACTTGATCAAGGAGCACAACAGAAAACAAGAACATCAAAACACAACACTGTCTCTCTATTATGGGGAGATGGCTTTGTATAATTTGTTATCACTGGCAGATCAGCTCATGAAAACAGAGCAGTGAGGGTTTGGAAGAGCAGCGATAGAGAGTTGTCTGGTGATTCTTTTTTATTTTGTTGGTTGAGTGCTAACTTTAGTCTGAGAATACCAAGTCAGTTTAGAGCCTAGCTGAAAAATAGACTTGGAGGACAGACAATTTTGTGTATGGACGTGCAAATGCCACACCCCTACAACACACACACACACACCATCCCCATTTATAATAACAATATATTTTTAAATGTTAGATACACACTTACCTGAGACAAATCTCTTCTTTATAAGTGAAACTCGATACCCTGAGCCAAACAGACTAAATTCTAGCCCAGATACAGTTGTCCCTTCACAGTTGAAATAAGCCGATACAGTGGCTGGTGTGGATGGCCCAGCTGCGACTTCAACTTTGCTCTCAGTGACCCCACACCAACCACGTCGAGTGCTGTGACAACTCTGTCATCTTCCACATAGCTTTCTGCTCGTCTTTCAGCCTTAAAATGACAACAACAAAAAAATGATCATATAAAGAACAATTTACATTTTGTAATGCATATAATCACAAACATTATCTTAAACAAGAAAAAAATCCTTCTTATCTAACTCTACAGGTACACAGAGTACATACAAACCAGTATATCAAGTTCTGGTTTCCCATATGATAAATAAATGAACAGACCCTAGTTTTGAGAAGCACTATAAAATCATTCAAAGAGACTACAATCAAATCATATTCATGCCCCAAAACACTGTAGCATAAATCAACTTTAAAACTGTCTGTGGCCATTTAAGGTCCACACAATGCTGAACTGTACAATTAAGTTCAATCTAATAGAAATGTATCAAATTTATATTTCATTCAATTTCATAATGCAAGAAAGAAAGAGGCACATACATCCTCGTAAGTGGACACCCAAGTCCTCACATGCTACAGGATGGGAAAGGTACAAATACATCTTCTAACATTTCTCTATCATACAAATGAAGTTCTGTGTTAATTAGCTCATGGAGGATACTATGCATAAATTTGCCAAGATAATCGGAAAATGAAAAGAGATAATTCAACTCACCACTGTCCTGAAGGCTTTGACTGCATATTTCCAACAACACCATCCACCGGCACCTTAATGTTCAGATTGAGCAATGGAGATGGTGAAGCAATGGCATGAGGATTATACTTATAGTCTATGCGTAAATCTGTGTGGGAGTCTTCACATTTCCAATACGAAACCAGCTGCAGCGGCGATGACTGAGCTCCACTTCCAATATTAACCTGAAAAACGTTCTATAATCAAATATTCATAACCTTGAAAATTAAGTATAAAATAATTTTCAATTCATTCTTCCAATGACCACAACCTATATTCTGAAACTCATCTCTTTGAAAAATGCATAAAATTCTGCTCAACACAAATGCCCAAGGCAAATGAAAATTACAAATATTCACAATATTGTTTTTTACAGTACATTAAAATAAAAGTCATCAAACCTAAAGAACAAGTGTAACAGAAAATAAGTCCTAGAAACCATAGGAAATAACCTGTTCTCTTAAATAACTTGGAAGAGGGAATGTTCACTGTAGTTTTTGTGCTTTGTTAATTGTCCTTACACACGCTCAGCCATCAGAGTCAACTGGTATGCCTTCATACCTTCATCTAATTTTCCCTTTTCTTACGTTTTGGGGATTCTTGTTTCAAATGTTATCAATATCAATATCATGATAATTATTATTGACATTATTTAAATGTTACCAAGAACACTAATGGCAATAATAATAATAATAATAATAATAATAATAATAATAAATAATAATAATAAAAAAAAAAAGGAAAAGGAAAAAGGAAAAAGGAAAAAGGAAAAGAAAAAAGAAAGAAAAAGAAAGAAAAGAATAGGGTAAATAAGTGAGATAGGTAGGACTAGTAATTGACTCTTCAGCAACAAAGCCCTATGGAGTTACCTATGTGTAACGACACATAATAAAACTCGCAATGGGCATGGCATGTGTTCATACATACATACATGCATACATACATACATACATACATACATACATACATATATAATAATATATATATATATATATATATATATATATATATATATATATATATATATATATATATATGCCTACACTGGCAGCATTGGGTTAAGAGTAAAAAATATTGAAAACGATAGCAAACCTGGTACTTTATCATGTCCACATTAAAATAGGATGCTGAAGGGTTACTTTCTGCTTGCTTTCGAAGTAGAGCAGTGAGAGCTGGCATGTTGAAGTCAAATGCACCACATTCCTCAGTTGACTGTTCTGTATCCCTAAAGAGCCAAAAACAAAAATATTGTAAATGTAGAAGCCTTGTATAACAGCATCTAAAACCTTCATCTGATGCATACTTTTCTATGAAGTGTTACCTACTTGAAGCACTGAATTAACAGTATAGAAACATTTACCCATCTCTGTGTAACAACACTCAACTACATCATGATAATCATAAAGACAATAATTGTTGTTAGGAGCAATAATAATGATGAACATGAAAGAAAGATAAATACTTACATGGTAATAAGTTGTCTGTTGGGTAAGACATTTGTAACTCTGGCAAAATTATTAACCCTAAATGATAGCTGAGCAGGGGAGGGGTTATTGGCCAAGACACCAACAATACCCGCTGGAAAGGATACCATCATTTCTCCTGTAACTTTCACCTGACACCTGTTGAAACAAATAAGGCCATAAAAAAAATCATGTATTGTCAACCAATAAGGATATTTACAGTATCTTCCAGAAGACTATACCACTAAAATTCTATTTCTCTGCTCACTTGGACTCATCACTGCCTCTAAAATAGGCATGGCACAGCTCTTGGAATGCAACTGCAATAGGTATGGTGTCAGACAACCCAATTGTGAGGGGAGATGGCCCACGGGATGTTCCCACCATGCTGGAGGTGCGGAATTCTAAACTCGACACTGATTCTGCTCGGGAGAGTCCGGATACTGTTGCAGGACTTTGGCGTCCCCTTGGAGATGGCCCCTGAAAAATTTGTTCAGCACATTAGATATCTGATGGAAAAGAACAAAACTTTGAAATTACACTCTGTAAGAATACTTATTATATGTTCACCCTGTGAACATATCTAACCATCAAACCAACACTAACATCTATTCTTGCCAAACCAGCTAAGGTCAAATGCTAGATGGCAAGGATATGTACCACATAATCAGCCTACTCCAAGTTGCGCACCCTAAATAGCTTTACTTTGTTTGGTTCTACACGTGGCTCCTTGGGAGTTAATGCCTAGAAAAATATGAATTTAGCAGCAGCAAAACACTCAAAGAGCTCCTGATTTTTCACTTGAGTGGCTAACTGTGCATGAATCCCAGAGGGTGGCTCAGTTTGGCCTAGGAAAAACCATCAGCTTTGGGTTAACACTGCAATTTACAAAAGTTACAGTGTTTATCGTCAAATGTAATGGAAAGAGTCCACTACCTCCAGTGCTTTTCTTGATGGTGGTCGGGGTATTGCCATTGTTGGAGTGGGCGTGGATCCACGACTTGACGAGCCTCCACCCGTTCTTGGAGGAAGGGCAGGTGGAGTATCCCCTTCAGTTTCATTAAGAATTTCACTCAGCTCTATAAGAGAGAAACAAATATAAACCATATCAATAACATAGTAATACATAAATACAAATGCAGTAAAAAAACATGCACATTACGTGCACTCAGATGCATACACATATATATACTCTATCCATCTCTCTCAATCACTCACAGGTGAATATATTTCAGCAAAACTACAAATCACTAACCTTTTGATGTTCCTTCCAGAGCATAGCAAAGACATAAATTTAGTACACATTCATTGCCATATGCTCAGCATATTTCAGATAACATCTTTGTCTCAACATTGGGTAGTGCCCATAAGTATGATTTAAAAAAATTCTTAGATACGTAATGCATGAATAATTCCATATGAATTGTTTCAATTTATTAACATTTCTTTAATTTACAATCACTCTTTCATTGCTTCATTTTTATGTGCCGTATGAGTTATCTATCAAATTGTTTTCATTTACCAAATGACCATAAATTCTTATATATTTCAAATTCCTCTGTTCATTCCTGAAAAAACGTCAATGATCATGAAAAAAATTCTTGAAATCTTCATGCGACATGAGCCCCTACAGTCCCATTCACCATGACTGGTTTCCTGCAAAATGTGTGAGCTTTGCTATTTGCCAAGATCATGGAAGGCAGGTTTTTCTCCCACAAGTTTTTCAATAGCAGTATCCACTAATACGTCTGGTACTCTCTGACAAGTTTCTTCAAACTATATCCATATCATCATCCCATAACTCAATTCTCTTTGTACCCTCCTCTCCCTGAGTCAATTACAGTCATGTTTTCCTGCCTCTTTCTTCCTGTGAATAAAAAGTAGTGTATCTGACCTAGTATTTTTTGTAAAACAGCATGTTTCATCTAACCAATCCCCCATCTTTTCTTCTCCAACATTTCTCTACCACATCATATTACTAGGTATTACAGAAATACCTCCTGTAATAGGTATATAAATTTTCCCAATATATCCACTTTATTAAAAAGAGATGAAAATACATATTCAGTAATTTTCTATTATCAAAATTTCATTTTCTTGTTTTGAATATTCTATTCATATCTTTAATTAACCATTTGGATCTGCATGCCCCACAACTTGTGCATGGATTACTAGAGTAGTGACCCTCCCAAGTGGTGGCTTGTAGGCCTGAACCAGATGAACATTCATGTGCAGTATCAAGATTTCTTTATTCCTCTTTTCACTGCTACTGCTGTTTTTGGAATTTAGCAATTGCTGGAGGCCACCCATTTTAGGCATTCCTATAGTTCTGTCTCTATCAAAATGTATTTAAAAAATAAAAAATATGCAAGAATAATCTTTTATAATAATTTCATTAATATTTTAAAGTTAAGCAGACTAACCACTTACAGTCTATGTCCTCATTATGGTGCTTAAATTCATTCTGCAGAATGCTATTATTAGTGGGTGATTCTTCCTTTGTACAGGTATCAAAAATTAGTTTTTACTCATCTCTCCCCCTATGCATAATGGTCTATCTAATGCCACACGAGACTTACCAGCATATCTATCAGCACGTGGGGGTGGAGCCAGCACAGGAGATGTTATAGAGCTAACAGATGGCGCTGGTGATGAAAGACCTGAAATATATTGGTCAAATAGAATACTTTCCTCATCTTCATTCCACGTCTTATCTACTGGGATCTTTTATATTAAATAGTGTTAAATAACCTTCTTTCAGTTGTTCTTGGCCTTCCATTCTCTTGCATTAAAAGGAATTAACTTTTTATATACCTGAAATAGGCATAGAGTTGCAGCACAGATGGGTGAGGTAATAATTTGCAAGTAGCAATGACATTGTTAAATAAATGGTTGTCTTGTAGTAACAGTTAGTTAAGCAAGAGAGTATTCAGGTAGCATTTAGCAAATCAAGAAAAAAAGTATATAAAAAATATATCAAATATTTCTTTTTAGCCCTTTGTCATGTTCACAGTGATTTCAGTTTATTAACTGTTTACACATAGATGGTTCTACAAGTACACCTTTTCCAAGGAGTCAAGTATTAGTCCTGTGTACCTCACCTGTTTACCCTTTTCCTTGATTTTTAGAAATAACATTTTCTATTTCTTATTGCCATTAATACCTTAATATCATAATCATCATAATGTTAACAACAACAACAACAACAACAATAATAACAATAATGAATGATATACAATGATATCAAAAAGTGATAAAATACAATCAAGAGTGACAGAGAAGAATATTTTTCACAAAGACTCAAGAAATGGGGAAATCAAATGAGGTAACACCAGGCCTATTAACTGACTCCTTCATAACTGAGCACTTGTGGAGCCATTTGTGTGCAACAAAATTCACTTAACAAGTACCCAATGCCCATGAATAAAGGGTTAAACATCAATAGAAATAAAGATGGCATAATCAATTCAAATATAATCCCATCTACAGATCTTACATTTAGATATATATGTATAAAATCATGATAGGTCTGAAGCCTGAAAATCTAAGAAAAGGTTTGAAAAGTGCATTTGATAACTGCACAATCAGGATTTCATGCTTACCATGAATAAAAAAGAAAAAGCAAAGGGTGAAAATAGGCTAATACCTATCAATTTTTTTTTCTTAATTTCATTTGCCACTACTGATACATGAATCATCCATTCTTACTTGTATTTTTCATAGGCACTATTTTCCTATGATACATAACATGCTCGGTCAAAAATATGATATGCACTGCAGTTATCAGACTAAGAGACAACTTTTTAAAAAAATGCTTTATTAGAGAAAAAAAAAAAACATTAGGATTTGGTAATGAAATGATTACCTGTCTCCACAGTGCCAGCTACAAGCAAATATGTAAGTCAGCTAACCTGTTAATGCATTACCAACCTGTTAATGCATTAGATGCTGGGGACATGGGTCTGTTGACAGCAGTGTCCCTACAGTGCTAGTTGCTAGAACCCCTCTTGGACTGCTATCACTGGTCCCAGAGCTCCCACCAAAGGTAAGATTTAATCCTAACAGGTCTGCAGAACTTGTCTTGTTACTGCTTAAACAAAAGAAAACAATGTGTTAGCAACATGCATCTGATTCTCTTAGTTAGCAGTGCTTGCTAGAACATATTTTCATAAACTGCTAGTCCTTGTAGTATCAGCTTTCTGGTCTTTCCAGTTTTGATGCAAAGGCTATTGAGATCATGAAATATCAACTGAGCTGACTTTGTCTAACCACTGTGATAGCATAGAATACATAAAATACAGAAAAAAATTCACATTGGCTCAGGTTCTCCCTTCTTGTCAATTCATGTGGCTTGACATAACACCTAGGCTACTAGAATTTGCTCTTGGAATGTATATAAAGTGCTGTTTACTCTGTCTCTTGGAGGTTCAATGTGCTTTATGTTCTATGCAGATCCCATGGAATGAGTTTTTCTGACTTCTGTAATTCAGAGTTCTTCCCACTTTTGCTATTTTTTACAGTAAGTTTCAGCAAGTCCTTTTTTAGTCCTTTTGTCTGCATACAAGTGACCTTTGATTCACTCTTCCATCTTTTCTGTTTCCTGTGTTGTTTTTTGCTGCTTCTCTCCCTGCATCTTCCCCTTCATACACAATTTCCTCATTATCCAGTGCAGTTTGTTTTTTCTACAGTATTGTGTAGATGGGGGAGGGGCATCTTTCCTTTGCCTTTCATCCTTTTTTTTATTCTTATACATTTCAGTAAATATCTTCTGCTTGTAAATTAACCTTCTGTGTATTTCTCCCCCTCAATACCTTAATTTTTTTTGTCTTTAACCCTTTGTATCCAGATGCCTCCCTCTGGCACATGGATGAAAATCCAGGAATTAGACTTACTTGTCTGGGGACTCTCCCAGGTGTGCAGCTTGCAGGCCCAGCCCATGCTAACACTTGAGTGTGGGTATCAAGGTTCTTTGCCTCTCCTTTGCAATACTATTAGTTTATATGCTGGAGTTATGTTTTTGCTGCATTATTATTTTCCAAGATTTATATTTAACATTTGTTATGCTTATCAAGTTCTTCATCATTTTTTTTTTCCAGCATACCCTATATTATCTATCCACTCTGTGCATTAACACTAACATTAAGCAATAATATCTTATTTGTGTTACCTTTTTATTTTTTTGTATAACATGTTCCTACATATGGATATAGTACCCTCACTGTATCCAGCATTCTCCCAGATGTGGCTAGTATACTCCATCCTCATTTACTGATGGAAATGTCACAGAAGCCCCTTCCTGAAGGTCTGCAGAGTCAATCTTCTCCTGAAAACTTTGTGCATTCATAACGAGACTTCCTTGTCACCTACCATTTGAAAACAATTTTCAATAGTGTGACATTCCTGTCATCTCCAGACTTTTCCAAAACATGGTAACATTCCATACACAACTTCCCTTGTAGGCTCTCCTACTCTGAAGACTATCATACAGGCATGTTTCTTCCCTCCACCTTCTTGTGAATGGAACATGAGCATAAATCAGTAATTCTGATTCTGTATGGCATATTTCACCGTCAAAAAACACATTCTCAATCCATACATCATTACTCTTATGTATCCCTGTCACCTCCTGGTATGTCTTTGTCATTGTACATCTAAATACATAAAAATATATAAATATATGTCATGTCCTAAATGTCAATCTTTTTTTGTTGCTGTTTATGTACTTTACTTACATATTCATGCTAATCTATCTCCACCTTCATTTATAAGTAAGGAGTTAGTGCAAGACTTCCTTGAAACTTCTGATAAGTTTGTATTTATCATAACACTGAAATGGCAGGGACACTTGAGAAGTTGCAAGTGAGGTGACAAGCAAGCTGCAGGGTTTGCAGTTTTCAGGGGTTAAGGGGGTTACTGATTTGGCTGACCCAGAATCATGCTGCCACCATTCATCAGCTACACCTCAAGGCTAACTTTCCTTCCATCCTTCCATCTCTGATGGGTTTGTAAGACAGGCCAGTGATTCATCTGTGATTTTTCATTTGATTCAGCATCTGCAAGATGTAACCTGTGAGCTAAGAAGAGGGTCTCTTCTTCCAGTCTTCCATTTAGTGTTTTTTCTGGTTAGTTGGCCTGTAAGTCTGTGTCAATAATCATTCTAGTTCAATATCTATTGCACCTTACATTACCCTTTATTTTTCTTTTCAAATCATCTTTTTATGTACATTTTTCCCTGAGCATAACTCCATACAGCTCCACGCTTTATTAGTGCCACTGTTTCTCACCATTTTTTCCACGTAAAAACACTTTCCAAAAAATATGACATTTGACAAACATACACTGTCCCTTCTATCTGAGTAGTATGGAGCATGTATTTTCTTCCCTGAAGTATTGCTGTGGAGTTTTTCTCTCAATTCTTAACTTT
Source organism: Penaeus vannamei (assembly GCF_003789085.1). NCBI lineage: Eukaryota > Metazoa > Arthropoda > Malacostraca > Decapoda > Penaeidae > Penaeus > Penaeus vannamei. The sequence goes on from NW_020872904.1 coordinate 64,067, forward strand.
CCAAATTTTTGGATGGGCTGCACAACCACTATGGGTGCACAAAGTCCATATATCATCAAAACTTTTGCATTAAACTCATCAAACAGAAAAAGAGCACTTTCTCTCTTTCAAATGTTGTAAACCAAACACACTTTATATTACTATATAAAGCCTCGAAGACCTCAAGACCATAAAGATGAATTGAAAAGAATTATAAAACTCTAGACTGCCATAATATATGAAACTGCAATGTTGAATATTCTATTCAAATCAAATTTTAAGCACTTCCTTCAAGCAATTTTCTTTAAGCACATTTATTTTAGATGTGCACTTCTTATTATATGCATTTCATCATTCTAGTGTTTCTAACAACTGATGTTTCTTGACTTTAAATTTGTGGAGACTCATAACTAATTTGAAAAAAAAGACACATTTGCATGTTTCACATATTCATATTCCACTAAACTGTCTAGGAACAAAGGAAGAACTAAATAAAAAATAATAATAATAATAAAAAAAATCATATTTGAAAACATCTGAAGCTTATGTTATGTATCCTTACAAGCAATGCTATTAGACATGTTATCTAAGAAAATATGACAAGTCTGTACATTGATTTACCTTAGCTGATGGGTGATGCTGTTGGAACGTTTCATGGGAAGCGAGTCTTGTGTATCTGTTGACGTTCTTTCTTGTCTGATAAAGATCAACAGCAAAACTATTAACATAAAAACAAACATACATACATATGGATAACAATACAAGTGTCAATGTGGTGTGAGTGTGTGTGAGTGTGAGTGTGTGTGTGTATGTATCTGTGTCTGTGTATGTGTCTGAGTGTGTCTGTATGTGAGCGTATCTAAGTGTGAGCGTGTGTGTGAGCGTGTGAGTTTGAATGTGTGAATGTGTGTGTGTGTGTGTGTGTGTTGTGTGTGTGTGTGTGTGTGTGTGTGTGTGTGGTTGTTGTGTGTGTGTGTGTGTGTGTGTATACAAGTCTGTGTGTACAAGTGTGTGTGCATGTGCATGTGCATGTGTGTGTGTGTGTGTGTGTGTGTGTGTGTGGTGTGTGTGTGTTGTGTGTTGTGTGTGTGTTGTGTGTGTGTGTGTGTGTGTGTGTGTGTGTGTGAGTGGTGTGAGTGTGTGAGTGAGTGAGTGAGTGAGTGAGTGAGTGAGTGAGTGAGTGAGTGAGTGAGTGAGTGAGTGAGTGAGTGAGTGGAGTGAGTGACAGAGTATGAGAAAGTGAAAGAGTGATTGAGAGAGTGAGTGAGTGAGTGAGTGTCTGTGAGTGAGAGAGTGAGTGAGTGTGAAAGTGAGTAAGAGTGAAGTGAGTAGGCGTGAAAGTGAGTAGGTGTGAAAGTGAGTGAAGTTAGTGAGTGATTGTGTGTGGAGTAAATGAGTGAGTGAGTGAATGAGTGTGTTTGTGTGCACATTTATGCTGTGTGCGTATGTGTGCGTGCATGTGTGTTTGAGTATCAAGAATAACAAATGTTCATATCTTTTATCTTTTATGTCTACGATATAAAAACGAACATAAAACATACATACAAACATACTCACACACACCACACACACATTACTTACAAACACAAACATACATAAAACATATGTATATCAGTATGAAATATTTACATATATATGGTCTTTATATGTAATATATGTGTGTGTTGCTTGTGTGTGTGAGATAAATATACATATATATTTACATCACATAATACTATATATATATAATAATATATATATATATATATATATATATATATATATATATATTATTATATATATACAATATATATATATATATACATATATATATATATATATATATATATATATATAA
>NW_020872904.1:65982-78482 GCF_003789085.1 Penaeus vannamei
TATGACCTTAATATATCTTCCTATAGTGCTATATGACCTTAGATGTCTAGCACTTATATTTTAACCAGTCCCCTCCCCTTTGTTTCTCTCCCTCCCTCCCTCCGACCCCTTGTCCATTGGTGCCAAATGTGGAGGAGGGCTTAGGAGACGGAGATGGAGGCTGAGGCCCAGTGCCAGGGTTCACCCCTATTTTGACCTTCAACCCTCAACTCCACTAATTTTGCACGGCCTTCTCTCTCCCCTCCCCCAACCCCTGGCCCGTTATCGTCGTGGGAGGGGGGGATTAGGAGGCGGGGAGTGAGACCCAATGCAGGGATATTCCCCACCTTTGGCCTCAGCCCTCACCTCAACTAATTTTGCATGGTCTTTTCTCCCTCCAGCTCTTCTGTGCCCATCCCTTCCCCAACCCCTTCTACTATCTACTTCCTAAGGTGGAAGAGCCGTGTTGAGAGAATGACTTTGTGCCAGTCCTGAACGGCCTGCGGGAACCATGGGCACGGCATTCCCCTGTTGTAGATGTCTAGCCCTTACCCCTCAAGGGGACCCTGAGGTGTCAAGACTTCCCATGGCCAGTAATGAAGACGTAATACCCTTATTAGGGGCAATGAGCCTTTATCAAATAGCCCCACCAATACAAACTCTTCCGGCTCCCCGACCCCAGGCTCTCCTTTGACCACGACTCAGAACACTACAACTACTACCCACTCCGCAATGTCTACTAGTGCATTACCTACCCAAACCGAGACTCAATCTACAGAAGATTTTCCTACTCTCTCAATTTCCTCAACTTCATCACCTCTACTACAACTTTTTTCATGAAACACCCCATCATCCCTTATTACTACCCTACAACCTTATTTTCCATCTCTCCGTAATACTACCCCCCTCAACAATACTCCCTCTTGCACACGTCCCCGACCGTTTACCACCACCAACCCTACAAATATCTTAATACTCTATGTAGCCCAGATAAATGGGACTGATTTTTCGTGATCCCTTCTGCAGCTCCTTACTCAGGCAACCCTCTTCTCTTTTAATAATGCCTCCAAAAACAAGTAGGCAGAATCCCCTTCCGTACCCGACGCGATCGCTCTCGTCTCGTAACAGTCACATCTGAAACAAACTATAGCATTAACAAAGCTAACATCTCTCTGGCAACCCCATTCATGCAGAACCTCATCCAACTCTTAATACTTGTACCGGAACTGTCTCTATCCCCCCAGCAAACTGCCCAGTCGATACCAAAGATTGGTCAGATTGTGGAGAATACTTACTCGGCTGCCTCAAAGACCAAGACGTGAAATCAGTACACCCAACAACAAAAGCGAGAGATCTTGCCCTTCTTGCCCCGAAAGGTGGCCCACCTTCAAACAACCTGGGGCCGGATTCTCAAAAGAGCCTTAAGTTAAGGCCGCTGGGGGCCTTAACCGTCCTGCGGCGACCTAAGTTAAGGCCCGTCAAAGGCGCCGTATCTCGGACTTAGCTTCGTATGCACAAACGTTTTTAAGCCGCCTTATCCCTGCCTGAAATCCCGCAGAGCCGCAAATCACTTCAGGCGTCGGATCTTCGGTGGTCAATCACAGCGGCCGTTTCAGGCGGCTCTTGGGGTATCTTGACCAATCACAAGCCGTAAATGCCAATCAGCTGATTTCGTAAACACAACGCTGTGTCCAGTCCGTGGCATGATAAATTTTTTCAACAAAATTGGTATTATTGAAAATGTAACCCCACACCAAAATTAAAGAATCTCAGCTTACCCAGTGGTACAACACATCATTTTAAGAATTTGCCTCTATACCATTTTCTGCGCAAATTGATAATAACGGTTACAGAGGGTATAAAATGCACAATATCCAGGAGCCGCAGTAAGCTTACGCCTCCAATGCCGCGACAAATGACAAAAAGTCGTTAAGATTGACGGAAAATCAGACGGATTTGTAGCGGATGACGTAGGCAAGGGAAATCATGTGAGCCAATTAGATTCGAGCGTGAACGTGATGTGAACATAGACACTCAGTAGAACCAAACAGATATGGAATAGGTCATCACGTGGCGAAAGAGATGTATCAATATACTATGCTTTGTAGTATTCTAATGATGTTTCTCGAACTTACCCCTCAAATTAACTGATATGTATCATGCCCTCCCCAGCTATCGGGACCGATATCGTAGTTACGCTTCGTTTGCGAAGGAAATGAGCGCTAGATTAGCTCGAAGCACGACGAAAGCTATCATAGAATTCTATTCACCCAAAAAACGGTGTGTGGTTGCATCTATCGGGAAAAGCAAATCACAGTTATGTTGGAATACTACACTTGTTGCCTTATCTAGGATTCCACAATTAGTTTATGTACACCTAATGACACCGTAATTGAGTAAAATACAAATTGTAATGTATTAATTGTTCTAGGGTTGAAAAATGTCAGTTACGCTTCGCCGTAACTCGCTAAGGCTGCTCTCCCCCTGCCTTAACCGAGGGCGCCTTAACTCGCACCAATATGGCGGGCCCCTTCCTCTGTGCATGGGCCGTAAGATCGCAGGCCGTAAGTTAAGGCGCCTTAAGGAGATACGGCGCCTTAACGCGTTTGAGAATCCGGCCCCAGGGCATAGTTAGGAATGGGGGAAAGAGAAGGGGATGATCTGGATTCGCTAGGTAAAGCGAGGAGAGCGATCTGCTATATTTCAGTCCCACTCTCTCTCTCTCTCTCACACACCAAACATTGATATATGGTTTTAGCAACAAAACTTCGAGGGTAATTGGGTATAAAGGTTTAGGTATTGATTCCCGTGAATTCTTTTATTTCGTTTGGGTGTAAAGGTTTAGGTATTGATTCCCGTGAATTCCTTTTATTTCGTTTGGGTGCCTCCTACGAACCACGACCTCCAGTCGCATTCATGAATCGCGAAACACGGTTTGGTTAGGGTCAGCTTGGGTGTGATGGGCTACCTGTCTCCGCCCCTCGCAATAATATACTTATAATAAGTATTTATATTGATTATATCAATCACGTACATGTACAAAAAAAGTATTTATATTGATTAGATCAGTTTAAAGTTTAAGATAAAAATCAATTTAAAGCGCATTGTCAGTAAACCTAATTCATTATATTGTTTCCAAAACTGTTGGTGAAAATATATGAAGTAAATGAAATGCAGTGAATGTGTGCAGCGGTGCATTAATATAGTGTTTGTAGGATATATAGAATGTAGGTGCTGCGAAACTCATCGGATTAACATATCATTTAGTGTCAAATTATTAGGTGACAGTCTTAAGACCGGGGCAGATTGGGCATTTCCCAGCGAACAATGAATTGATTGTAAACCTTTAGAAAATGAAATGGCGTATGAAATATTGTCATGAGTATTATTCTCTTTTCCAAATAAGATATCAAAAGTTTACCATTATCTAAATAGCCGCATTATCCTAAGCAGCTGCTTGGGATAATGAAAAGCCATATATTAATTAATATACGGTTCTGGGATAATGCAAATGAAGGATATTTCCGTCTGACGAATATTAATATGAAAAGTCAGTTCCAACAATGTTTAAGAATTTTTATATAGAAAATATGATAAGGAATTGAAATAAAACTATGTGATAAGATTCCATGATGATTTTCGAAATATACTTATTTCTTAAGGCAGGTCAAAAATATTCCTCGCATCAATAACTCAACAGGAACAAAAGCGACCCTTCACTCTCTCCATATATATTTCAGTAATTATTGCACTTCGCTTGATTTCCGAATTTTCCCTCCTCCTCACAGTCATCGAAAGAAAACGACGAACATTGCCAATATTACTTTCCGTACACATGGCCTTCCCTTTCGTATCTACATTGGTGGACAATCTCTCCCTGTTCGTCCATATCAACCTCCTCCCCGTTAATATCAAAACTGTTGGCGCTTTGGACATTCTGCCAAACACTGCCGCTCCACAGACCGATACCCCATATGTGCCCAACCCGGTCATAACCGGTCAAACTGCTCTGCACAAACACGCACATGTGCTAACAGCGACGGCCCCCATAATGTACTTTATAGAGGCTGTCTGTGGTAGCAACTCTCAAAAATGGCTTCACTCTACGCGAAGCCAGACAGGAAGCACGTCGACAAGGTTTCTCTCATACTCCCTACTCTAGTAATGACGCTAGGGATGATCCCTACCTTGGGCCACGGCCCCCGACTCAACTAATTTTGCATGGACTTTATCCCTCTATCTTTTATTTTTTCCCTTACTTTCCCTATCCTTTCCTCTAGCCAATTCCTGAAATGTGAGATCCGTGTTGAAAGGATGAAAGGCTGACTTCGTGAGTCATGTACGGCCTCAGGGAACCACGGGCATGGTATTCCCTTGGTAGTTGTCTAATCCTTATCCCTCACGGGGACCCTGAGGGATGGACTGTTAATTCTCCCCACTTATTTCAGGCTTCTCATGGCCAGTAATGAAGATTTTGCACCTCTGTTAGAGGCATTTAAGCTTGCCCCTTTATCAGATAACCTCCCTAGTTCTGACCCCAATTATTTACCGACCCCTGACTCCCCTGTGACCACAGCTCCGACCACTGATTCTACTCCCCCAGCGACACCTACCATCAACCTAACCCACCCTGAACCATCTACCCAAATAACTAAACCTCCAAATAACACCCCTTTCTCAACCCCAATGTCCTTGACACCATCTATTCAAATACCTCCTTTTTCTACACCCCCTCCCTTATAACAACTCTTCAACCTCATTGCCCCCCCCAACACATCACTAAATCTCTTCCTGCCACACCCTCCGCCTCTCGACCTCGTCCTTCTACAATTCCCACCTCTACAACTCTTTTGAATACTGTTTGGCCCAGCCAAATGGGATAGATTTTTTGTGATTCCCTCTACAGCCCAGAACTCTGACAATACCGACTTTTCCAAAAATGCCTTCAAAAACAAATAGGCAAGATCCCTTTCCGCATCCGTCCTGATCGTTCACGCCTTGTCACAGTTGAATCTGAGGTTCAATTCCGTGCAATATCTAACCTGGTTGACCTCACTGGTAAACCTATTCCTGTACAACCCCACTCCTCCCTTAATACTTGTACAGGAAGTTTCCCTTCCCCCAAATAAATACTTTACGTATAATAGGGAATAGTCATATTGTGAAAAACTGCTAAACTTACTTACAGACTATGATGCAACATCAGTGGAGTGTTACACAATCCCTCAGAGAGGTCGCCGAAAGTTCCACACTATTATTGCCAAGATTACCTTCCGTAGACATGATCTTCCCTTTAAGGTCTATATCGGTGGAGAATCATACCAGGTCAGACCTTATCGACCCCCTCCCCGGCAATGCCAGAAATGCTGGCGTTTTGGCCACCCTACAAAGCACTGTCGCTCCTCAGCTAGATGCCCTCTATGTGCACAACCTGGTCACGGCCGCGCAAACTGCCCCGCAAAATTTCGTACACATGGCAATTTTAGTAGCCCACACAGTATATTTTATAGGAGTTGCCCTACCTACAAATTTGAATCAGAAGTAGCAGTTCTCAGATACAAACTCGGCCTTACCCTACGAGAAGCCAGACAAGAAGCATGCAAACGAAGTTTCTCGATCAGACCATACTCCAATACTATCCAAGACTCTACCCCTCTCCCCTCCCACCCCTCTACCCAAACTATCTCTGCATCCTCAACAATACATCTTCCTCCTACTCCTCACTCTACCACATCTACCCCTATCTCCAAATCAAACCCATTTTCCATCCTATATCCAGATACTCAAATATCCACAACCCCCTTTTACCTACTCCTCAACTCCCCACACACCGCAGTAGACAAACTAAACGCCTAACCCCATCTTCACCTACCTCATACACACCTTCAACTACATTTTCATATCCTCAAATGCCTACCCACTCTTCACCCCCTCATAAAAGATCCTTCATTTCCCAAACATCCCTACCCAACTCCCCTCCAGAAACACTTGAAGACATTAGAAACTTTCTATGTATGACACAAGAGAAAGTTCCTCCCACTCAGCCATCCATCAATTTCTCTACCTAGATTCCAGATGCCTTCAAAGTGACTGCCGAAATCCATACTCCTCCGCCTGACATCCCCCAACCCTCTTCCACCCCCCCCCCACCCTTGCCTAAACCAAAAATCCTTCTTTCCCTGAACATAATCCAAGAAAATAACCGTCTCTCTCAATCACCCTCTTAATACCTCTATCCCCATTCGACCTACAATCAGAGTGACTGCATGTCCATCCCCCCTAACCCTACTACCCCAATCCCAACTCCCCCTACCCTACTACCAATCCCTACTACCCTACCCTACCCTTCCCAACATACCTCATCCTCTCAACCACCCAAGCCACCCCCCTCCAAAACCTCATCTGTCTACACAAACCTTATCTTCTCAACCACCTAAACCAATACCCCGCCCCTCCCCCCCCAAAAAAAAGCTATCCTTCCCTACTATCCTTCCCACCCCACCCACCCCTGGATACACGTGAATCTCTTCTATTGCAATACCCTCCCCCAGACCCCAATTTCCTATTGAACCCTAGGACACTACTCCTGATCCTTTACCTCAACCCTCAGATACCTAATCCCCTATTATTAAAACAGTCATACCTATCGCTATTACCCTTCGATTAATCATGGCTTTACTTCAATGGAACATTCGTTACCGTTCCCAAAGACATATATACCTACAACCCATCCATCATCTGTCTACAAGAAACCTTCATGACACATCTCCCAGTACCAATTCCAAATTTCCAATTCGTATCATCCCCTCACTCTGGCACACAATCCTCAAAACTAATTCACCAAAAAACTCTGTACACTAGATACTCTATCCAAATCATCATTCCTTGCACTGTTCTTTGTATTTTTCTCCAACGATGGATTACAGTTATTTCCGGTTAGTTTTCCATCTTTATTACTATTGACTTTAACGCTTCCAAAACCTTACTCTCAACTACAACAGGCAATTTCAACTGCCGTCACACTCTTTGGGGTGATACCATCACAACCTGTCGTGGTAGATCCCTAGATTATTTCCTGTCCACAACCGACCTCATTACCCTTAACTCTGACCGTCCCACACATTTTGACATGTGTACTCAATCTTTTTCATCCCTCTCTATGCTCTCCTATGCATACGCGGAAACATGGGTCTTTATATAATCCTTCCTTTCCAATTGCACCTTCAAAGTCAAAATTGCTTCTTCCACTTCATTCTCTTATCCTCAGATCGAAGGCGTCCCACAAGGCAGTGTTCTCAGCACTACCTTATTTCTTATAGCTGTGAATAACTTTATATCAGTATTACCACCAGGTACCCGATCATCACTTTACATTGATGACCTAATCATCTATGCCTCCGGTCCATCCATAAAATCTCTCCAGCAAATCCTCCAGTAAGCAATATAATCAGCATCTTTCTGGGCTACAAATCATGGCTCTCGTTCCTCCACCACCAAATCCTATTCCATCCTCTTCTCACGCAAACGTGCAAAACCCCAACCTCTCTCTTCTTATACGCCACTCCTTTACAATACTGCCTTTCGGAAAAGTTCCTTGGAGTTATTTTCGACTCCAGACTATCCTTTCGAGACCATATTCTCTCCATTAAAGAAAAAGCTCAAAGACGTCTTCGAATCCTATAAACTCTGCCCCACATATCATGGGGGTCAGACCGTAAAACTCTCCTCTATCTTCACACAACCTTGATTCTCTCTACTTTTGATTATGGATACCATGTATACTCATCTGCTTCTGCCACACCTTAATCATTTAGATACAATTCACTATAATGGTCTCCGATTAGCATTAGGAGCATTCCGCTCCTCCCCAATTGAGAGCCTGTACGCTGAATCAGGCATACTATCTCTTTCTCGACGCTTTACCCTTCTCTCTCTCTCAGATGATTTGGACGCTTTCACCAACACTCCTCCACCAAATTAACTATTCGTCAATCCCTAATTTTTACTTTTACCTCATCTCCCCGTTTACCAACTCCTTTCATCGTCTGCATGAATACTCCCCTTTCCAATTTTCCAACCTCTGCCCTTCTCTGTCAATTTAGTTCCTCCGTGACTTAAACCTTAGCCCCAAATTTGCTCCTCGGTATATCCTGACCCACCAAAGTCAGATATACCTCCCTCTGTTTTCCTCACTCACTTTCTTAACCATATTCCTATTCACTCCTCAAGTACGCATGTTTTCACTGATGGCTCCAAAACCACATTCGAAGCAGGTTTTGCAGTCATCTTCCCAACCTACACATTTAAATACCCTCTACCTCCTGAATCTAGTTTTCTCACTACATAATTATATGCAGTCCTCTTCGCCTTAAAACATATATACTCTCTCTTCCTCCTCTTTCACTATTTTGTTGTTGTTGTTGTTGACTCTCGAAACTCATAAAATCCATACCCTCAACTAACCCCCTTGTCTACAAAATTCAAGACTGGCTATTTCACCTGTACACGCGTTGCTGTGCGCCTTAGTCTGTTCTGCAACAGACCAGTCACCGTTTCATTCATTTTACGTACTAATTAAAGTACCATTTTGTATGATTTCGCAGTCAGATCTGTGATTATGTTCACTGAGCTCAATCCCACCCTCGCCTACTTACCAGACCCTCCCCCCCATCCTCACCCATACCTCTTTTACCCACCCCATCCTTCCCTGAGCCTCCTGTCCACCCACTCCTCATCCCCTCAGCTTATTCATTCCAACCCTCACTCCATTCTTTCTTTTTTTTACTCTCGCTTTTACTTTGACAAATTACTAATGACTAACAAAATATCTATCAGCGTTCTATTTTCTATTGTGTTATACCCTGACACTCATTTCATAACTCACCGATTCACTAAAACTCGTCTCCTCACCACTCACGCAGCCACATGCGCACATCGTCCCGCAGAAACCCGCTAATTGTACAAGAATTACATGCGTACTGTTTCCGAGATAATCGACTTGCGCCAATCGTGTATTCTTGTCTTGCATTACCTTTTATTGTGCAAATGTTGTCTTGAGGAAGCATATTCGATGTAATGAGTCGCTCCTCAAGTATGAGGACTGCATTACCAGTTTTCATTATCGTTTTGCCTCGAATTGCTGTTGGTGACGTGTGATAGACAATTTCAGTGAAATGAGATAGAACATTTACTATTAGTCAGCCGTATACTGCATGCACTATTGCACTGCACACTACTGAACTCTGCATCGTTGCATTTTTTCCCAAGGAAGCTCGTCGTTCAAGACAAGTTCTGGCGGACTGCAACACCTTTTGCTTCCTTGTAGTTCTGCACAATGCTTATCTCTTGTAGATTTTCATCTCCTGCTATCTGAGGCAATTGCAGCTTAAGCAAGTCCTCGCGGACTATTGCGATTGTTTCCCTAAGCATGTTCCTCTGTCTATCGTTGGACAGTGAATTATTGAAAAAATAAATGAAAAGAAAAATAATGCAAATATTTGAATTGACACTGTCATTGTAATGTGATATATTTTTATCATATCATACAACCCCTCTCCCCCCCAGTTTGCCATCTGAGGAACAAAGATTACCTTCCCACGTCTCCAACGCTAGGGACTTGCGACCCACTCTTGAAAGCTACAGCACATTCCATCTCAAGTACAGTGGTAACGTGTCCGCCGACCCCTCGCCCAGGCGCGAGAAGTTGCAATTGTCGCCCGGAAGTTACTGCTGTGGCTGGGCACCGCGGTGGGTAAGGACTAAGCTCTGTCGCGTCAGCACTTGCTGACACACGTTGATCGAGTCGACATTTGTCGGCACAGGCCGGGCGAGGCTCAGCTTCGCATATTGGACTTATCCTTATCCTTGATCTCAAGACGGGCTGACCTGAACGGCTCATCTGGGAGTCTCTTCCCATGCGCACCCTGCTCGACACAAAATGCTGACACTCTCTCTCTCCTTCTCTCGCTTTCTCTCTCTCTCTCTCTCTCTCTCTCTCTCTCTCTCTCTCTCTCTCTCTCTCTCTCTCTCTCTCTCTCTCTCTCTCTCTCTCTCTCTCTCTTTCTCTCTCACTACTGCCCACCAGTATTCATCCATATAGGAGGTTTATCACCATCATTCTTATACTCACCCTCTCTCTTTGAATAACATGTGGGTGTTAACCATTTTAATTGTGAAAGAGTAAAACAAACCAAAAAAAAAAAATTATCCAATGATTAATTCATTCCTTGTATTGCTTAATTAACAGAACGCGGCACACATCTTATCGAGAATGAATATCTATCTATCTACCTATCTATCTATCTATCTATCTAGCCTTAGAAATAATATTTGACGCAGAGGGAACAAGTGCAACAATGAAATCAAAAATCAGTAGTGGAGCATGTTAATCATAAATCCATTGATTGTAAGAATGGCCATGTTATCAATATTTGTGCTGATAATAGTAATATTGATTCTGATTTTGATGATAACAATAAATATAATAAAAACAGTAACTATAATATTAGTAATGATCATAATTTTGATAATGATACTACTACAAATAATGATATTGATAGTCGACAATTGATAATAATAATAATAGTAATAATAACAATAATGACAATAATTGCAGCGATAATAACAGTGATAATAATGATAGTTGCAATGATCATAATGATAACAACAACAGAAATGATAATGATCATCATAATAATAGTAATAACAATAATAGCTGTAATGATAAAAATGATAATAATAACAACAATAATGATAACGATAATAATAATGATAATAATGATAATAATAAGAATAATAATGAATAACATTAACGGCAATAATAATTATTATTATTATTGCTATCACTATAATAATAGTAATCGTAATAATATTACTACTAATAATAATAATCTATGTTAATCATCCCCATAATCCTCTAAATCTTTCCAATATTATTAGCAGTACGATATCCGATATTTATCGTCTTGCTTTAGTATTTTGCATCAGGGAACGGCTTTATGGAAACGTCGAATGCTGCGAACAGAACATCAACATTACATTATGATATTGACATGTTATCACCTCTGTATTGGTTATTTATATTTTCAATTCGTACGTTATCTCGGGAGTAAACAAATTTCAAAGAAAAGGAAATACAATGCAAATATACTCAAATATCTCAGCTATATCAAACATTCCTTTGGCTAGCATACCCGACAGAGTCATGTTAAAGCCAATGTCCGTAGCATTGTCTGCGGCCGAGGACACGAACTGCAGCGTGAAGTTTCTCGAAGAACCATTAAATTCCGGCTCTATTATCGTCGTGTTGCTGAAATCCGAGCAGTATCTGAGGGTGGAAAAGGCGTTGGTCTGAAAGCGATTACATGTATGTATCATTGTGCTGATTTGGAGCGTGAAACGTATACCAGAATTCATCTATTGCAGTATCGTTACTGACCGCAGCTCTTTGCCACGGGAGGTGTATAGTAGGTAGTCGTATTCACAAGTGTCCCCTGCAATGCGGGCCGGGCCATTGAAAATCATAGTAGCAATGTATAGCGATTGTTTTTCGGGAAACTGTAATGAAAATCGATGAATTATTACTCAGTCGATAGATGAAGGCCTTTACTCATGACTCAGCTATATTCAAAATCATCTTACCCTGACGGTGAGTGTCATGTTGGTGCCATCCCCGTAGTCATTGGGATAACCTGGAGTTGTCCATTCAAATTTCAGGCCATCGCGGATCACTAACTCCACGTCATCTAGTGCCCGGAAGAAACAGGTATCGGATCACTGATCATTGGCTGACCGTTTTTCTAAGCAATAGTTCAAGTTCGGATATTGTGATGCGGTCGGTGATTTTTACTTTATTTTTTTACGTTGTTATGAATGTATGTGTGTATATGTCCTTGAGTGTGTGTATGTCCGTATGTGGGTGTGCATACGTACACACACACACACACACACACACACACACACACACACACACACACACACACACACACACACACACACACACACACACACACACACACACACACACACACACACACACACACATAGATAGATGGATAGATAGATAGACACACACACACACATATATAGATAGATGGATAGACAGACACACACACACACACAGAATTGTTATATGGGCACCCGAGTTGGGAGCTTACCTAATTGAAAATTTATATCAATATGCAGAGTGTCATTAATTCTGATTTAGGGTTATTACCTTTGGGGATGAAAATTTGCACTTGCCTGTTTTGCATGGTTGGCATACACTATAAATTACTTACAGTGAGTGTGTGTGTGTGTGTATGTGTTGTGTGTGTGTGTGTGTGTGTGTGGTGTGTGTGTGTGTGTGTGTGTGTGTGTGTGTGTGTGTGTGTGTGTGTGTGTGTGTGTGTGTGTGTGTGTGTATGAATGTACGAGTGAGTATGTTTAATAAGAATAATCACATTTGACATCTTCAGGAAGAGCCATTTTATACCAAGCCTTGTAGGGAGTTATACATTCATCTGAATAAGATGTTTGGTCTA
>NW_020872904.1:79992-84992 GCF_003789085.1 Penaeus vannamei
GAGGGAAGGAAGGAGGGGTAGGGTGGAGGAATGGGGGAGAGGGACATTGAATGGTTGTCAGAAGCATATGGAGAGGAAAGAGAGGAAGGCAGGAAGAGACAGGAGGGACAAGGTGGGGGAGTAAGACAGGGGACGAGAGACTTACGACAGCAGGTCGTTAGTCTGTATCTTATCGTGCCTCTGGTAGTAGATCCAAAGTGATTCCAATAACTCTCGCGAACTTGAAATCCTACTGGCATGAATACTTTTACAGGACGGCTGAGTCGTGATTGGGAGTTCAGAAGGACCATCAGAGTAATAAAATATGTTCTGATCATCTCACTATTAGAGGGACGGAAGATTGATGGGGAGGTCAGTTAACATATCTCCTCTCCTCCCTTCGTCTCTCCCCTCATACTCTCATCATCCTTTACTGTCCCTTTCACACTCTAAACTCCAACAAAATCCAGCAGAAAACCACTGAACGTGCGGAATCATTAGTTGTTCTGGTGACTCTTCTCGGAAGACCTCAATTACACAATCTTATTACTGGTCCGATCACAGCAATCCGATTTTCCAGGCGTCATTTCTCTCCTAACAGTTGGAGATAATAATGTGCCAGACGAATACAAGAATCATCATAACGTTTTTAAAAAAGCGCATTACATCACCAAACGTAGTAATGACTGAACGATATCATTTGTAACCAAATTAAGGGAAAAGAAGTGATCTATGGAAGCGAAGATCTGCTAGATGATGAATCCATAGAGATCCAGGTTGTTTGCGAAATAATGACCACATAACACAAATCCTCAAACAAATATTCTGTAACGGCAATTGATCGTCATGGACCTAAAGAAGAATTTTATTGTGGGGAATAGGAGGTATAGTTCGGACCAAGTCGACTCAATCTAAGATACACCAGTATACTTCAAAAAAAAAGCAATTCCGTTAAACTGAGTTTTTTAATTATTATAAACAAGTCATAAGAGCAGACGTTCGATAGATGAAGATTGTTGTTAGATATTGCAGACTGCTTCTCTCATGGACAGTTTTATGTCGCATGTTCACGAGTGACAAAGTGGGATTCTCTGATTATCTATACTGGAACTACTTAGGAAAACAGTCACGAAGCAACCACGCAATGTTGTCTATAAATGGTCTAGACAAAATCATCACAACAGGAAAGGTGAACCTAGAGAAACACCTGACAGAAGCACTGAAAAACGTTTTCAAACTAACAGAAGAAGAGGCAATTAAGAGAATTTTACCGGATTACTATAAAACCTAACGTTCGCCAGGGCACGCGATCACCAGGCCTGGCGAACGAAAGGGATCGCCAGCTCAAACATCTTGTATTCCTGCTGAATCTAGCGCTTCGGCGACTGAAAAAAAAAAACGCGGGAAACGCAAATTTGTTAGCATCTGCAGGGCGGTATATAACCATATACAGTAAATATATATGGTTGGCACTTAGCAGGGATTTTTTTTTATATTATATTACCTTACCTTATCTATATCATATTACCTTATATTATATTACCTTATCTTACCCAACATAACCCAAGCTTAATTATTAACCTCGGGAGAAGACGATAATGTTATCTCCGTAATAGCCTCACTTTATACAAATGAATTCAAAATTACTAATTTTACATACCAACCGATAATAGAATAGTGGCACTTTAGGGGCTACGAGGTTAGGTTAGGTTAGACACCCTCATTAAGAGCGGTTGAGCAGACAGCTATGTCTCTAAGCCCGTAGTAAACATGCCATCATCAAAAACACTGTAATATTTGTGAAAAAAAATTATCCTACATCAAAATAACAACAACTTAAATCTAGATAACTCATTTCGGGGGCGGCAGGAATACAGCTGTCTTGTTCTCGACTGGAAAATTGTCTTGAAAAAACTATTAATAGAAAGTCAGTTGACTGCTGTTGAGGTACTTAGTCTCAGACGAGTGCATCAGTCTCGTAAACAATTACCCTTGCTTTATGTCATGGCGAAAGTAACAGGTGCTTTCATGTAGGTGTGGAATTTAATTATGTAATTCATGCTTTAATTATTCTTCATGCACAGCTAAAATATAGTTATCATCCTAGTGACAAAGAAAGAAAGCAGTTAATATATATTTTGTTTGTGAAAGAAGCTTTGCCATAATCTAAAATACGATTCTGAGTGAATGTCTACATGTTCCCAACGTAAAATCCTATTTATAAATCATATCTACATATGTGGCACAGTGATTCAGTTACTAGAAAAATTGGCCTGTTACATTACTTACTTCTCTGTTGTTCCCGTGGAAACTTATGACATACATATTTTGGGTGCGTTTTCTTATTTCTTTTGCAATTCAATGACAGATGTAAACAGATAGTTGAACTTCGCGCGTCGTCTGCTTCACGATGTATTTGAACAGAGACATCTGGCAGGCGTTTCACGAACTATTTGTGTGTTCGTTTGTGGGTTATCGTACTCACAGCAGAAATCCCTCTCTTTCCTATCTTTCCTGTGTAGTCTTTGGTACATACGTCATTTCATAATAAATTGTAACTTAATTTTCAGATATTTTAAAATTACAATGTGATTCCTATATCATATTATACACAAATATGTAACTGACTTGTAATTTGAAAGCAAGAAAGCGCTATTCAATCACGGAAAGGGAAAGCTCGCGTGACTTTGCTTCGCCAGGCTGTTCCAATACGACCGAACGCCAATCCGACCATAACACCTGGCGAACATTGTCATGCTTAACAGTTACGAATTCCCGACCGCACCGAGAAATCGAATACCACCCCCTAGCGGAAGGTTTTAAAAGTACGGACTTTAAAGATGACATTTTGGAAGCTCGATAAGAACAAGGAGAAACTCGAGAAGATCTTTATCATAATTAAGAGGATGAGTGATGAAGACAGCGATAATGGTCGTAGATCTCCTTAAACGCCAATTAGACACAGGAAAGGACTATGATGGAGAAGAATCTGATGAAAACGAACCGTCTACGAAACATAACTCTGTAGACTCATAGATAATTAAACCAATATTTTATAACTGCCTCTTTATTTTCACATTTGATAATATTGTGTTAAATAAAGACACCATATTTCCATCTTCCGAATATTGATATGAATATCATCAACAATATTTAAGGATTTAGAAAAAATGATTAAAGATAAAACAAAACGATAGGTGATAAGATTTATGATAATCATTTTCGAAATAATATACGATCACTTTTAAGGCAGGTCTTCGAATATCCATCAAATTGATAACTAAACGGGAATAAAACGATCTCTTTCTCTCTATATATATTGCGTTATTGCATTTATGTGCCTGGTTTCCTTCATTTCTCTCCTCATATTCAAACCATCCTAACCATCCTAACTATCCTAACTATGTCTTTGTTGTTGGAACGAGGGCCTCCTTTCAGGGCAAGAAGGCCATGATCTCTCTCTCTCTCTCCTCCTCCTCTCTCTCTCTCTCTCTCTCTCTCTCTCTCTCTCTCTCTCTCTCTCTCTCTCTCTCTCTCTCTCTCTCTCTCAACCCCCCCCCTCTCTCTCTCTCCCTCTCTCCTCTCTCTCTCTCTCTCTCTCTCTCTCTCTCTCTCTCTCTCTCTCTCTCTCTCCTCTCTCTCTCTTCTCCTCTCTCTCTCCTCCTCTCTCTCTTCTTCCCCTTCCCTCTTTCTCTCTCTCTCCTTTCTCTCTATCTCTCTCTCTCTCTCTCTCTCTTCTCTCTCTCTCTCTCTCTCTCTCTCTCTCTCTCTCCTCTCCTCTCCTCTCTCTCCTCTCTTCTCTCCTTTCCTCCCACCCCTCCCCTCTATCTGTTCTCTCTCTCTCTCTCTCTCTCTCCTCTCCTCTCTCTCTCCTCTCTCTCCTCCTCCCCTCCTCTTTCTCTCTCTCTCTCTCTCCTTTCAATCCCCCCCCTCCTCTCTCCTCTCTCCTTCTCCTCTGTCTAGGCGTCACCCTGTTTTGGCTGTACATATCATATCTATACTACCTTCCTATCTATCTATCTACCCATCTGTCTATCTATATACCTATATGCCTATCTGTCTATTCACTTGTTTACTTACCTATCTATTGACGAAAGTTTGGAAATAGGAAAAAAAAATCTTTTCTAAGAATATTTTTGAAAGGAAAGAATGGAAGCATTTTCATCATTATTTTTTCTAGTCGAGCTTCGGATCGTTGCCATGGAGACATTTTTTAATGAAAGTATTTAAAGAAGAAGAAGAAGGAAAAATACGCATACTTTTTCATTTTCTTTTCTTATTTTTATTCATTTTATTATTATTATTTTTCATTATTTATTATTTTTTAATATTATTATTTTATTATTATTATTATTATTATTATTATTATTATTATTATTATTATTATTATTATTATATTATTATTAATTATTATTATTATTATTATTATTATTTATTTTTCATTATTTTTTTTACACGATTTGGATGCGTCAAGGTAATACATGAAAAAATGAATTAGTTATTGAATATGATTAATTATCAAACATACTCAGTTCGTGACCAACATATTCATTTATGTATTTTCTTCGTATGCATATTAATTTCCTTGTCTAATTTCGAAACTTCTTTTCTTCTATGTATTTTATCTAATCTCCCATTATCACTAACATCTATCTATTATTGTTATCATTATCTATTCATTAATGCTATCACAACGCTCTGAATGGCATAACTATCATCATTATCCTTATCATCTTTCTGTCGCCGATTGGGATTCGATATACGTTATAACACGACTCCCTTTAACAGAGGTATACGTTATAAGTAGACTTCAGACGGAATTCGTGTTTTTCGGAAAGTCAAGTCGTCACATATTCACAGGAAATCTTTTCATATCGTTCAAACACTCCAGCGTGCATAGTAAATGTATATTTATTCGTTTTTTTTCCTGAATGTTTTTGACGATTTTTTTTTCAGAGTAGATTTTCCATTTTGCTTTCTGCATTGTGGGAGCGTTCCACGTGCCTGTGGTATTTGTGTGT
>NW_020872904.1:92492-102492 GCF_003789085.1 Penaeus vannamei
ACGGAAATATATATCACGAATGAAAAAAGTGATAAGGTTGCCCCGTATCTTTGATGATTTAGCCTCCGTCCCAGTTCGTTTCAATTAATAATAATAATAATAATAATAGTAAATAAAAATAATAATGATGATGAAAATAATAATGATAATAATAATCAGATAATGCTAGTAACAATGATTTAAAATAACATCAACAACAATAATGAGAATATTTTCGCTTAAAATACTTTCATTTCAAAGTTGTTGTTTTTTATATTTCTATAGTACTATTTTGATTTTGACTTTTCCATTAGTACTTTGATATTCATAATATACATAATACGATATAGAAATTGCGAAATATTCAGAAAAGAATGCGAAAAAGTTTTGTTTGTATGATTATCATCATTACTATTTTTATTTTTTACATTATTATTATCATCATCTTCATCTACCATGTTCATAGAAGTTATAATGATGATGATGATGATGATGAAATTTAATAATGATATAATAATGATATTTGATAATAATAATAATAACAATAATAGTAAGTAATAGTAGTTAATAATTATAGGATGAAGAAGATATAATATTGATAGTAATGATGATAGTAATGATGAAAATAATGATAACAGTAATGATAGTAATAACAATGATTATAATATTTCGTGTATCGCACTTATTTATCTAACAATAATAATAATAATGATAATAATAATTTATTCATCAGTATTATTATCATCCTTTTCTCTTGCTTTATTTTGTATTCTTTCTGTATTTTGCATTTTATCCTTATTATAATTTTTAAAATGAAAATAATGATAACAGTAATGATAGTAATAACAATGATTATAATATTTCGTGTATCGCACTCTTATTTATCTAACAACAATAATAATAATAATAACAATAATATAACAATAATAATAATTATCATTTATTATTATCATTATCATCCTTTTCTCTTGCTTTCTTATTTTGAATTTTTATCATTATTGGCGCTTTTGTTTATTATTTTCTTTCTGTATTTTGCACTTTTATCATTATTAAAATATTATTTTGTACTTTGTCATTATTATCACATTTTTAACTTTGATTTTTAAACATATTTGTATCACATTTTCATTTAAGGATAAATGATAATGATAATAGTAATAGACATTTTTTTAAACGCAATTTTTCTATTTTCTTTCAATTTTATCGCACCCTTTATTTTCGTTTTTTTACTTATATCGCTTTATTTTCTCGTTCTGATATCGCACTTTTATCTAATTAATTTATCACACACTTTTATTTTATTTATCTTATTTTATATCTCATTTTCGACGCATTATATCATTTTCTACTTTCTATATTGCACATATTTTCATTTTCATATATCGCACATTTCTTTAAAATTTCATAATTCCAATAAGAAAATAAACTTGCCTTACCTTGCATATTCCCTTTACCTGTTGCAGGTTACTTTACTTTATCTTCCTTCCTTATCTATTCTTCTTCTTATTATATTTGGTTCCTCTTCTCCATATTTTTATTGATGCAGTTTACCTTACCTGTTGGTATAGACAAACTACACCTGAATAGTACAGGCAATCAAGATGACATTCCTTGCCCAGGCGAACAACGCGCCGGCCGGGACTCGAACCGTCGAACCTGGATTTGTCGACGAAACCAAGTCCGGTGCTCTATCCACTCGGCCACCGCGCCCTCGATCGGATGATGTTGCAGAAATCTTTAAATGTTGCAGAGACCCCTTCCTGCTGGCGCCTTCTTCAGAGAGAGAGAGAGACGTGTGTGTGTGTGTGTGTGTGTAATGTGTGTGTGTGTGTGTGTGTGTGTGCGTTGCGTGTCTGTGTCTATATATGTCTGTATGTGCAATGCAGCTAATTCTATCTCTCCCCTCTGGACGTCTCAGCCCTTCTCTTTTATATCTATCCAACTCTCTCTTCCTTTCACTTGCACTTGTACTATCTTAATTCCTCCTCCGCTGCATCCCTCGCGAGAGCCGTTTTTAATCCCAAACTCCACAGACCAGTTTGAGTTCTCGTAGGGTTAAGAGGTTAAAAAAAAGTAGAGTTAAAGATAATTTGAGATTTACGAGTTGCCCTTCTTGTTGGAGTGAAAACTCTCTCTAAACTTATCTCATTCTTTCTCCAATTCCTCCGGTTCCCTTTGCATCCTTTCAGACTTTTTCATTGTTGTTTTTCTCGTTTTTTTTTTTTTTTTTTTTTTTTTTTTTTGAAATGTATTATCTGTCTTCTTGGATCCCATTTCTAGTTGTATCTTGGTTTGTCTTCCTCTATTCATCAACGTTAATTTTTCTCTTTCTCTCTCCCTTTCCTCCGTCTACCTCCTCTGTTTCTCCGCTTTCCCTTTCCCCCTGCCTTTCTCTCTCTCTCTCTTTCTCTCTCTCTCTCTCTCTCGCTGTTCCCCCATCTCCCTGCCATCTTATTCTCCTTACCCCTTATCCTTCACCCCCTCCTTTTCCTCTCTCTCCTTTCATATCCTCCTCCTCCTCCCTTCCCCATTTATCCCTCGCCCTGCCTCTCTCTCTCCTCCCTTTCCCCTCCCTTCTGACCCCCTCTCCCGGCCCTTTAACTCTCGCCCGGCCACCAGGGGGCACTAAGAACAAAAAAAAAAACAAAAAAAAAACAGCCATCGGAATCTAACCAAACTCAAGTCCAACTTCTTTTGCTCAACGAAACTTGCTCTTGTTCAACACACAGCGCGCCCGGGCCTCTCATCTCCTCCGATCCGCGTGTCCGCTTTTCCTCCTGCTCTCCTTATCGCTTCTTCCTTTTTTTCTTTCTTCCTTTCTTTCTTCTTGCCATTTTCTGTGCTTTCTAGGTTGTCGCTTCATTTCTGAATGCTTGTTTTGTCGCTTTCTTGTCTGCCCGAATTTTTTTCTCGTTATATAAAAAATTACAAATCATACGTAAAAAGGCGCTGTGTGTGTGTGTGTGTGGATTTACACGCGCATATTTATCCAATAAAAACACACAACACACACACACACACACACATGTATGTATATATATATGTGTGCGTGTGTGTGTGTGTGTGTGTGTATATATATATATATATATATATATATATATATATATATATATATATATATATATATATATATATATACAATATACATAGAGAGAAGAGAGAGAGAGAGAGAGAGAAAGG
The DNA here is from genome assembly GCF_003789085.1 of Penaeus vannamei. NCBI lineage: Eukaryota > Metazoa > Arthropoda > Malacostraca > Decapoda > Penaeidae > Penaeus > Penaeus vannamei. Next base: position 95,652 of record NW_020872904.1, read on the forward strand.
CCCCAAATCCCCAAACTTACAAAGGTGTAACCCCCCTTATAAGAATGCATCCCCCCCCCCAAAAAAAAAAAAAAAAAAAAAAAAAAATCCGGTGATCCAAAGAGATTAAACTTATACACAATCAAGGGCGCGGGTCCGTGCTCTCTGTTAAATATCTCAAGAGCATCAAGAGCGGCTGAGGCAAGAGCTACAACACTGGAGATTAGAGGATGAAACTGCATCAAGTCAACGCTAAGTTTTGAGGTTTAATGTTGCTTACAGGCGGATGCTCTTAGTATATTCATGTGTTGTGGGTGGGATGGGTGGGGAGGGGTAGAGGAAGGGGTGTTGGGGTAATTTTATTCGAGTTTTTGTTTCTTTGTTTCATAATTGCTGTGATAACCATCATTTTTGGCCTTATCACTACCTCAGGCACTTTTCATTCCAGGTAATAACTCGATATTTTGATGAAATATGGCCTACAGAATCCACCAATAAAGGCATACACACGCACACACACACACACACACACACACACACACACACACACACACACACACACACACACACACACACACACACACACACACACATATATATATAAGTGGCTCCCAACCCATGGTCGCGACCCAAATGAGGGTCACCAGGGGGTTTCTCAGGGTCGCCAGAGGTCTTAAAAGAACTATAAAAGAATCTATAGCTGGATATGTCAGTAAAAGTTAATGTTTTTTTATCATTATTAACAGTAGTTTGTTGAAATTCACTGTGTTGGTAATATAAACCTATAAAATTATAGAATAACGTAAGCTAATATACATCTGCAAGTATAAATACCATGAAAATGGTTTGATATATCACTAGACTCTTAGGGTCGCTAGCCCAGGCTGACTGTCTTTTGGGTCGCACCCAAAAATTGTTTGGGAAACATATATATATATATATATATATATTATATATATATATATATATATATATATATATATATATATATATATATATATATATATATATATATATATATATATATATTTATATATATATACACATGTATTTCTTACCTAAGGATTCCTGAATTCCTGTGAATAGTTTTTCTAGATGAATCGTAAAGGGATTTCATCGAATCACAGTTTATATAGTTATTGCACATCTCTTTTATTCCATTTTTTTTCATCCATTCTTGTTGGGCTAAAGTCTTATTCATCCTTTTATTCACAAGTTCCTCACGTTATTTCTTTTCCTTTTTGAGCTCGCTGTTGGTTTTGCAAAATGGTATAATCATGAAAGTTATTTTATTTTCTCATTTCTCTCTCTGAGGTTCTCGTATTTTTACTATTTCTTTCCGTTCGTGCTTTTCAATTATTTTTTATTTTTATTTTTTTTACATTTCATTCTCATACTTTCAAAGACTTTACTTAATTGCTCCCATTTCAGTCCTTTCAGCAAGGGAGCCCGTGCAGCTTGTGGGAATTCCAGCAAAAGATATTAAACCAATTTTTCTCCTTTTTTATTTGGATTCTGAAACGGCTTCCCCGTGGACTCGGACGTGAGGCAATGGTAGGGGATGTCCTTGTCCAATTTTCAACTCCTCAATTGCAAAGGATTTTGTTTAGGGTGAGGCGGCGTGCGGGGCTTTGTTTGGGCGAATTTTGAGTCAGTGACTTGGGTTGTTTTTTTGAGGCATTTCAGCTTGCAGAGTTCGTAACAATCGGAGCAATATTCACCCGAGACTGCGATCAAGGGAGGAACAGTAATAGAAATGTTGGATTAGGAACAGAATCTGTGTCTTCGATGGCCTGTTGTGTTATACAGTACGATCAGTTTATATAAACATATACTATACTTGCATCTACCTACCTACCTACACGCACAACAACACACACACACACGCACACACACACACACACACACACACACACACACACACACACACACACACACACACACACACACACACACACACACACACCAACACACACACATACATACATACAGACATATATATATGTGTATGTGTGTGTATGTGTGTATATTTATATTTAAATAGATAAGTAGACATACATATACATACATACATACATACATATATATATATATATATATATATATATATATATATATATATATATATATATATATATATATATATATATACATATATATCAGTGAATTAAGAGTCTGACTGGCTTAAAAATCTGCCACTTCTAGGGAATGTAAGAGAGCGCTTTGGTGTAGAATCAAGGTTATTTCGGCTTTAGAGGCCTTGGAAAATCTCATCTTTGCCCTCGCTCAGGTGTAATTGAAATCCTAAGACGTGAGGCTATATTTAGAAAACTATTAGGCGCAAAATTATGAGTAAACAGACTCATGACACACGTGGATGTGTGTGTGTGTGGGGGGGAGCGGGGGGAAGTAAGAGTGTGTGTATGTGTGTGTGTGTGTGTGTGTGTTGTGTGTGTGTGTGTGTGTGTGTGTGTGTGTGTGTGTGTGTGTGTGTGTGTGTGTGTGTGTGTGTGTTGTCGTGGTGTATGGGTGTATATGTAGCAAGTTGTTCAGTTCTTTTCACACATATAATTTTTTTTTTCCAAATTTCCATCTCTGCCCATCACTATGTCTTGATAAGTCCAGGGGGAAATATTCTTAAGTGCTAAATCATTTCTAACATTCAGGTAAACATGCAAGAAAACCAAAATGTTAGAACTGCCGCATATCAAAGGCCAACGAAAAATGAATTCCAATGTATTATGTCCAGCTAAAGGATTCATAAATATTTAATATCATGATGATGTTAAGTTTGCTACGACGAGAAAGCGATAAATTAAACTTACATTCTTCACTGAATATTGAATTAAAGATCCAAGGAAAAGAATATGAAAGTAACTGAAAGAGTCTTGTTCAGTAAAATAACCAGACAACGAAATGGACTCTCTATATCATGTTTTTTTTTTTCTTTTTTTTTTTTTTTTTTTTGATAAAGGGGATGTTGAAGTGAATGGGAGAAAATAGAAGATGGAAACTGCGGTATTAAAGAAATGATAATCAAAGAGAAGAATAAATGATAAGTGATAATGAATGAATGAAATGTAAAGAAAATGAAGAAGATAACAAAACACGTAAAATCAAACACGCTTTATTCCTTCGCCTCAATACTTGTCTTCCCAAACGACGATACCATAACATACCAACTCTACGCTATCGGGCCAGTCCATACCGTCCTTTCCGGTTCTTGCTACCTCCCCCCCTTCTACCCCTCCTTGCAACCCCGCCCATATGCCATCCTACCTACTAACAGGCCTTCAATATATGCAATATCCTTTAGCCAACCCCAGCCTGCACACCGCCCTCCACCCTCGCCTCGCCAGCCCATCGCCAAGGCCATTCCAAGTCTCCTTTCCATGTATTTTTAAGAAGACAATAACAGTAAGCTATTCGTCGTATTCATATGTACTATAAATCACCCCGTGATATATGACGTCACATGCGTGTTATAGCTTTATATGCGGTTAAGAAGGATCGAGAAGGAAGAGAATGGAAGGCCGATTGAAGTAATATTTAGGGTCAAACGAGGGGAAAAAAGGTCATAATGCGGAACACGAAAGGTCGATAAAAGTAGTGATAGGGTCAAATAAGAAAAGAAAGGGTCATAATACGAAAAACGAAAGGTCGATAAAAGTAGCGATAGGGTCAAATTAGAGAAAAAGGGTCATAATGCGAAACATGAAAGGTCGATAAAAGTAGCGATAGGGTCAAATAAGAAAAGAAAGGGTCATAATACGAAAAACGAAAGGTCGATAAAAGTAGCGATAGGGTCAAATTAGAGAAAAAGGGTCATAATACGAAACATGAAAGGTCGACAGAAGTAATATTTAGGGTCAAACAAGGAAAAAAAAGGTCATAATGCGAAATATGAATCATCGATGGAAGTAGTGTTAGGCTCACACGAGGAGGGTCAAAGGTCAGAATGCGAAACATGAAAGGTCGACAGAAGTAATATTAGAGTCAAAAAAGGAAAAAAAAAAAAAATCATGTGTAACAATAAAGGTCGATTGAAGCAACACTAGGTCAAATAAGGAAAAAAAGGAGATAGTACGAAACATGTAAGGTTGATAGAAGTAGTGCTTGGGTCAAACAAAGGAAAAAAGGGTCATAATGCGAAATATGAAAGGTCGATTGAAGCAACACTAGGTCAAATAAGGGGACAAAAAGGAGATAGTACGAAACATATAAGGTTGATAGAAGTAACACTAGGTCAGATAAGGGGAAAAGGTCATAATCATAAGAAACATGAAAGGTGAAGCAAACACTTCTAGTAAAATAAAACAGAAGTGAAAAAGAAACATACAAAACTTAAAAGGTCGATAAAAGCAACAGTAAAATAAAATGAAAGCGAAAAAAACTGGTCAAAATAAGAAATACAAAAGGACAATAAAAGCAGAAATAGGATAAAAAAAAAGGTGAAAAGAATTAATAATACGAACAATAAAAGGTCGATAGTAGCAACAGAAGAGTGAAAAAGGGGTTGTCAAAACACTTCTCCGGGTAATAGAAATGACCGAGGTGACTTGCCACATGTCTTAAGGGTCTTTGTGATCTGGCTTTCATAGGCGGTGAATGACGTGTGGGTTTGTCTGTTGTCTGGGAGGCTGGCGGGTCGTTGGTCTAGGGCGCTGTCTTGCTGTCGTCGCTCTTCTCTCGGCCCGCTTTCTTCCTTTTTATTATCATGATTTTGGGTTTTATTGGTATTATCATTGTCTTTTGTTTTTTGTTATGTGTTTTCTGTTGTTATTATTTTTACCCTTTTTTTTATTGCTTTCGCTGTAACTTTCTCTAGCATCATTTTTTTTCTTACTGTGTCTCTGTCTGTCCGTCTGTCTGTCTGTATGCATGTATGTATTTCCGTCTGTCTGTCTGTCTCTCTCTCCTTTTCTCTCTCGTTCTCCCCCCCTCTCTCTCTCTCTCTCTCACACACACGCTTTCCTACTCCTTCTCTTTCTATCTTCCTATCTTCCCTCCCACCCTCATTCACCCCATTCTCACTCCCTCCCTCTCCCCTCTCTACCAACTGCATTTCAGCAATTTTATCGCCATCGCACACGGCAAAATAAATCATAAAGTGAAGCATGTATTCCGGTCATGAAACACGTTATGTATATAGCACTTCCCCCCCCCCCCCACCCCACCCCCACCCCTCCCCTCTGCTTCCCACTCAATACACTACATGTATACTCGCTGCTTACGGGCTGTGTATATGTGTAAGCAGGAAGTTAGAGACATGCGTATGTTAGGGGTTTACTGTTGCACGAGCCGGTTCCTCCGACGAAGAATACAGGCGGATTAACATATGTTCAGCTAGGGAAGAAAGTGTGGAAGAGAGAGAGAGAGGAAGAGAAGAAGCAAAAGGAGAGAAGGGGTGGGGGTTGGAGGATGAGGGGAGTGGGAGAAAGGGAGAAAGAGAGGAAAAAGTAGGGGTTGTGGATTTTTAGGTAGATAGATAGACAGGAGAATAGACTGATAAATCGACCAAGAAAAAGATTGAGAATGAGAAAAAAAAGATTGAGAATATTGAGAAGAAAAGAGGATATGAAGGAGAATATGAAACTAGGAGAAGAGAGAGAGAGAGAGAGAGAGAGAGAGAGAGAGAGAGAGAGAGAGAGAGAGAGAGAGAGAGAGAGAGAGAGAGAGAGAGGAGAGAGAGGAGAGAGTAGAGAGAGAGAGAGAGAGAGAGAGAGAGAGAGAGAGAGAGAGAGAGAGAGAGAGAGAGAGAGAGAGAGAGAGAGAGAGAGAGAGAGAGAACAGAGAGAGAGAGAGAGAGAGAGAGAGAGAGAGAGAGAGAGAGAGAGAGAGAGAGAGAGAGAGAGAGAGAGAGGAAGAGAGAGGAGGTAAATAGATAGACAGAGATAATAGACAGACAGACTGAGATGAATAGATAGACAAAGATAAATAAATAAACAGACAGAATAAACAGACAGAGATAAATAGACAGACAGACAGACAAACAAACCGACAGACAATCAAACAGGACAGACAGACAAACAACATTCAGACAGCAATAAACCCGCAAAACAAGCCGACTATAAAACTTCCAACCGCACAGACAGCGTAGCGTTAAAAAGCAAAACATTCAACGACGCCAATTAAGGCCATACGAACTCCTCCGAATGGATTCCAATTCCCTTCTCTGCTTCTGCAACACCCTTCAGCGGCCTGTTATATTCTTCGACACTCTATACAGCGAGTCGGAGAGAAAATGGGAAACGGGAAAGAGAAAGAGAAAATGGGGTTTGGTAAAAAAAAAAAAAAGGAATAACAATGAGGGTTAGAAAAGGGAGGGGGATGTAGTTAAAGTTAGAAAGAGAGGGAAAAGAGGATAAAATGAAGGCTAAAAGAATATGAAACTAGGAGAAAGAGAAGAGAGAGAGAGAGAGAGAGAGAGAGAGAGAGAGAGAGAGAGAGAGAGAGAGAGAGAAGAGAGAGAGAGAGAGAGAGAGAGAGAGAGAGAGAGAGAAGAGATACTTAGAGGAAGAGATAGAGAGAGAGAGAGATACTTAGAGAAAAGAGATAGAGAGATATAAGATACACTGAGAAAGAGAGAGAAAGAGGAAAGAGATACACAGAGAAAGAGAGAGCGAGAGGCACGCATGTATGAGAATGGATCCCAAATGGAAAGCTCATAGAATTGGAAATTGAATGTAAGAAGCGCTGGAATAGGAAATGCAAAAGAATGAGAAGACTCCAAGAAAATTAAAATAAGACGCATATATACTTTTGGCTGGAGAAGTGACTGCCGCTGCTACGACTACTCTCCCAAGTACGAATAGATTTAACTTTTGGGGATGATGGTAGCAATGATAATGATGCTGTAATA
>NW_020872904.1:123339-128339 GCF_003789085.1 Penaeus vannamei
ATACCTCTCTCCTCCCCTCTCCCGTACTTCGTCCTCCTTTCTACCTCCCTCCCTCTATCTCCCTCATTTCTTTTTTTTCTTCTACCCTCCCTTCCCTCCATCTACCACCGACCCTCTTTCATCTCTCTCTTCTTTTTCCCTTCCCACACCTTCCCTATTCCCTTACCTCACCCCCCTTCCACCCTCCCTCTTCCTTTTCCCTTACCTCCACCTCCCCTTTCCCTCTTTACCTCCATCCCTTCCCCACCCTCTTCATCTCCCTCCTTCCTTTTTCCTCCCCACCGCCTCCCTCTTCACTCTCCCTTACCCTCCCCACTTCCATTCCATCCTCCTCTCCCTTTACCCCACTTCCATTCCACCTCTCCCCCCCTCTCTCCCTTCTCCCTCTTCCTCCATCCGCCTGGAATCAGACAGAGCTCCGGTTTCTAGCATCCTGCCACTGGAAAATGTTACAGAGAAGGAAAATTACAGGGGACGCTAGGGGAAATATGATAGTTGGGACGAAAGACGCTTAGTTGCGCAGAGGGAATGGGGAGGGAAGGAGAGGGGAGGGATGGAGAGAAAGGGAGAGAGGTGGAGGGAAGAAGAGAGGAGAGACGGGGGCTGGGTGGGAGACGAAGAAGGGGAAGAACAAAAGTTTTTGTTGTTTTTATCCTCATCATGATTATTATTGTTGTTACTATGATAATCTTTGTCATCATTGTTATTATTGTTATTATCATTAATATCATTTTTCATATTTTCATCGTTATTGGTACTGTTGTAATCATTCCTTTAATGATTATGATTATCATCATTTCCATTATATTTACGTACATTATCATTACTATATTCTAATTATTGTTATTCATTATTTTTATTACTGTTGTCTGTTTTTATCATTAATATCTAAAACTCGTGGTTTTAAATTTTAAGATATCCTCGAGAAAGTCTAATTTTGACTTACCGAATTTAAATATAGCATGCTAAACAGTCGATATCGTGGATGGGTTGAATTTATTCCACTATTGCGTGTGTGTGCCGAGAATATAACAACTAGAGAAGCATTTGAACTAATAATCTTCTTTTCTACAAATATCAATAAACAGGTGTCATATCACAACGTAAATCTCAACAATAAACCTTATGAGGGAAAGTAACTTTCCATTCTACTAATTTAATCAGATACTAAGTTAACTCAATTTTACACACTCCCTATACCTACTATATAAAAATCAATAATTACTATAAACATAAAATTAAACATAAGAGGGATCAAAACACTCCTCCCTCATTATTACTCATCATTATTATTACTACTACTACTGTGATTCTCATTAGTCCTTTTTTTCTTATTATCGTTGTTGTTGTTATTGTTAATATCATTATTGTAGTAATCATCATTATTCATATCATTACTGTTATTGTTATTATTGTTATTATCATTATAATTATTCTTATCACTGTTACCATTGTTGGTATCAATATCATGAGGTGAAACAACGAATATGATTTCAATAATGTTTAAAATGATGTTGTTTTATGATATAATATAAGTGACATGCAATATCTCTAAGTTTCAGGAGTCATCTTCATTTTCTGCTCGACGTATATTATCATGAGGTACTGTTTATAAGAAAAATAATCATGACAAGCGTATATATATATATAATATATATATTATATATATATATATATTATATATATATATATATATATATATATATGTATATATATATATATATATATATATATATATATATATATATATTATATATATATTATATATAATATATATTATATATATATATATATATATTATATATATATATATATATATATATATATATATATATAATATATATATATATATAAATATATATAATATATATATATATATATATATATATATATATATATATATAATATATATATATATATATATATATATATATATATATATTATATATAATATTTAAAGTATATGTACAGTTTATTGTTTGTAACTAGTGTTGCGTCTCTTCATAATGCAGCTTTCTATATGCATGAAAACCACAAAACTTGTAAATATTATATTGTTTGGAAGATATGAAAAATTTATATTCTTGTTAATGAAACCAGTTTATGAAATGTTATTCAATATTTTTGGAAGCTAGATACAATGTATTCCAATTGCAAATTCGATACGTAATCACAGTCAAACTATAATAATTAAAATCTTTGGAATTCATTTGAATTTTGTCTCATTAATGCTCAAATGTGCACTAATGGTAATTAATTTATATATAGTATTTCCGACGAAGAATAGTCTACGTAATTTCACCTGGATCTCTCTCTCTCTTGCTCTCTCTCTCTCTCTCTCTTCTCTCTCTCCGTAAATATGAATAATATATAATACGATATATATATATATATATATATATATATATATATATATATATATACTATAAGTATATATATATATATATATATATATATATATATATATATATATATATTACAATATATAATGTTTGTGTGTGTGTATGTGTGTGTGCGTGAATATACATACATATATACATACAAACATATATACATACATAAAAAAACACAAACACACACACACACATATATATATGTATGTATATGTATATATACAAACACACACACACACACAACGCAACACACCACACGCACACGCACACACACACACACCACACACACACACACACACACACACACACACACACACAAGTACACACACCACATATATATATATATATATGTATATATATATGTATATATATAGACTATATATATATATATATATATATATATATATATACATAATATATATAATATATATATATATATATATATATATATATATATATATATATATATATATATATATATATATATATATATATATGTGTGTGTAGTTGCTATGTGTATGTATGTGTATATGTATGTATGATAATAATAATAGTAATATGATAATGATGATATTGATGATGATGATGATAACAAAAATGAGAATAATATTGCAATAATAGTAATGCTTTTGATAATACCAATAATAATAAAAATGATATCAAAGGCAAAAACAACAATGTCATTATTATCGCCATTATCATCTTAATAATGATAACACTATCAAACGATAATACTAATATTATTAAAGATTATAATGTTAATGATAATAATGATAGCATCATTACTAGCAAAAGTAACGCCAGTAATAATAACGAAAGCAATACTCATAATGATGATAATGATAACTGACGTAACAATGATTATAACCATGATAATGAATGTTATGATGATAATAATAATAACAATAACAACAACAACAACAATAATAATAATAACAAAAATAAAAGTAAGGATGTTAATGATAATGGTAATAATAATAACAGAAGATGGAATCGAGGACGATTCCGAAACTGTTGTCTCACTTTCCTCAATAAATCTAGTTTGTGCATTGTGTGTTTTTCTACATATAATATCAATTCTAATAGTAATGATAACAATAAAAACAATAACAATAATAATAACACTAACAAAATAATAACAATGACACTAATGATAATAATAATAACAACAACAACAACAAAAACAACAACAACAACAACAACAACAACAACAACAACAATAACAAAGCAATACAAATAATCTTACGAGTAATAATAATAATAATAACAGTAATATCAAAAGTAATAACAATGATAATGATAGTAAAAATAATAATACTGATCATTATCGTGATCATAGTGATAATAACAGTATTATCAATAATGATAATAATAATGGAGTTGATGATGAAAATGAAAATGAAAATGAGGATGATGATGAATATAATAACAATACTGATAATGAAAATAGTGATGGAAATAAAAGTGGTAACAATGATACGACAGTGACAACAATTTTGATAAAAGCAATAGCAATAGAAATAACACCAATCAAAATGTTGATAATGACAATAACAATGATAATGATAATGATTAAAAACTATGATAATACCAATACATCAACAGAGATAATGATAAGGGTATCGATAAAGATAATGATAGAATAACAATGACGACAGTAATACCAGAAGAATACAATTACTCACAACAACCAGACTGCAAGAACACCAATCCAAACAGACAGACGAGTCACGTGTGCTCTCTCCCTCACCGGTGATTCACAATCTTGAAGAATTAATAGTGAATAATAAAGACTGATGCATGTGCAAGGTTGAAATTTCGAGTGCATGGTATTGACGCCGTTAAATAATAATCATCATCATAACTTAATGGTGTGCTAACTCATGGGAGGCGTCACTAGTACTAACCATTAACTGCGAAATATTGGAGGATTTTTTTTTTGTGGACAGATAATGCACTCTGTGAAAGCATGCGAGTGTGAGACGTGTAAGTTTTATATTATCTAGTTTGACTTGTATTGTTATTGCTAGTTCTTGAATTGTTCCTTTGTTCACCGTTTTGGTTGTTGCTGATGATTCTCTATTATTATTATTATCATTATCATTATTGTTGTTGTTATTATTACTATTATTATTATTATTATTATTATTATTATTATTATTATTATCATTATTATTATTACTATTGCCATTATTATTATTACCATACAAATCATCATACTATTATAATTATAATAATCATTAGTCCTATTATTACCATTATGACCAATATCATTATTATTACTATTATTATATATCTATTTCTTTTTAATACTACCACTATCATTCTTGCTCTCACCAGAAGTAGTATTATCATCAGAGTTAAATAACAATACCGATGAAAATGACAATAAAACTGATAAACGGCATCGAAATACCTAAATGATTATAAACAGTAAATGATTACTTGCCTTATTGCAGGGATTCCCAACCTGGGGGCCATGGAGCAATATGAAAATTATGGAGTCAACTTAAACTTAATTCTATTTCACCTACAGTACATATAATCATCTTAAATTGAATCTTTCCTTAAAATGTTCTTGTCATATAGTTATTGATATTATTATAC
>NW_020872904.1:133339-138339 GCF_003789085.1 Penaeus vannamei
GAAATGGAGAAGAAATGTGATGGGAGAGAGGGAGAGGGAGAGGGAGCAGGGAGATGAAAAAGAGGGAGAAGGAGAAGGGAGATGAGTGAGAAGGAGAGGAAGATTGGAGAGAGGGAGACGGGAGAGACGGAGAAGTAAAAGGGAGATGTGAAAGAGGGAGAAGGAGAAAGGAAAGGGAGAGAGAGAGAGTATTACAGACAGATTCATAAAAAGAGAAAATTGAAAGAGGGTAGAATGAGGAAAGGGAGAGCAAATAAGAAACCTTAAGTGGATCAAGTGAAAAGAGAAAGGAAAAAGTCAGTGTAAGAAAAGTGTGTGTGTGTGAGAGAGAAGAGAGGAGAGAGAGAAGAGAGAGAGAGAGATAAAGAGAGAAAGAGATAGAGAGATAGATAGATAGATAGATAGATAGATAGAGAGAAAGAAAGATATATATATATATATATATATATATATAATAGATAGATAGATAGATAGATAGATAGATATAGATATAGATAGATAGATAGACAGAGATAGATAGATAGACAGAGATAGATAGATATAGAGAGAGAGAGAACAGATAGATAGACAGATAGAGAGAGAGACAGAGACAGAGAGACAGAGAGAAAGAAAGCGAAAACGAAAAAAAAGTCAGAGAGAAGAAAAAGAAAGAAAGAGAGAGAGAGAGAAAAAAAAGAAAGAAAGATAGATGAAAAAAATGAGAACGGAAAGAATAACCAAAAATGCGCGAACATGAAAATCATCAATCATCATTTTCTCTGTCCGTTATTAACATCAGCGTCATTGCTAATTATGTTTCTACCACGGAAAGCCACGATATCAAAGCAGTATTCGAACAGTATTACTAGTCCTACACACAATCATACACCTAAAACACGTATACTTGTACACTTGTAGACTTTTATACCTATACGCTTATATGCCTGTCTTATATGGATAAATAAGTAGAGAAAAGATGGTAACAGCAGTAAAGCATAATTACTAGAGAAGAAATAGTAGAAGAAGAAAAAGAAGAAGAAAGAGGAAGAAGAAGGACGAAGAGGGAGAGGATTAGAATAAGAGAAGAAATAGAAGAAAGTGAAGAAGGAGGAGGAGGACAATGAGAATAATAATAAGGAGAAAAGGAAGAAGAAAGAGAAAAGGAAGGAGAAAGGAAGAAGAAGAAAAGAATAGAAGAAGAAAGAAAGAAAAGGAAGAAGAAGAAGAAACGGAAAAAGAAAGTAAAAGAAGTAGAAAGAAGAAAAAGAAGAAAGAGAAAAGAAGAAAAGAAAAAAAAAAAAAAAACACACCGACTTCAGCGTCCTGCAGCCTACCCAACCCGAGCCAGGGTAGCGTGACTCGGCAGAATCAGCTGACGCGGCGACTGAACCCCCATCTCGATCCTCCATCACCGGTAGAACACGTAAAGAAAGATTGCGAACCGGGAGGAGGAATATGATCCGAGAGGGAACAGCTCTGATAGAACCTCTCTACACGTGTTGCCTCCATCAGAAGATTGCACGCGCGTAAATATGGAACAGATTTGGCCGTTCGCATTTCCTGGACCTAGGGATGATAGCACGTAAAGAAAGGAAATAAAAGAAAAGAGAAGAAAAGAAAGAAAGAAAGAGAGAAAAAATGCACTATATCGATAATTGTAATAGTATATATTTTATTTTTTTTCGCCGTGAACTATATTTTGAAGTCGATATATTTAGTTCATTTATATTCTCTCTCTCCATTTCTTTTGAATTTCCTTTCGCCTTTTCGTCTTTCTTCTTCACTCTATCATTTGCGCAGAAAATTATAAAAAAAAAAAGAATTCTATCCTCAATAACCTGCTGGCATAAATTTCAAGCCCGTTTGCCGAGTGTGAAAACAATTTCAAGACTTCAAAACGAGTGAGGTGGACCTAAAAATATGAAACCTTTTTTTTACTGGTTTACCAATTTATTTATCGTTTCGTGGTAAGCAGCCAAGTGGAAATGTCTAAGCGAATACAAATGTAGATGAAAAAAAGGAAAAGAAATATATGATAAAAATCAACCCACCTACGTTTTATTGATGAGGACTGATGTCATGCTATCAATTTTCTTATCGATTAAGCTCTCGAGAGGGACTTGGTCTCCTTTCGTTGTCAGGCTGAAAATGTGTAGACTGAACTTTCTTATGAACGTTAGTATGTCAAAAAGACCGTGTGATTGATGAGGGATTATACTACAGGGTTCTTTGGGTACAACATAGAAGCATTTGTTAGCTTGATAACAGACATTTGTCGAATTAGGGGTTAATAGCAAATTTCTTGGTAAAAAATGATATAAAAAGGATATACTTCTCTTTCTAAACAAAGAAAGGCAAACACGCAAGCACACACAAACAAGCACATATGACCATTCAGCAATAAATAAATAAAACAAGAGAACAAAAAACAAGGACAGTAAAACTAACGGACTAAGGCCAGGTACATTTAGACGCAAAAAACATTTTCCTTGCCGGAAGGAAAGAGAGACGAAAGGAGGAAAGGGAAAGAAAAAGGAAGAAGGTAGGCGTAAAGAAGAGGGGATATATGGTAGAAAAGTGTGGAGAAAAAAGGGGAGTAGAGAGGAAAAGGGGGAGAGAGGAGACGCAGGAAGAAGAGAAGATGGGTTGGCGTAGAGGGGAAGAGGGAATAGGAAAAGAGGAGGAAGAGGAGATAAGAGTGGGGAATAGGGGAGGAAAGGGAAAAAAACGAGAAAAGAGAAAGAGATTAGGGAAGGAAAGAGGAAAGAGATGCAAAAGACAAGAACACAAAATAAAAGGAGAGGGAATGTGTGAGGTAGAAAAAATAACGTAGATATAAGAGAAACGAGACGAGAAAGGAAGGGATGATGATAGGGGAAGAGGAGGGGCAGAAGAAATGAGGAAAGGTGAGAGGAAGAGAAGTAAAATTGTAAAGGATAGGAAGAGAGGAGAAAGGAAGAGGAGAGGAGCGATGGAGAAAAATGCAGAAAGGAAGAAAAGGAGTGAGTGGAAGGGAAGAGAGGAAGAAAGAGTAGAGATAAAGTAAAGAAGGGAAGGGGAATAACAAAGAGAAATGTAAAGGGCGAGGGAAAAGGGCCAAAAACGGATTATAAAAGCAGATCCATAAAAGTGTAAAAAGGATATGAATGAGAATGAATATCTTCACAACACAAGAGACGTATTTAACCCATTTCGAATACATCTTCAACAGAAATACATCTCTCGTATTGTGAAGACATGCATTCTCATTCATGCCTTTTCTACAGCATGAAAACGGGTTCATCCAAAAGGAAATGCGGGGCAGGTGGAAGAAATGAAGAAAACGGGAAGAGAGAGAGAACAACGCACACAGCAAAGGAAACTGGAAGACGTGTGTAAATAAGGAGGAGAGTGGGAGGAGAGAAAAGGGAGGGGAGGGAGAAGGGGAGGGGAGGGGGGGAGGGGAGGAGGGCGTTTCACCTGCTTCTGGAATAATTTGTTTGTGAAACACTCGAATTACGAGATAACTCGCGACTGCTTCTTGGAAATAGGGGGCGAAGGAAAAAAAAAAACACGAACGAAAGGCGAAGATGGAAACGAGGGAGAAAGGGGAGTGGCGAGGAGTAGGGATGAATAGGAGTTTATAAAAATAGAGAGATATAGAAAGAAACATCAGGAGAGGAGAGAGTAAAATTAGCTCATGGACATGATCGTATTCAAGTAAATATAGACATGTGTACCGCTTTCACTCTATCACTTACACGCTTTAGTCTCCAACATTCGTAAAGGAACCACAACTCCTACCAAAACATACCTCGAGGGTTCGAAACTGGTGCTTTTAAAAAGCTTACGTTCAATCGCGAACGTAAGCTCTGCCCAGCCCTTCGAGATCTATGCTTAACAGAGTAGAGGTAATGCTTGCTGAGAGGGGATTAGTACACAGACAAGATGTCAAATTCAGTCTTGGAAATTATTGGTGAAAATCATGTGTTCCCTACACTGTACTCATAAAGAATAGGTCCTGTAAAATCCACATGTAAGTCGTACGTGAATAATAGAGGAAAATACAAAAACAAAAACACTCGCGATATAAGAATCAAGGGCATCTAAAACTTAGCTTCAGAGAAGGCAATATGCCATCAGAGATAAGTACATAATTCTTCTGGTTTGTATGTATATGTTCGTTTCGCGTGGCTTACGGCCACACTTCAGGGTTGAGTGAAACGAGAAATGTTTCCGTTGGTTCTTGTTACGTCATCAGAGGATCATCGCACTCGGGAGGCAGCGAAAGGGAGAGAGCGTCGGACAGAGTATCGTACTCGCTGCCAAACGATCGTACTCGCTGCCCAATGATCGTACAGCAATTATACGAAGTATCATAGGTACTGGAGATACACAAACATCAAGCATTCTTACTTAATATACAAGGTTATATTCTCCACAAACATAAGGACATAATATCATCCCTTACACACAGTTGACTTTTATCATTTGTTAATGTAAATACCCGTACTTCTCTCAGGCAAGATTAGTAACACAGATATCACTGTATGTGTGCAAATGTTTATTTTAAAGGCGAAATGCTACATGCATCCTGGGTGCAGCAGTACAAAATTGCGTACATCAGCTTCCAGAATATATCAGATAAAAAAAAAAAAAATCTATAATGGAAGGTAAAGAGGGCTCGTTGAAACACAATTATTTCATATCAAAAGATGAAGTACCGAAAGAGTACCTCTGGCACTAATCATTGCGCCTCATCTTGCATAAGAACAATTCAATGATCACTTTGATATCCGCTTGATATAAAGGCCGGTGCAGCAACACATCTCCCGGATATGAAAATATATCTTTTCAAAAGGGAGCACTTTCAAGCAATGGATTTCAGTATGTTTTGCACGCAGGGCTTGTGGAAATGCTAAATGTTGTAGGGAATTTGGAAATAGTTTCGATACTGTGTAGAAAGCATTATGGTCTATCTATCGTAAGGTAGATTAGATGTGCCCTCCATTCAGCAGATTAGATCTAGATATCGCACACGC
>NW_020872904.1:146010-158510 GCF_003789085.1 Penaeus vannamei
TTTATTATCCTATTTTGGTTATTCAATCTCTTTTGTATACTCCCACAAAATGACTTATTCCTAATATTGCAAATGTAATAATAATAATAAGAAGAAGAAAATTATCAACAATATCGAAAGATGAAACAGGAACAATATCAACGACAAGAAAAAAGGAACTGAAAAATTAATTAAAAAATAAAGAAATATGTGAATAAATAGATAAAATAAATGAAAAAATAAAGAAATATATGAATAAATAGATAGATAGATGAAGTAAGTATAGACAGTAGAAGTGGAAATTTATCTTCAAGCGTTTTAGATGATGAGGAATCCTAGATTACAATGAATGAAAAACAAGGCAAGCAATCGCTAAATAAATCAACAATTCATAAATAAAGTAGGTAAAAAGCAGCATAAATAAATATAAATAAGTCCAGAATACGAAATAAAATCGATAATCAATAAATAAACATAAACAAATCCACATAAAGACAAGACATTCCCCGAAATGCCAATCCAAATCACTCCACCTTACGACCACCCTGATAAAAAGGAATCATCATATTCATTACTCCCGCGCCCACTCAGGTACACGAAACGGACACTCCCACCGCCCATGCACTATAAATCGCTCTAATGGTCATCATAACGTCCTAAGCTACGACCTCATGACCTCCAAGGGATGACCAAATGACGACCTGACATGTCGTTGTACTATTTCTACCCAGAGGATTTTCTCAGGGCGATCTGGCGAGGGTGTGTCCTCGTCTTGAGATCATTGGGGGGAGGGTGCGATGGTTTGGAGGGGCTGGGAATTATACTATTACTAATATTCATACACAAAATCACACACACACGCGTGTGTGTTTGTGTGTATGTATGCCTGTATGTGATATAGATAACAGATATAGATAGATAGATAGACAGATAGACATATACATCTGTGTGTGTGTGTTTAATTTTGTTTATGAATATTAGTAATAGTATAAACATTTGAACGCGCGCGCGCGCGCGTCTTTGTGTCTGTGTGTGTGTATGTATGCCTGTATGTGTGTGTGTGTGTGATATATATATATATATATATATATATATATATATATATATATATATATATATATATATATATATATATATATATATAGCTAGCTAGATATAGTTATAGGTATAGATAGATAGACAGATATAGATACATATAGATAGATAGACACTCATATGAACATATAAACATATATAGATAGATAGATGGATAGAAAGATAGGTACAGAGAGATTGGCAGAAAAATATAAATAGATTGATAGAAATAGGTAGCCATAGATACAGATGTATACATATAAATAGATAGTTATATAGAGAAGTAGATAAAAGCTAAATAAATCGGTTCATAAGTTAGAAAAATCACAAACGGAGGGAAAATAAGAGATGATGATAATGGAAGATCAACACTGCTACAATTTATCACCTGTAATTGTGATGGCCCCGTCAAAAAAAAAAAAAAAAAAAAAAAAAACACAGGTCACGTGTCAAATAGAAAGGGGCGAGGGATGAGAAATGCGTAGAGGGGAGAGATAAAAAGTATCCAGATTTTAGCGGTGAACTTTTTTATTTATTCATCTATTTATTTTTATTTATTATAATTTTTTTATTTTTTATTTTACGTGTGTGTGTATGTGTGTGTGTGTATGGTGTGTATGTCAAACTGTAAACTTTACTAAGCTCATGGAAAAGACGGTTATGTCTTTGTCTTACGTCGGTCGTTTAGTATTTTCTTCTTCCGACAAAAAAAAAAAAAAAAAAAAAAAAACTTACAAAAAAGAAAAAAAAATCTTCTCATGAGAAACCACATCATTCAAGACCATTAGACCTTTTTTTTGCCGCATTACAATCTCCTCCGTAAGCCCAAACTGTACTAATTCCTGATGACTGGAGATTTAGTGTTATGTACTGCAATTACCCCCAATGCGTTATGTGTTGTATCTAATTACATTAATGAAACTCATCGATCAAGCCGACGCTGATATTAATCTTGCCAGACCAGTCCTCGTGATAAGACCGAAGTGAAGTCTCATGACGTTTCCCGATTCGGTCTCTGTCTCGTCTGTCTGGGAGATGGTCCTTAGGGCTGCCTGGGAGCAGATAAGCGGGAGACGGATGGCGTACTAGGGAGCCCTGGGTGTGTGGCTTTGTTTGTGTGTGTGTGTGTTTTTTGTTTGTTTATTGGTTTGTTTGTGTATGTTTGTGTTGTGTGTGTTTTTTGTTGTTTATTTGTTGTTTGTGTGTGTTTTTTGTTTTGTTTATTTGTTTGTTTGTGTGTGTTTTTGTTTGTTTATTTGTTTGTTTGTGTATGTGTGTGTGTGTTTTTTGTTTGGTTATTTATTTGTTTGTGTATGTGTGTTTTTGTTTGTTTATTTGTTTGTTTGTGTGCGTTTGCTTGTGTGAGTGTGACTTTGTTTATTTGTTTGTTTGTGTATGTGTCTTTGTGTTTTTTGCTTGTTTATTTGTTTGTTTATGTGTGTGTTTGCTTGTGTGAGTGTGACTTTGTTTATTTGTTTTTTTTTGTGTTGTTTGTGTATGTGTGTCTTTGTGTGTTTTATGCGTTTTTGTTTGTGTATGCGTGTGAGTGTGTGTGTGTGTGTGTGTGTGTATGTGTGTGTGTGTGTGTGTGTGTGTGTGTGTGTGGCTAAGATCAAGAAAGAAATATAGACACTTTTCTTATCATAAAACTTAATAGGATACACAAAAATGGTTAATATATAAATAACTCAACACAATATATTGCTCGGTTACTTTCATATTTCGTGGAAAATCACGCATAGTCAGGTAATGAATATTGGATACCGTAGCCT
Source organism: Penaeus vannamei (assembly GCF_003789085.1). Lineage (NCBI taxonomy): Eukaryota > Metazoa > Arthropoda > Malacostraca > Decapoda > Penaeidae > Penaeus > Penaeus vannamei. The sequence continues at coordinate 148,836 of NW_020872904.1, forward strand.
AATTCAACTGAAAATATTAGAAAAAAAAAAAATATATATATCCATTGGCTGAAGATTCTTGAGAGTTATTGGATCTCATAATTAATGAAAAATAAACAACAAAAACGGGATGAATTAACATAGTTGTTTACCTGCTTTTGCCAAGCCGGTGGAGCAGGACAAAGGAATTAATAGAAAAAAAAAAATGATAACACTCTTGAGAAGCAGTTCCTCTGGAGCCAATATCATCTTTTAGCAAGAACTCCATGATTACGTATAATTTCGTCGTGTTATAATTAAATCTAAATGGGGGAGAGTGTAGTTTAGATGTAATATATTCTCAAAAAAAAAAAAAAAAAAAAAAAAAATAGATTTCGGGACTTTAGGGGATGCTTTTGACATTTCCATAGTTGATGTATGAAGTGTATATGACCCCGACACTAAAAGGCAGATTGCATTGTGTGATTCGGCTCTGAGGATGTTCCAGCAATCCTGAAGACCTTAGGGAGCGTTGCAAAGCGGGTAATCTATTCATCGCATATTGGCGCCGCTGTTCTCGATCATGAATAGCGTTGTATAAATGCCTGGATGTGCTTGTCTAATATTTTCTCGATTGTAGAGGAGAGAAGTTGGTGTAGAGGAAGTCATGGTTTCAAGGAGCACTAAACATATTGTCTATGACATATCTTAGAAAGAAAAAAAGGGTTAGTGGGATATCAGACATATACTCCTAATTCGCCTCATACAATCTTACTTTCTTCTCGAAGCATAAAGCGGGACTTGGCAACAGGTGAGAGTCTAAGTCTTAGAGATATCTGGTAAATGTATGTTTGGATTCGTAATGACCTGATTAACTAACGAATATTTCCGTGCTACAGAACCCAATTAGAGAAAATAATATTTTTGCTTCTTGCGCAACACTGCAATCACCTTCGAGTTTTATCAGAAAAGTTTGCAACAACCTTAATTAATATAAAATATGAAGACGAAGAACAGAGATGTACACAATCTCTTATCCTTGAGCAAGTGACCTTCAGTTAGCAAAAGACGGCCACTATATTTATAGAGGTAAACCACCTTCGTTTAAAGATAGTAAATTCAAGTTGTATTCTACAAACGTAAAAGCAAAGAAATGAAAAAGAAACATTACCTGGTGCAATCTTCTCTCTCCATCCTAAATATTTTAAATGCAAAAATAAAAAGACCAATAAAATACTTCTTTATCGCAGCTGTTGGAAAGAAAAAGGTAAGGAAAATATTTTATCATACATTCCTTCTTTCTCATCTCAAACAACCAACAAAGGAGGAAAGAAAATATCATTTTTTCTTAGTATGGACTTCCTTATTCAATCCCACGGTTTCTACGAGAAAAAAGGCAAGACATACATAACAAACGCTCACAGACTTTTATATATACTTACCTCAAAACATCGTAATGACAAAAAACACATTACCATGTCCTTTCCTCCTCATTTTCGAACATTTAAAAGCCTGCCACACGAGAAGAAAACATTCCTCGCAGCTGAAAATATTCCTCATTTTTTCCTCCGACGCCTTCCCTTCGGCCCCCTTGAGATCGCGCCTATGTTCCCAATCAACATCTTCCTACCATACGTAAAATATCCAGTAAGATATGTTAAATTCGAGAATCCATCAGTATAATAAAAAAAAAAAAGATGCGTGCGCCAACTTTATCCCCAGGAAAAAAATATATGAATAGATTATGCAAATGGCGGGGGAGTAGGCGTGGCTTAAGACAGGCTACTTTGACGTCGTGAATAATATCATGGAGAGAAAACAAGGTGCTACGCGTGTCGCTTCAAAGGCGGGCCGGGGGGGGGGGGGGGTGGGGGGGGGGGGGGCTGTCGGGGCGGCCAGGACTTCGGAATTCCCTCGGATGAAAAATGCAAGGAAACGGACCACGAAATTGGGCGATTGCGAATGCAGATTATTCAGGATTGTCCATACATGCAGAGAGATCAGAGAGACAGATATACTTTTATCTATATGTATATAGATAAAAGTGTATATATGTACGTGTATATATATATGCAAAAAATATATACATGTATATACACACACACACGCACACACACACACATACAGAGTGTGTGTATACACACACACACACACACACACACACACACACACACACACACACACACACACACACACACACACACACACACACACACACACACACACACACAGCACACACAGGCAGATAAATAGACAGACAGACAGACAGATAAACAAATAGACAGATAAGAGACAGACAAATAGACAGACATATGAGCAGACAAACATATAGACCTATAGATAAGCAGACAGACTGGCAGACAGATTAGAATAGAGACAGAAATAGAATAGCCAGACACAAAGGCGAGAGAGAGAGAGAGAGAGAGAGAGAGAGAGAGAGAGAGAGAGAGAGAGAGAGAGAGAGAGAGAGAGAGAGAGAGAGAGAGAGAGAGAGAGAGAGAGAGAGAGAGAGAGAGAGAGAGGAGAGGGGGGGGAGATTCTCATGCTCTCACACAAAAACCAAAAACCTCAAAATTGTTCTCGGAAACACTGCCCCCCCCCTTCTCTCCCTCTGTTCTCCCGTAGGAAACCTCCAGTCCCGACGAGACAGAGAGAGAGAGAGAAAAAAAAACTATATCTGTATCCACATAAAGGCAGGAAAGGATAAAAATTCGAAAAACGGAAACGTATCACATCAGGAAGCTTAAACTCTTCGCGGTTATGAAAATTCGGATGAGCGGGGAGGATTTCGGTTCGGATATGACGAGGTCTGATTGCTCTCTGCGCCATGGAACTCGAGGAGAAGGAATGGACAAAGTTGCTTTCAAGTTCGGCAGACGGATCGGGAATTATTGGTCGTCGAGTGTGCGTTCCCGACCGCGATCCAAGTTGAGAGTCGGGGAAACGAGATTTTTTTTTTCATCTTCATCTTTTTTTCTTTTTTTTTAGGATGTCTTTTACGGTCAAATTAAACGTTAACGGTGATCTACTGAACCGTGCGTTTTACGACAGTTCGCAACGTTAATGAATTGCGATCTACTCCAGCTCCCACCCCCCGATATATGTAAAACAAACACGTTATCTACATCTGTGTGAATATTTTAGTCATGGATATTGTTATACAGGATTTTCCCCCCGAAACCCTGGGTGGATGGAGGGAAAGAATGAGGGGGGGAGGAAGGTCATACCTGCACCGCCGAGGCATAAATCTGATAAAACTTCTAATTAACAATTTGCACAGAGCCATTGTTTCCTAAATCTCATTTTGCCAGGAAAGTTGTAGCACGTTTGGCCTGAACGTTGCGGCAGTGCGTCAGAGCCGTAAACGTTTGGGCGGCACGTAAGGCATGCGCTGTGCATTAAAACGTGTAACCTGTCTGTTGTGGGCGCAGGTATGAGTCATGTTTTGGATCGTTTTGTTGTTGTTGCTGCTTTTGTTTTACCTTTTTAGAGTGAGAGGGAGAAAGAGAGAAAGAGAGAGAGAGAGAAAGAGAGAGAGAGGGGGATGTAGAGAGGGAGAAGAGAGAGAGAGAGAGAGAGGGAGAGTCAGAGAGAGAGAGAGAGAGAGAGAGAGAGAGAGAGAGAGAGAGAGAGAGAGAGAGAGAGAGAGAGAGAGAAGGGGGGGGAGGGAGGGAGAAGCAGATAGACAGATATACAGATTAGATAAAGAAAGAGATAGCATTGAGAGAGAGAGAGAGAGAGAGAGAGAGAGAGAGACGAGAGAGAGAGAGAGAGAGAGAGAGAGAGAGAGAGAGAGAGAGAGAGAGAGAGAGAGAGAGAAGAGGGAGGGAGAAGCAGATAGAGATATTTAGATAAAGAAAGAGATAGCATAGACAGACGCAGAGAGAGAGAGAGAGAGAGAGAGAGAGAGAGAGAGAGAGAGAGAGAGAGAGAGAGAGAGAGAGAGAGAGAGAGAGAGAGAGAGAGAGAGAGAGAGAGAGAGAGAGAGAGAGAGATTTAGTTGGCAGTTAAAGTGCATGTAATGCTATCATATTAGAATTACAGGTGGAAGGTTATTTTCTTATACAATAAATATCACGCACTCAAATTACCGAACCACAAACCAACAAACTCATCCCTAACATCACGAATAATTTATCAGCTGACTACTGTGTCTCCCAAAGCCAACACACCGCCAGTACACAGGTGCTATGGTCTCTGCACACGGAAAGAGGCAAAAGTATCATGAGTCTAGAAATTAGACCAACACGCCGCACCGGCATGTTAGACCAAATTTCCAGCCCAAGCGCGTTAATTTAGCACGCCGGCGAGCAATGTCTCGTGCACACACGCGTCATGCAATTGCCCAAAACGAGCCGTAATGACCTTGAGTTGGGCCTCGTCATGACCGCTGCTGCCGGCTCGCCCTCGTCAAGACTTGCGCATATTAAAGAAAACGCTTCGTAATTGCTGTTGGAAATTACGGTTAATGGACACCGGAATATCGAATTCCTTCCTTCTGCTAATGGAGGGCGTTCGGGTGAAAAATGTATGGAGGGCGAGGAAAATAAAGGGGGGATATTAACGCTTTTCAGCAACAACACTACTCCATACTGTTCCTTTTTTTCGGGTAATATTTTTATGTATTAGCAAAATTACTCGTCGGGAAAGCATGAGAAGATTGGCATTCATTGCTTTTTACCCTAAGAAAGGACACACAAAGACAACGAAAAGAAAATAATGTACACAAACAAAGGCTCCAAGAATCAGCACGTATCTAGTAATTAACACACAGACACACTCTTTCTTTTACGATTGCAGCTGTGCTTCACTGCCCCTTTGTTCACACGCTATGTGTTTGTTTTGGTGTTTTATTCCTGTATGTACGTGCAAACCTAAACACTAGTATAGATTTACTCTTACAAACACACACACAGACGCACACGAAACTAAGAATACACGTATATATCTATGCCAGTTTGATGCCCACGAAATCAATAAGGTTAAGGATACCGACACACACACACACACACACACACACACACACACACACACACACACACACACAACACACACACACACACACACACACACACACACACACACAACACACACACACACACACACACACACACACACACACACACACACACACACACACGGAAACGCAAGCACAAACGAACACACACACTCCAAAAAATCCTGTATCGACGCATTCAGACGCATATAACCCCGCCCCTCTCTTTCACGATAACGTTAGCATGTTAAAAGTTTTGATTTAGATATATAGTTATTCGTATAAAAAATGAACAATGGCATGTAGTTGAGTGATTCGTGTGACCTATTATTATTACTATTGTTACCCTATTTAATTCCATGTCCATCTCATCTATCCGAAGTCTTTATCTAATTGTTTCTTTTTCTGTTATCTTTGACATTCCAGTTTTCTCACATTTTCTTATATATTTTTCTCTGATTTCGTTTCTATCTCTGCCTCTATTTATTTGCCTGTCAGTCTGTTTCTCTCTCCCTCTCCCTATCTTTATCTTCTTTTTCTCCTACTCCCCTCTTCTTCTTTTCTCTTCCCCATTTTTTCTCCCACTCTTTTTTTCTGCTTTTGCTTCCGTTTCTATCTCTACTTTTATCTCTTTGCCTATCAATCTGTTTCTCTCTCCCTCTTCCTATCTTTATCTTCTCCTACTCTCCCTCTTCTTCTTCTTTCTCTCTTCCCCCATCAAAGTATAAAACCGGGACGCGACACTACCAACAAATTTACGAGCGCCACACTTTCGCTGAACAACTCTACGGACTCTTCACGCCACATTTTATTATAATGACCCCTGAAATTTTCTAGCCCTGAGAGGGTAATTTAGCGAAATCATTAAGCTGGCCAAGACCGTAATCGCAATTAAAGAAATAACTTAAGCTTACGGAGTTATTCGGAATAGAAGTGTATTTGAAGGTTTCTCGTCACGTCATTTAAAAAGTTATCAATGGAAAGAAACGAAAAAAATGTTAAGGAGAGAAAATGCGAAACTAGACAATAATAAAGGGAACGAGCGGACTGTATGTGAATGGTGAAAAAGGAAAAAAAACACAAAGATAGGCAGAGAGATAGCTTAGATAAATATATACATACGTTACAAGAGAATTTGATATAAATTTAGATAAAGAGGTGGGTATAGATAGAGAAATAGCAGATCAAGACATAGACATAGACGTATATTTGTAGATAGATAAGCAAGTAAATAAACAGAGAGAGAGAGAGAGAAGAGAGAGAGAGAGAGAGAGAGAGAGAGAGAGAGAGAGAGAGAGGAGAGAGAGAGAGAGAGAGAGAGAGAGAGAGAGAGAGAGAGAGAGAGAGAGAGAGAGAGAGAGAGAGAGAGAGAGAGAGAGAGAGAGAGAGAGAGAGAGAGAGAGAGAGAGAGAGAGAGAGAGAGAGAGAGAGAGAAGAGAGAGAAGAGAGGAGAGAGAGAGAGAGAGAGAGAGAGAGAGAGAGAGAGAGAGAGAGAGAGAGAGAGAGAGAGAGAGAAGAGAGAGAGAGAGAGAGAGAGAGAGAGAGAGAGGAGAGAGAGAGAGAGAGAGAGAGAGAGAGAGAGAGAGAGAGAGAGAGAGAGAGAGAGAGGAGAGGGAGAGAGAGGGAGAGGAGGGAGGGAGGAGAGAGGAGAGAGAGAGAGAGAGAGAGAGAGAGAGAGAGAGAGAGAGAGAGAGAGAGAGAGAGAGAGAGAGAGAGAGAGGAGAGAGAGAGAGAGAGAGAGAGAGAAACTAAGTCAGCCCACATAAACAAAAGGCAGAATTAGGTGAAAAATGAATAAAACATTATGGAAGAGCAGGAAAGAATAAAGAGGCGAGAGAAAGGAGAAAGAGATAATTCCACGGCACCATTCCAGATTTTTTTTCTTTTTTTTTTACGATTCCTCGCAACAATTACCTCTTTCTCTTTCGCACACGGAAAATATCAATTCACTCGTTTTCATGCTTCAGTTGAAATTAATAAACTTTAATCTGGCATAGCAGCTAGACACGAACACAAACTCGTATCTACAATTCTGCTAAAGTTTTTTTTTTTTTTTTTTTTTTTTTTTTTTTACTTATGAATGTTGTATTTTGCTCTTGTTGTTGTAGTTATTTATCATCTTTTCCTCCTATTTATTCGTATTAATCCCCCTCTCCCGTAGGTATTACACCCCCCTCCACATTAGGTATGTCTCTCTGTGTGTGTTTTTATATCATTTTCATGTGAATATGATTTTTTTTTTTTTTTTTTTTTTTTTTATCAGCCAGGGTTAGTCATTATCGTATTGACTTAAAGAAGTCGTTATTAGCCTTGATGAGGGAGGGAGAGCGGGAGGTGCGTGTGTGTTTTTGTATGTGTGTTTTGTGTCAATTCTCTACTTCTCTCTTTCCTCCTCCCTTCCCGTTTATTGTTTTATCCGTTATTCATACGTTTTTCTCATGCGCTCCGATACACCTTCCTTCTTTTTAGATTTTCCCTTTCCCCTTATACTCACTTTCTGCCCCTAGACCCTACCCTTCTTTCTTCCCCTTAGACCCTCATTTTCCCCTAAAACTCTCCGCCTTTCCCTTAAACCCGACCCCTTTTTCTCTCGTCTCTTCTTCTCCTTCCCCTTAGACACTCTCTTTCCCCTTGGTCCCTCCCTTCCCTTAGACCCTTGGCCTTAGATTCTCAACCTTTTCCCTTAGACTCTCCCCCCTTCCCCACAGACCCTACCCATTCCCCTTAAACCCCCCTCCTTCCCCTCGGACACAGGCCCTCCCATTTTTCCCTAACCCCTCCCCTTCCCTTAGATCTCCCCTTTTCTTCCTTTAGTCCTTCCTCTTTCCCTAACCCCCCTCCTTCTTCCTCTTAGACCCTCCTCTTCACTTTAGACCCTCCCTTCCCCTTAGACTCTCCCTCATCCCTTAGACCCCCTTATCCCTTCCTCTTAACCCCATTCCTTTCCCCTTAGACTACTTCCTGCTTCCCTTCGACCCCCCCATTCTCCTTCCCTAAACCCTTTCATCCTTCCCTTAGATCACCTCCCCTTCCCCCTTAGACCCTAAACCCTTCCCCTTAACCCCCTTCCCTTCCCTTAGACCCCTTCCCCTTCTTAGAAATCTCCCTTCCCTTAGACCCCCCTTCCCCTTCCCCCCCTTAGACCCTCCCCTTAGACCCCCTCTCCCCTTCCCTTCCCCCCCTTCCCTCCATCGCGCCAGTGAGGGAACGGAGCAGAGCCATGTTATAATGGCACCATAATTCACAATGCCGAGGCAACACCCGCCATGTGTCTACACTCCGCCTCGTCACGTACGCTGCAGCCGCCCTCGTCAAGCACTCACAAAAGATATCGCCTGTAATTAGTGCTAATGACTACCATTAACTAAGAGAGTAAAAAAAAAAAATGTAAAAAAGTGAGTCTCTCCTCCATATTTACTTTGTTAATTAGAAACTGACCTGCTGGACTGCCTCCTCCTCCTCTATCCCCTTCCCTCCCCTCTCCCAACGCTTCCCTCCCTCATTACCCTCCTATGATCCTCCACAACACTTTTCCTACCTCCCTCCCCTCCTACAACTCTTCTCCCCCTCCCCCCCTGCCTACAATACCTTTCCCCTTCCCTCCCTCCCCTCCACAACAATTGTCCCCCTACCTCTTCCCAAGACACGCAACCCCTTCCCCTTCTACACTCTTTCTCATTTCCCCGCCTACAACACCTCTCTCTTTCCCCCTCTCTCCCTCCCACAACACTTTTACTCTTCCCCCCCCTCCCCTGCCTACAAACCTCTCACGTACCCTCCCTCCCTTCCCACAACCTCCCTCCCCACCGACAACATACCTCCCCCTCCCCCCCCCCCCCCCCTCCAACAACACCCCCCCACTTTTTTACCCTCTCGCCCCTTCCTCCTCCCACCCCCCCCCCCCTCCCACACAACCGAACATACGAGGCTCCGACGTGTTATCTTGGCCAGAGTGAAAGAGTTCGTTATGACAAGTGTTTGTTTATGTTCGTGCGCGTGATAACCTTCCCCTTATCTTTTTACCATCTGACGGAAAAAAAACATGTTTATTGAATTAGAGAAAGAGGGGGAGGGGAATTAATGGTGGTGAATGGGACGGGGAGGGGAAGGGTAAAAGGAATTATGATTTGGAATAAGGAAGAGGGAATATGAGAATGATATGAGAGCAAAGGAAATGGGAATGTAAAAGTTGGAAAATATGAAAAATAAAGGAAATATTAAGACAACCTCAAATATAGAACATCTAATTTATTCAGATACAACGGTTATTCATTACACAGATATACATATGTTATATATATATATATATATATATATATATATATATATAATATATATATATATATATATATATATATAGTATATATATATATATATATATATATATATATATATAATATATATATTATATATAATGCATATATATATGTGTGTGTGTGTGTCTGTGTGTGTGCTGTGTATGTATGTATGTATGTATGCAATATATATTATATATATATATATATATATATATATATATATATAATATATATATATATATATATATATATATATATATATATATATATAACATATGGCGGAAAGGAATCTCCATAGAGAGAACGCAGACATACCTAGCGAAGAGGATGAGGGGAAGATGCGAGAATAATGAGGGAAGAAAAAAGAAAGGAAGAGCGAGGTAAGAGGTAGTGAAGATGAAGGCAACAGAGAAAAAGAGGGAG
>NW_020872904.1:161010-168510 GCF_003789085.1 Penaeus vannamei
CTTCTCACCCCCTTACCTCATTCTTCTCGCGCGCCAATGAAGCGTCGCCTTTGCTATTATTCATCTCATATATACCCTTCTCCCACGGTAAATAGTGTTTCTACTTTTTATTATTTCTTCTCTCTCTGGCCCTTCCTTTCTCTTCTCCCTCTCCCTCTCTTTCCACGCGTCTACCTCTTCCTTCCCTACGTCTCATCCCCGTGCATTCCCCAGGTCATACTATTACGACACGTCGTAAAAACTTAGCCTATATTATTATATCAATGTAATTAAGATAATAATATTTGATACCCTTTCGATGAAGTCGGGTTGTAATACCACTAGTAGATGAGTACGCTACGATGAACATGAGGTATAATGGTCATACATATAAGGCGGTACTTATTTAATCAGTTAGTATATAGCTCCACTGCTGATGCCAAAGCAGGCAGTGGTTGAAAAGAACGATGGCCAAGGCGCCTGACCCAGCTTAGTGCAGATATACACAAAAGTAGAGCAGAAATATAATGGATAAATAGTAACTACCGATGCAGGACTTTACTAATAATATATATACTTATAGATTATAGATGATAATTTGTCAAAAGGTACTAAATATATAAAACTGTCCGTTACGTTAACTTACTATATATATGTCTTAATTGCCTTGGTGTTGCTAAAAATGAGCCAATAGGGTCTATAATAAATGCCTTCTTTTCGCTAATTATATGAGAATTAAATATATGGATATTCTATATAAAATCACGGATAAGGATATAGTTTACTATAAAACCCCTATATTTTCATAAGTAGCCGTTAGCTTAGATCTTATTATCCCTACTGAGCTTTTATATATTTAGTTTCTTATTTAGTATTCGTATTATATAGCGTTAAAATTATTCTATAACTTATCACGTGCGTCCTAGTGAGTGGTGCAATGTTGCTGTAGTGTCATAGGGTGCTGTGTAGTTAAGGCTTTTCTGCTTTTCTCTCCTTCTTGGGTTGTGTGTGTGTGCTTAACCGTAGATGCTAATATACTAGATATATTTAGTATATATATATATATATACTATATATATATATATATTATAATATAGTATATGTATATATATGTATATAGTGGTTGGTGGGAAGTCTGTGATTATTTTCATATTTCCATGATTAATTACGATTAATAATTAATTATGAACTAATATTATAAGCAAGTCTATATATTATATATATATATATATAGTATATGTATTATAGGGTGTGTATTGATATTATAATTTATATTACAAATTATATCATTATTATATATATCATACTATTGTATATTATCTAATATATTTATATTAGATACATTTACCAATCTATTATCTCTACTCAATATTACATTATAATAAGGTATTATATTTCATCACAATCAACAATAATAAATAATCATATATATGTGTGCAGTATTCATTAGTCAATATTAGCCATATCTTATTAATCTATATGATCCTAGTATCATAAAATATAATCAATACATATTATATTTATTTACTAATTTATTAGTATATGATCTATATATCGATATACATATAATTATCATATATTAATTAACTAATTATTATAACTTATATATCTATATATTTATTATGTTAGGGTATAATTTATCTTATCACTCTATTCATCTGTCTCCTAGTATATCTTCGCGCTATTCTTCAATCTTTTTTCATTAAATTTTATAATATAATATATTAATTCTATAATTATTAAATACCATATATATTATCACTTCCCATCAACATTTTCATTATTTATTATCCTTCCTCTCATCTAAGCCTCCTACTACTTCTCACTCTCTCTCTTCTTCTCCTTCTTCATTCTCCTCTCCGTCTTCTCATCGCTATATACTGTAACATACCAGTCATGAACATATGCGACGTTGATCCAATAACCCATACCAACTACTGCCTGCTTATCTCTCTTTCTCTCCTTCTTCTTCCTATACCTATCCATTTAATTTCTATCCTCACTACCTCTACTTACGTATATATACTTTATACTTCATCACACGTCAACATACCGCTATATTATGTATAGTGTGAAATATGCAGTGACGTTCATCAAAATATTACCCATCCACATCTTTCTTCACATATCTCCCCATCTCTTTCTCTTATCCTTCATCGTCTTATCCTAATTTTCTTATTATATTTATCATTATCTCTATCTATGACAATTTATTTATTCCTCCGTTACTTATTCCTATATTCTATTTCTATTCCTCTTATCCTTAACGTCCTTTACCTCCCCTTATACTTATTTATTCCACAGCTCCGACCACACACACACATCCACACTAACACCACACGCACCATCTAACACAACGACAAACATAACATCGCCAAAAACACTAGCGTCCAAATTAACCCAACAACACACTCACTCTCCCTCTCTTATACCTCACTTCTTATCTACCTCTTCCTAATCTTCTATCCTAATCTCCTACTTCCTATTATTCTTACCTCCCCTCCTACTCGCTCTTTACACTCGTACCTAATATTACTATACCAGCCTTATTAATCAAATAGGCTCATAACGTTATTATACCAATATATAAATCTACTCGTCCAAGGTATCATAATTGGTGAGTATTAGTGTGAGTTATTAGAATACCCAGCGTTTTAATTTAAATATATAGCAATACATGCTATATCCCCTATCATAGGAAATCTATCATCTCGGTTTATAGATCTAATTATTTGAGTCTCATCTACTCTCCATCTGACTTGGCGTAAAGTCTATCTATCTATCATCTAATCTATACTATCTATACTAATCTTATATATATATACTTATCTATAGTGATCAATCTTGTGTGTGTGTGGCAAGGCTGTGACTGGGGTGAATTGTGTGCCTGTCAGCGTACCTTAACATATAGGTGTTGGGATTACAGACGTCCTGGGGCGTACTGTGGTGTGTGGTGGGTGGGTGTCGAGAACCAGTTTGGGTCTGGTGCGGCCGCTGAGAACTCACATACCTCAGTGATCCTGGCTTAATGGTGGGTGTATTGGCCCCTATGCCGGCTGAGTGTGTGTAAGGGAATGGGTGGTGAGTGATATATTATAGGAGTAGAGGGAGCAGAGTGAATAGTGAATAGGTAGATGGAGTAAATAAGTGAGGTATGATTATAATTACCATCCAGTGTAGGGAGGAGAGGGATGGAGAGGCTGAGTGGAAGGTAATAGGATGAGGATGAGGATATTAAGTGAGATGAAGAGTGAATAGAGTAGAGAATAGAATAGGTATATGGATAGGGTAATATATATAATGGATAAGTAGAAAGGGAATGTATGAGGATACACGAAGGCGGAGGAGGAACGACAGGTCGATCTAAGGGAGGCAGAGGACGGTACATTTATACATCATTACAGTGTCTAATAGCATAGTGTCAATGGGAAAAACGGATAGAGCGGAGGATACAATGGGACAAACGTTATGAGCTAGTACGAATACTGGATGGCATACGAGAGGGATATAGGTAGTATACGGTGAATGAGGTATAAAATGGCGATAGATGAAGAGTAAACAGATGAGCTAGCATATAGATCTAGAATGAATATAGGGCAAGGTAGATAGGGTAATGAGATGGGAATGGATAGGTAATATTAGAGGTGATATATATATATACAATTGGAACCATGAAGAGAGTAAATAGATGAAATGAGTAGTATTAATATATATCAGGTATATATAGTAAGCGGTATAGATAATGGGAAGGGAGATTTAGTAAGTGATAATATATCGGTATGAGGGAATATGAGATAGTAATACTAGGACATGAAGAGAGGGAGAAAGAAGTATATTGATATAAGATAATAGAATAATATAATAGGGAGAAAAAGAAGAAGAGACTATCAGCGAAGAAGAGATGAATATATATGTAGGTGATAGCTAGAATATATGTAGACTGATATCCTTTATATCAACAGTAGACTAAGTAGTCAGGAGTCTGGTAGGAGGCAGAATAAGCCCCCAGAAATAATAGTATATTGAGATATATACTAGATATATAGATAAGTCATTATAGAGAATATATACACGTAGAGGAGGGAATAGTAATGAAGTGACAAAAAATATTCTGACGTAGGATGAGTAAGAAGATGAATGTTATAGATAGATGAATGAGAGGAAGGAAGGATAGAGTGAGAGAGAGGATGAGATGAGAAGAGACGGAGAAAGAGAGAGAGAGAGAAATACACACACACACACATATTACGAAGAACATACATGCCTATAAACAGAGCATACCATTCGAGAATTGTGACAGAGTGCGATGATGTGATGTATATAATATATACTGAGTATATATATATATATATAGAAAATAATATACAATACATGACATACATACATTGAACATATATTAATTATATCATATATATAGATTTATTATGAATATGTATATAGTATTCTGAACTAATATCTAGAGGTCATATAATCTTATCTATCATATGCTATCTAATTCAATATATATATGGAAACCATGGGGTGTATGTATCTGGATACACATGTATACAAGGAAAACCAAAGGAAATAAGGGAAAAGGAGAACGCAAACACACACACATACACACTCGCGCCCACGACCATCGCCCCCCGGTATCCCCCTCCCTTAAAGCCCCGGCGTCGCTGAGAGAGAGAGAGAGAGAGAGAGAAAAGAGAGAGAGAGAGAGAGAGAGAGAGAGAGAGAGAGAGAGAGAGAGAGAGGAGAGAGAGAGAGAGAGAGAGAGAGAGAGAGAGAGAGAGAGAGAGAGAGAGAGAGAGAGAGAAAAGAGGGCGGATTTCGAAAGACGGGTGGGCGGTGGGCGGTGTCTCTGCCCTCCCTCACATTACCACATAAATTGCTCTTCACGAAGCAAAGTTATTGAAAAACTTTAGGAAGCTGTTGAAAGTCCGCAAGACAAGCCTTCCCCGGCCCCCTCCCCCTCCTCCTTCCCCCTTCCTCCCTCCACCATGCCCCCTCCCCATACTGCCCTCCACCTCGCCTTACCCTATACCCCTTCCTCTCCTCCCCCTCCACCTCCCTTAGATCTTCCCCCTCCCCCCCCTATCTCTCCTCCCCTCCACCTCGCCCTCCCCAACCCCCTATCTCCCCCTTCCACCTCGCCCTCCCTCACATCTATCCCCCTCCCACCTCCTATCTCCTCCCCTCCACCTCCCTCCCTCACATCTATCCCCTCCCCAACCTCCTATCTCCTCCCCCTCCACCTCGCCCTCCCTCACATCTTCCCCCTCCGCAACCCCCTATCTCCTCCTCCCCCTCCATCTCGCCCTCCCCTATAGCTCCTCTCCTTCCCCCATCTCCCCCCTCTCCCCTCTCCCCCTCCCCCCCCTCACGCCATCGCCAAGGGGGAGGCTCGAGTCTCTGCTTCGAGTATTTTTCCCGCAGAGGTTCGCGTGTTACGACGAGCTGCCCGGGTACTTTGAGCCACACTATGAGTTGCAAGGACTCTGTTGCTCAACTTTGCAAGGAGGAGGGGGGAGGGTGGATGGGTGGGGGGAGAGAGGGGAAAGGAAGAGGATGGATGGCTACAGAGAAGATGGATGGGTGAGGGGGGGTGGATGGGTAGGTAGGGGAAAGGGAGAGGATGGATAGATGGGGGGAAGGGGGAGGATGGATGGGGGAGGGGAAGGGGGAAGTGGGGTGGATGAGTGGGGGAAAGAGGGGAAAGGAAGAGGATGGATAGCTACAGAGAAGATGATGGGTGAGGGGGGGTGGATGGGTGGGTAGGGGAAAGGGAGGATCGATGGATGGGGGGAAGGGGGTGGATGGGTAAGGGAAAGAGGGGAAAGGGAGAGGATGGATAGCTAGGGAGAGGATGGATGGATGAGGGGGGTGGATGGGTGGGTAGGGGAAAGGGAGAGGATGGATAGATGGAGGGAGGGGGGTGGATGGGTAAGGGAAAGAGAGGAAAGGGAGAGGATGGATAGCTAGGGAGAGGATGGATGGATGAAGGGTGGTGGATGGGTGGGTAGGGGAAAGGGGGAGGATGGATGGGGGAGGGGGAGGGGGAAGTGGGGGTGGATGGGTGGTGAGAAGAGGAGAAAGGGAGAGGATGGATAGCTAGGGAGAAGATGGATGGTTGAAGGGGAAAGGGGGTGGATGGATGGATGGGGAAAGGGAGAGGATGGATGGATGGGGGGAAGGGAGAGAGAATGGGTGGGTAGGGGAAATAGGGGAGAGGGAGGGGATGGATAGCTAGGGGGAAGGAGGAGAGGATAGATGGGTGAGGGGGAAGGGGGGGTGGATGGGTGGGGGAAGAGTTTTATGGCAAGAGGAAAGGGAGAAGAGGAAGATGATGGACGGATGTGGGAGAAGGATGAAGGTAGAGGTGGATGGTGGGATAGAAGGGGGAAGAGACGATGGATGAGAGAGGAGAAGATGGATAAAGTGGGAGAGGGGAAGGTGGAGGGGTGTGTGGCTGGGAGAAACGGTGAAGGGGGAGAATTGATGGGTGGGGAAAGATGAGAGAGGGAGAGGATGGATGAAAGGGGTTAAGGGGGGATGGATGGATGAGGGGGAGGAAGCATAAGGGGGAGAGGGGAAGGGGAAGGGATGTATGACTGGAGGAAAGGAAGGAGAAAAAGAGGAAGGATGGATGGGGAAGAAAGGGGAGGGGGGAGAGCGCGCAAAGGAGGAGAGCGGGAGAGAGGGTAAAGGATGGAGAAGAAGGGTGTAAAGAGGGGGAAAGATGATTAGGAAAGACGAAAAAAGTGTTCACGCAGAGAAAGCAGGAGAGCGGGAGAGGGGGGAAAGGGGAGAGGGGAGAGGGATGGTGGTGAATGTGGGGGAGGGGGGAGGGGGGAGGGGTACCACCTGCTACATCGATAGTCACATTTATGAAACCTTTACGAAACCTCTTATTTTCCAACGTTGGCGAATTAAATGTTTACAAGTCAATCATGAGTGCAATGATTTTTCTCTGCTCGGCGATACTTCAGCTGCAAAAGCAACATTTCCAATTCTTACAGCTTTTAAGTGAGTGTGAGTATTGAATTTCAAAAGACGGATAATGTGCATAAATTTCATTACCACTCTGTGCCGTTTGATTTAAAATCTAAGGTCCTTAAACCCATTTTTCATTTGCAACTCGCAGCAGTAAGTAAATGGAATGCAATTCTTCAGTATGTCGTATCGAATACATTACCTTTGTTTTCCTGATATTTTCCTTTTTTTTCTAATTTCCTTTATGGCCTTCCTCCCCTTTCTCTCCCAAAACAAAACTCTTTTACATTTTTCTATTTTTCCATAAACGGACTTCCGAAGTGAACCATTAGGAGTTTGGTTCTGATTGACCCTCATTATATGTTCCCGGGAGTTTTCTGTCATTATTTCCAGTGCGTTTTATGGCCACAGGACGTCGCAGCTGGGGCTCGACACGCAGACAAACAAACAAACATGCACACGTACAAGTACATGCAAGCACTCTTTGAAACAAAGTTACACACACACACACAAGAGACAAACACACACACACACACACACACA
>NW_020872904.1:178510-181010 GCF_003789085.1 Penaeus vannamei
ATATATATATATTATATATACATACACATAATACACACAACACATATAACATATTATATATATATATATATTTATATATATATATATACATATGTATATATAATATATATATATATAATATATATATATAATAATACATTACATATATATAATATATATATATATATACTATATATATATACATATACATTACATATATATGATATATATGATATATAATATATATATATATATAACATTACATATATATATTACATAACACACACACAACACACACACACAACACAATAATATTTATTTAAAAATGACAAAAATTATAAACAATTACATATATATATATATATAATATATATATATGCTATAGAATATAGTAATATATATTATATATATATATATATATATATATATATATATATACTATATAATGTATGTATATAGAGATACACAGAGATAATCCAGGAATATGATCGGTGAATTCATGGATTGCAGAGCTAACACGCCTCTCAGTTTTTTATGCATGATTCATTTTTAATATATACACCTCATATTAACATCAGCAGAATAAAGTATTACCTGGATTTGTCTATACTTAGTTATCAAGTTGTAAACAACTTGTTTGTAGATAAATGTGAGAGGATTTTCAGTCTGAGAGAGAAAGAAAGAGAGAGGGAGAGAGAGAGAGAGGCAAAGAAAGATGGAAGAGAATAGATACAAAACAAAAAAGAAAAGAAAATAAAACGAAATGAAGTGCTTGAAAGGGACAGGACGAAGGTTAAGATTAAGAAAAAGAATATAAGAGAGAGGGAGAGGTAGAAGAAGACGAGAAAAAAAGAGCAAAAGATAAAAACAGAGAGCGAGTGAGAGAGATCTGACATCTATCTACATAGCTAGATAGGGAAAGAGAGGGACATATCTAAAAAAACGAAAGAAGCTTGAAAGGAAACAGGAGGAAGGTTAAGAGGAAGAAAAAGAAATTTAAGAGGGGGGAGATGGAGAAAGAAGGCGAGAAAAGAGAACAAAAGAGAGAGAAGAGAAAGCGAGACGCGAGAAAAAGAGAGAGAAAGAAAGGAAAAAAGAAAAAAAGTAAGACATATCGGAGCCCCCAGTTGTGCATTTCGAGACCAAGCTATGAGATGGCCAGCTTAGAGCAAACACATTATTTACTCGGGAGCCAAAAGGAAGACAGATTACGAGGAAATCACTTACACGAACGGGATTTTTATCCAGATCACGTACTCAAGATGATTGCTTTTGCGAAATTTAAGCGATTGCAGAGGCGAAGCATGTGACTTTCCCGGTCGGCTGAAGGTAGTTAAAAAGGCGAAGCCGCAGGAGCATCCAATAATTCTATCTCATTACGTCTACCGGGAAGAGCATTAGAGTAAATTGAGCATGTTTAAGATCCGATAGCATAATGAAGGTATTCCATCCAATTTGCGGAGAAACAAAATCCTCCGTCCCGCTCGGAAGATAGAGAGGACGGAGAAGAAAATAAACTGATAACGTGTGTATGTGCAACCATACTCACACACACACACACCATATATATTGTGTGTAATCTGTGTTGTGTTTTGTGGTGTGTGTAAATGTGTATGTGTATACATTCACACATAATTACATATATATATATATATATATATATATATATATATATATATATATATATAATGATATAATAATAATAGTAATAATAATAATAAATAATGATAATTTTAAATAATCACTGTAATTATCATCATCATATTTTTATTTCCCTCAAATTCATTATAATCACTAGCATTGAAATGACTTTGTCACTGTTGTAACTACTATCAACCATAATTAATGCCAAATAATAGCGATATGAAATAAGATTTTTGTTACAATCGTTGCTTCGTAAATAAAAAAAAAAAAAATAATAATAATATGTGATAATAAAAAAATAAAGTAACCTAACAGTAACACAATCATAATATCTAACCTTGTCTTATTTTATTTCATTTTTTTCTTTTTCTGGTGTCAAAGAAAACGGAGAACTCATCACCAAATGAAGAAAACGGGAAGACTGGCTTCTGCGACTTCTCTCCTCAGCTGTTTTCTTTGTCAACAGAGCATCTTTTGTTCCTGGATTAACGTCTTGGATTCCGTGTTGACATACATAATAGATTCACCCAGGATAATTTCAAGTTTGTAAGTGGAGTCGTTTGTTTTGTACGGTTTTCTTTTTCTTTTCTTTTCTAATTTGTTGCAGTTACGTTTGTGCGTGTTGTGTAGAGACTAATATGTATATGTATACATTATCTATCCTTGTATGTACCTGTTTGTGTTTCTTTCTATTTGTGGGATATAGACTGAAATTTAGTATATGGCTGAACTGCTGATGTTAAGAAATGTTATAACCTGAGTGTACCGTAAAAACCTCATTTGAGTAGGGATTATATTTTATTGATAAAACTTCAAATTCATTAGGTTCTTTATCTGTGTGTGCCGCGTGCGTGAATGTGTGTGTGTGTGTGTGTGT
>NW_020872904.1:196010-201010 GCF_003789085.1 Penaeus vannamei
ATATATTATTATTTGTTATTATATAATTACATATATATATATATAGTATATAATATATATATATTATATAATATATATTATATATATAGGATACTTCATAGGTATACATGGGAGGTCCTAACCATATATATTTTAATATAATTATATTTTAGTATGTATAATATATAATAAGTATAGTATATTATATTATATAGTATATGATATATATATATATATATAGTATATATATATATATATATATTGTATGTATGTTATGTATACATTTATATTCGAAATAAAATTCGAAAGTTACCATAATAGCAATAGTGATCATGATAATCGCAGTTGATATAAATAATGATACAGATAATGACTAATCATCGCATTGGAATTGAAAAATTAAAGGAAAGAAATATATTTATTATCGAATCAGATAATAATCACCAGATTCTATTATTTTTATACGGGCAATATCTTTACGGCTTTATAATCATATTTCAAATCAGAGCCTTTAATACCTTTTGTCATTATTACCCTCGCATTAACATCGTGAACTGGTATCATTTGTTATTTGTATTATCAATTAAATTCCTGATACCATAATCATTCTAATCAATCCTTTGATAATATCATGAACATTATCATAATTCTTTTTCTTATGTACGAATCATTTATACGAAACGAGCGAGATTATCGATTGGAATTCGGATTATCGGAAATGCGTGAAAATAGAACTTCGGTGAACGGAGCGCTGGTGAAGAAAGGCTTTGTCTTCCGGATTGGGAATCTAATCTTGCTTGGGCCACGACGATCACGCGTACACACTCCACAGAGAACGCACAATCACACAATGCTAACCACACACACAACAGGTACACACACACAGACACAGACAGGCACACACACACCACACACACACAGACACTAGACACACCACACACCACACACACACACACACACACACACACACACACACACACACACACACACACACACACACACACACACACACACACACACACACACACACATACACACATTAATATATATTATAATTATATATATATATATATATATATATACTTATATATACTATATATATATATATATATATTATCAGAACCTCACCTGACTATCTTGACCTTCCAACTCAATTTATGCATGACTGTTTGCCGCGACCCTGGAACTAGTTGAAGCTGCAGATGCAGTGTTTAACATTTTCTCCGTCGCGATGCAAGCAGCATCAATATTTTTTATTTTCTTCTTGTTCAAAACCTGCATGAATTACTTCCGCTATCTTCCAGTCCGGTGGACGTCTAGTTTCATCTGCTTGCACCGCCATGACGTCTGCTCGATGTTTATCCCATCTGCTGAAGGGTTTTTGCGATATTCAGCGCTGTTTGGGGTTGTTTGTGGCCTGCTGTCTGTCTCGTATTGTCTTTTCACCGCATGTGCTGGCGTTTTCACTGTACTACCAAAGCACCTGCTGATCGCCTGGGGAATGTTACATGGCGGCAATATAGGAAAATAAGCAGAGGAAGCAGAGTCTGACCTCGTAAGTATGTTCTCCGCCTTCTATCTGAGGGTTAGTAGGGAGACTTAATCATACGGGAGACACTGGGATATTTATGGCATCATGAAAGAATCAATCATATAATGCAGCCACTTGGGGGGCAAGCCAGCCCAACTGAGTGCCGGTCACAAGCCCGGATAAATGCAGAGTGTTGCTGGACGGGAAGGGCATCCGCGGCGTAAAATAAAAACCGCTCCAAACCAACATGACAGAAGCTGAAAGAATATTGGCCCTCAGTCCCCGGCAGCCCTTAAATGGGCAGAGGGTGCTAAGAATATCCGGTTTTGCAGGGAGAGGTGAAATGCCTAACTCCATCAAATTCAAGCCGTTAAAGTCGGCAGCCTTAATGTTGGCACAATCGTCAGGAACGGGGAGGGAGGTTGTGGATCTCATGGAGAGAAGAAGTTGGAGGTACTTTGCCTACAGGAAACACGATGGAGGGGGAATAAGGCCCGAGAGCTGGGGAGAGGCTTTAAGCTTTCTACAGTGGAGCAGATGGAAGAGGAAGGAATGGAGTTGGAATAATCCTGAGTCCCAATCATAAAGAAACGTCATCAGTGTCTGGAGAAAGAATGACCGAATAATGTTGATTAAACTAATTATCGGAAATACAATCATTTATAATATAATGGTGTATATGCACCACAAGTAGGCTGCGATGATGAAGAGAAAGACAAATTTTGGCAAGACCTAGATAGTATGTGCACAGAGATACCGGATGTTGAAACAGCCCTTGATTGCTGGCGATTTTCAATGGTCATGTGGGAGAGAGAAACTTGGCAATAGAGCGTGTCCATGGTAGATATGGGAGCGGGGCTGTAAATCCCAACGGAGAACGGCTAATTGACTTCGCAGTGGCAATACGATCTGGCTTTATATTGAACACGTTCTTCAAAAAAAAGAAGGATTTACAATACATATGAAAGTGGAGGACAGGAAACACAATTGGACTACATATTATAAAGAGAAGTAAAATGAGTGAAGTCAGAAATTTTAAGGTAAATTAAGGGAAAAAGCTGCCAAACACATCACTGATTATTGGGGTTTTTTAACAGAGGGGGAGAAAGAAAAGAAAAGGGAATACCGATTAAGTGGTGAATTTGAAAGACGAAGACCAGAGAAGTTTGTTCAGGGAGAGAGTGCTGGAGCAATAGAGTTGAGGGAGGGAGTTGAAGAGTGGTGGAATTTGAATGCTTCAATGATCCGACAAGCTGCAGAGGAAATATTGGGGATGACATCTGGTAAAGGACCACCCAATGACAAGGAAACTTGGTGGTGGAAGGAAGAAATATCGGAAACTATAAAGCAGAAGAAGATTACAAGGAAGGAATATTACAAAAACAGAAATGAGGAAAATGAAGAAAGGCTTAAAACAGCGAACAAAGCAGCAAAGAAAGCAGTGGCAGTAGCTAAAGCTGAGGCAAGGGAAGAAATGTATCAAGAACTCGATACAAGAGGAGGACAGAAAAAGATTTATAGAATAGCAAAGGCCAGAGACAAGAGTACGAAAGATCAGACACATATCAGGCATATGAAGGATACAG
Source organism: Penaeus vannamei (assembly GCF_003789085.1). Lineage (NCBI taxonomy): Eukaryota > Metazoa > Arthropoda > Malacostraca > Decapoda > Penaeidae > Penaeus > Penaeus vannamei. The sequence goes on from NW_020872904.1 coordinate 199,107, forward strand.
AAGGAAATGTTTTGTATGATGATGATGCTATAAAAAGGAGATGGAAGGAATATTTTGAAAACTTAATGAATGTAGAGAACCCAAGAGTGGAAACAGGAGCGGGCTTACCAACAGAGAGGAGGACTGATAACATATCACGTAGAGAAGTGGAAAAGGCGCTGAGATTAATGAAATCAAACAAAGCTGTTGGACCGGATAACATCCCGATAGAAGCATGGAAAAGCCTTGGGGAGGCTGCTGTAGATGTTTTGTGGGACCTTTTAAATAAAATATATGAGCAAGAGAAAATTCCATCGGAGTGGAGGAAGAGCACTATTGTGCCCATAATATAAACAGAAGGGTAACATCCAGGACTGCACTAACTACAGGGGAATTAAATTGATCTCACATACAATGAAGCTTTGGGAGAGAACTATTGGAATGAGGATCGAGGCTGAAACGGTCATCAGTGAGAACCAGTTTGGATTTGTTAAGGGAAGACAGACATCAGATGCTATTTTTTGCCTTAAGACAGAACAATGGAAAAGTACAGGGAGAAACAGAAGGGACTGCACATGGCTTTCATTGACCTCGAGAAGGCGTATGATCGTGTACCGAGGTCAGAGGTATGGAGGTGCATGAGAGAAAAGGGAGTGAGCGAGAAGTATGTAAGATTGGTTCAAGATATGTATAGAGATGTAACATCACAAGTTAGTAGTTGCGTCGGAATAACGGATGAATTTAACATCAAAGTAGGACTCCACCAGGGCTCTACTCTCAGTCCGTAATATATTCGACCTTATAATGGACGTTCTAAGCGAAGGGATTCAAGAGGAGGCACCCTGGACAATGTTATTTGCCAGATGACATTGTCTTGGTGTGTAAAACAAAAAGAATCATTGAGAGAGAAACTTTCGCAATGGAAGAGGGCTTTGGAGGACCGAGCGCTTGAAGATAAGCAGAACAAAGTCTGAGTCTCTCATTTAATGATTTTGAGGAGGAAAATGGGGTGGAAATGGATGACGAGATCATTAAGAGGGTACCAGCTTTTAAATATCTAGGCTCACATGTGACAGAGGACGGTGAACTGGATGTAGAAGTAAATCAAGCAACGCATTCAGTCAGGGTGGCAGGCATGGAGAAGGTTTTCAGGAGTACTCTGCGACAAGAAGATCAGCGCAAGACTCAAAGGGAAGGTTTACAAAACAGCTGTGAGACCTGCTATCCTTTATGGGAGCGAGACATGGCCAATTAAGAGGGTGCATGAAAAAGAAGGTGAATGTAGCAGAGATGAGGATGTTAAGGTGGATGTGTGTGTCACGAGGAAGGATAAGATCAGGAATGACTACATCAAAGGTACAGTCAAGGTCACAGAAGTGAGTGCAAAGATGCAAGAAAGAAGGATTAACTGGTATGGGCATGTCATCAGAAGTGAAGAAGGCTATATTGGAAACCAAGTTATGGAAATGCACGTGGATGGACGTAGAAGGAGAGGTAGACCCAAATTAAGTTGGAGGGAAAGGCTAAAAGAAGATCTGGAAGACAAGGGACTCAGAAGGGAAGATGCAATGGACAGAGCAAGATGGAAGAGGCTAGCGAGGAACAGTGACCCCATATAGAAATGGGAATAAGCTGAAGAAAAAGAAGAAGAAGAAGAAGAAGAAAAGAATCAATCATATGGGCAACCTCAGCCTCAAAAAATCAGTAGTGCAGATCCTTAGTGCCAGAAGAAGCCAATCACAACCCCAGATTTTATAAATTATTGTGGAAGGAGTAGGAGTTGATATAATCGTCTTTATTAACAAGCTTTCTATACACAGAGAAACGTAGGCTGTGGGCACGCCGATGGTTAAGAGGGTTCAAAAGGGATCGTTTTTGATCTTCTTCCCCCACGTGAATTGTTTTTCTCGTGGACGAAGTTAAGC
>NW_020872904.1:208510-211010 GCF_003789085.1 Penaeus vannamei
AATATGTGCTTTATTCTGACACATGGTTATGATTTGGAAGAAAAGGATGATTTTTAGGATTGCATAATGAAATAGCTTGATAATGAGATTTAACTGTTTTGGTGATATTGCGTTGGAAATATCTTTGCTATGAGTAATCCAATTTCAATATGCCAGTTTTGATTAGTAATTTGTTTTACTTATGACCATTATCATTTCTGTATGATATTCAATTCGTTTATTTGCTTTGAAATGTTCATTTCAATTCTTTGACTTCATCTTTATTAATTAAATGTTTTTGTGATGACTATAATGTTCCTATAACATATTTATCCATTAACAAATAATGTAATAGCGACAACAACGATAAAAATAACAATGATAATGATAAGATTGATAATAATTTTATGATAAAATAGTGATAATAACAATTATGATATTAATAATCACAATGATAGCAAGGACGAAATTTGTTGATAATAATAATTATAAGAATAAAAAATATGAATAAAACATTGATAATAATAATTATCAGTATCATAATTGCATGATAATAATGCTGATGATAAAAATGATAAAAACAACAGCAGCAGCAATAACGTTAAGGATAATAATGGCAAAATATAGTAACAATAATGATAATAATAAAAATAATAGATAGTAATGATACTGATAATAAAGTGATAATAATGATGATGATAATAATAATGATTATGATGATCACAGTGACAACGATGATAATAGCAATAATAATGATAAATAACGATATAAATAACTTTATATTGCCTAGTATCATTCCAAAGTGACTAACCATTATGCAGCCCATGTAAGTATGGAAGTGTTACTGCAAGGGCACAGCCTTGTCTCACTCCTGAATTAGCTGGAAAGAAGCTCGATATGCCACGTCATACTTTCAGTCCCAGTATATATGCTTGCTCTTAATCCAATAATCCATGTCGGAATTCTCCCAAGTTTCAGGATCTCCCATTGGGAGACTCTTCCATTGGTCAATGTAGGCTGTAAGTAGCCCATGACCAAACTCACGGCGGTGTTCTACAGTGTCTCGAAGCGCGAAAATGCGGTCTATTATGGACTTGCCAGCAGTGAAACCAGAGTACTCCGGCCTTTGGTGCCTTAGTAGGTAGTCACGTCTTTCAGAAAGTCCGGGGAATGGAACCAGATCCAGACGGCAGCCGGGACATTATGCAAGCCACATACCATAGGTTTACCCTCAGCCTTCAGCAGTTCAGATGGGATATCCTTCACGTTAGAGATCGCCTCCCTATCGCTGATGGGTGAGTCTGGCACAGGGATCGCGACACCACTTGCGTCCAGACTAACTGCTGGAGGGTCTACCTGTTACAGCTGCTCTAAATACTCAGCCTAACGTTTACAGACTCCAAAATGATCTGAAATTATTCGCTCATCCTGCCGGCATTATGATTATAAATACTCTGTGAGGAAGGCTTGGAGTTCAGGTTTCTCAGGACTTGTTAGGTAGGATGAGTCATTTTCGAAGAAATGGCCTTCAACCTTCTCAGCAAAGATTTCCGTTCCTTGTCCCTTCTCGGCAGTGTCCGATCCCTGCGCACCAAGGAATTGTGCAAATTCCGATTGCCATTTCGTCGAACTACCTGACACACATCTGTGGCTTCTAGTGTCTCCAGTGAAATGAAATTCTGCCTTGTCTTCGGGCGTTTGTCAATGGACTATTGTGTTGCATTGAGTGTTTCACGCCTAAGTGAATCCGACAGAGCTTTTCGAGTACTGTGAACCGTAAGTTAGCCACAGCCAATCTATGGTCAGTACCACAGAACTCGAAACACCTTATGAAGATTCTTTCAAGTAAAATAATCTCATCCTCTGTTTACCTTTATCTCTTTTGTGTCTCTCTCTTTTCCCTGTGTTCAAAACTTCGTTCATTATTTAAAGTGTGCTGGCTTATCTAGTTTTACCCTCTTTCGTATTCCTCTCATATTTTTCCTTAATTTCAGAGTTTAGCCACCTTTGCTCCTATTCTCTTACGTCTGTGTTATTCTGGTCTCATTTCTTCTTTGCATTTCTCTTTGCATATCACTAGATTTCTCTTTCCATTTACTGCCTCTCTTATTTGGTATTTTAATTTTCTTATTCTTGGCTATACATCTGTGTCTTTGTTCGTTTCGAGTCTGTGCTTTTGCTTGCTTCTTAGCCTATCCGTTAGTCACAACGGATATGCATATCCATATTATCATAAAATGCATACGAATATGATAATAATGATAATGATATAATATATTAGTCTTACTATTGTCCACAGCAGTGTTATTAGTTGTATCATCATTGTTAATGTTATTCCGGTTGTTACATATTTATCATCCTTATTAATTAGTCACAGGCACATACGCAAATACAGAAATCAATTCAGGTATGCAAATGCAGACAAACCAACAACGGTTTCATGGATTGAAATACACAAGAAAGACATGAAATGCAGAAGGAAAAACAAACAAGGAGATTGCATCCTTCTCCCCCCCCTACT
>NW_020872904.1:218510-223510 GCF_003789085.1 Penaeus vannamei
TTTTTAGTAAATCTAGTTTGTGCATTACTGTAGCAGATTAACAGTCCTCTTTCATATTCTCCGGTAAAAAGAAAAAGTAAACCATAAGTATTGCAAGAACTTGAAAAATACTTGAATATAACGTTTAAAAAACTTCACTCACAATATTACGTAACTAGAGGAAAATGGAAAAATGGTACAGCATCAATACCGAACAACATACGAAAAAAATATATAGAACATATTTTGTAGAAAATTCTTTGTAGAATATCTTTTATATAACACCTTTTCCTCTGAAGTATGTATTTATCAAGACATTTACAAGAAACTGTTTTTGGCCACCACTTTTTCAAGATGGCGTCCAAATCCGGGATGAAAATTTGATGTTATTAAGTAAGCTATTATGAAAATGTTAAAACATATAGCAGCTTATCCTGTTTTTTTTTCTTTCTTTCTTTTATTATCACCATTTGACTGGCCTAGTAAAGGTCTCACCTGAAAACCAATGTTTCGAAAGTAGGCGCCGTCCTTTACCGATACTTTTATTTTATCATTATATTCACTATCGTCATTATAATTATCATTACAAGTATTATTACTATTGCTATTATTAGATTCATTAGTATCGCTATTATTATTACCTCCGCAAGGTTATGTTTTTAGTAGCGTTGGTTTGTTCGTTGGGTAGCAGAATACCTAAAATATTTACGGACAGATTTTTTTTTTTTTTTTTTTTTTTTTTTTTAATAAAAGGTGTTTGTCTGCTTAACGAAGATACCATTAAAATTTGGTGTTGATCCGAATCATGTTCCAGGTCCAAGATTTTTATTTTTTTAAGGATTCATTATTATTGCGAGATCTGGAAACACGAACGCTACCAGTGTACTTGAGAAAGAGGTGATTTTGATGTAATTCTTCAAGTGTTATTTTATTATCATTAATCATTGCATCAGTAACCCTATTGCATCATTATTGCACTAGACAACAGAAACACGAAGGTTACCTGTGTAATTGAGAAAGAAGGAATCTTAATATAAGTCTTCAAGGGATTATTATTTTTTATTTTTTTTTATTTATTTATTTTTTTTATTTTTTTTTGTGTTGAAGGGGGCATTAGTAATTATTGCTTTAGCTGAGGTATGCGCTCTCTGAGTGCTTCTAATTATTGTTGTTATTATCATTCTTATTCTTATTATCATTAATCTTAAACTTATTATAATCATTATTCTCATTATCATTATTTCATCATTATCATTATTATCATTATTATCACATCATTATCACTCATTATTATCATTATTATCACTCAATATTATCATCATCATTATCACTCATTATTATCCTTATCAATATTATTGTTATTTGTTAACATTATTGCAATCACCATCCCCCTTCTTGATATTGTTTCCTACAACGAGGTTACGTTAATGATGCAATTTTGCAATTTTGCAATTTACTTGTGTAGAATATTTTAACCGAATACCGCAGTTTATTTGACCTGATTTGTTTAAATGTGACTTAAAAAGAATCCCGTTTTCTTTAAATGTCCGAAGGTGGTCATGCGAGAAACTAAAATCCTTGTTTTACTTTCGTATTTTGGAGGGATTTCTCACTGTATCTTATTTTCTAAAAGGGCGAAAAAGTATATTATTGATATGGAATTATAAGATCTTGCATTGCTATGTAAATAACTGTTAGTTTATGGAAATGTCTCATTAATTTAGAGTTTTATATGACTCTTCCCTTTTGTAATGGCCGTGATCTGAATGGGAAGGACTAGCTCAGTAGCAGCTCGAGGAGGTGTCATGGCGTCTATTTTGATGATGGATCAATTAAAAATATAACCATTAAAACTAATATTTTCCAACCTGTGTAAACTTAAACAAACTGGAGAAGAACAACGAGAAAGATAGATAATTACTTAAATAAGAAACTCAGTGAAACGAGAGAATGAAATAAGAATAGAAATCAATAGACGAGAATAAAAAGGGCCCGACAAATAGACTTTAAAAAGTGCAACCAGACGAAACACGAACCCGCGGCTACCACACACGGGGAAAGAGCCTCGGGCAAGTCTCCATTTTCGGGGAAAAAAACTTGGCTGTGTAACCGTCCACGTAGACCGGAAGTAAGAGGGGAAGGAGGAAGGAGAGAAGAGGGGAAAAGGGGAGGGAGGAGGGAAAAGGGGAGGGAGGAGGGAAGAAGGAAGGAGGAAGGTAGCAAAGAAGGGAAGAGAGAAGAGGAGAGGAGGGGAGGAAGGAAGGAGAGGAGGGATTGGGAGGAGTGGTTCCGGAGAGGCGGATAGAGGGGGGATGACAGGAAGGAGGAAGGAGTAGAAGGAGAAACGAAGAGGTGAGTGGGGGCGAGGAGTCCATGGGATGGGGAGGATGGGCACAGGTGGATTAAGAGGAGGAAGGGATACAGAAGGAGGAAGAGGCAAGGGAGGAGTAAAGGAAGGGGAGAGGGAGAGAGGAGTGGGTAGGGGCAAGGAGGAAGGGGAGAAGAAGGGAGGAGTGGAAAGAGAGGGAAGGGGAGAGGAGCGGAGGAGTGGAGAGAGAGAGGAAAGGGAGAGGGAGAGAAAGTGGCGAGGGGCAAGGAAGAAGAAGAAGGGGGGCGGGGAGTGGAGAGAGAGAGAGAAGAGTAGTAAGAGGGAGAGAAGAGAGCGAGGGAGAAGGTGAGAAGAGGGAGGAGTGAAGAGAGAGAGGGGGTAAGAGGGAGAATGGCGAGGGGCGAGGGGAGAGGAGGGGAGGAGTGAAGAGAGAGAGAGAGGGAGGGGTGGGGGGGGGAGATCCATGAGGTGCCTGTCCTTCTCGATATCTTCAGCTTCACTCGCGATCCAAACTTTATCACTTCATAACTTTGCGGGTGAAACTGGCTCATGCTTCAGCGGCTCCAGGTTCAGCGGAGAGGGAGGGGAGGGGGGGGGGCGATTGTATGTCGAGGGGGTGGGGGGTGGGGGAGAAAAGGAAGTGTGTGTGAGAGAAGGAGGGAGGGAGGGGCGGAGGAGGAAGGAGGAAGGAGGAGGAGGAGGAGGCAGAGGACAAAAAGGGAGGGAAGTGTGTGGCAGGAGAAGTTCTAGAATAATGCCAGCCTTGTGCAGAAATTCGCGTGAATATATTGAAGGTCCTCGGGGCAAGGTTGTCGCGCGCTAAAATGGTGAGGGCGTGTGCGGTGTGCGGCGAGGCGTACTGTGGGGGATGGGGGGGGAGTGGAACTGAGGGAGGGGGGATAGGAAATTTGGGGAGGGTTAAGGAGGAATTGATGGGGGAAGGAAGATTGTGTGGGGGAGGGGGGTGTAGAGAGGGATTCAGAGTGTCCTTTTTTGGGGGGGTGAGGAGGGGGGGTAGAGAGGAATTGATGGGGGGGGGAAGGTAACTTGGGGAGAGCTGAGGGAAGGGAGATATTTTTTTTGGGGGGTGGAGGGGTAGAAAGGAGATAATGTGGGGCAGGTAGGTTATAGGGAGAGGGAGAGAGAATTGAAGTGGGGAGTTAGGGAGGAATTGAGGAGGGAAAGGTAGGCTTTGGGAAGACGTAGAGGGAAACTGACGGGGGAGCGGAATTGGGTTTTGTGGGAGAAGGTAGAGAGGAATTGAGGGAGAGAATAATTTTGGGAAGAGGAGGCAGACAGGAATTGGGAGAGAGAATAATTTTAGGGGGAGGAGGCAGACAGGAATTGAGGAAGAAAATTATTTAGGGGGTTGAGGCAGACAGGAATTGGGGGAGATAATTTTTTGGGGGGGAGGAGGCAGACAGGAATTGAGGGAAAGAATAATTTAGGGGTTAGGCAGACAGGAATTGAAAGAATGGAGGAGATAGGCTTTGAAAAAAAATACAGAGGAATTGACAAAAAGGCGCCCGGCTTTGGAGGAGGCGGAGTTACAAAAGAACTGAGCTATTGGAATAAGTTTTTTGACGAGGCAGAGAAGACCTGAAGAAGGAAGGGAATGTCCTGTTTTAGCGATGATAGACAGGAATTGACTTCGGAAGGGGGGGGGGGACACAGGGAAGTTTTTGGGGAGTTCAAAGACGAAGAGAGTGTGGGGGGGGGGGGTCGAAGGGGTTGAAGGGGAGGGGGGGGGGGTGCTGGGGGGGTTAACGGGTTGGAGTTGGTTGAGGAGGAAATTTCAAAGTTAATGAGGATAATGAGACAATTATCTTCAAGGTTTCAGGCTGCCGAATCACGGTCACAAAATCGTGAATAAACATAATTCAGGCCGGACGATAAACAAAATAATAATGTAATAGTGATGAGGGCAATAACGCTAAGAATGAGAGATTTACAAATCAATTTTCGCAACATGAGACCAAACGAGGATATTGATATAAGATGACAAACACACACGCAAAAATAAATAAACAGATAAATAAAGAATTAAATATACACACACATATATATGACAAGAAACGAAAACAGAGAATGAAGATGATGAAACACAATACAAGGACAAAAAAACAAATCATAAGGATCTTAAATTAGGTCCAATCACTCCTCCTTAAGATAATGAAAGGAGAAAAAAATAATAGAACAAGTCCTAGGCATTGTCTGAAGTTAGTCACGAGAGCGCCAAAGACCGTCAACTGAATTACATTAAGGATAATTAACTCGAGTCAAAGTTTCATAAGAAGGGACTAAAAGGTCTTCCTCCGGGTCCCCTTATGTTTCGCCTGTGGTCCTGTCAGCTCTCTTGTTCGGTCTCTTGTTGGGTCTCTTTTGGGTCTCTTGTCAGCTTTCTTTTAGGTCTCTTGTCAGCTCAATTGATAGGTCTCTTGTCAGCTTTCTTTTAGGTCTTTTGTTGGATCTCTTGTTCGGTCTCTTGTCAGCTCTCTTTTAGGCTTCTTGTCAGCTCAATTGATAGGTTTCTTGTCAGCTTTCTTTTAGGCCTCTTGTTAGGACTCTTGTCAGGTCTCTTGTTAGGTCTCTTGTTAGCTCTCTTTTACGTCTCTTGTTTGCTGTCTTGATAGCTCTATTGTTAGCTCTCTTTTAGGTCTCTTGTCTCTCCTTTGAGCTTTCTTGGGAGATT
>NW_020872904.1:248510-253656 GCF_003789085.1 Penaeus vannamei
CCTTCTTCCTTCCTTCTCTTTTCCTCTCTCCATTTGCCTCCTCTCCTGCTATCTCTCTTTCCATTCTCCCTTCTTTCTCATTCTCTATCTCATTACCGTTCCCTCTGCTAGCACTCTCCCCTTCACCCTACTTTCCTTCCCTGTCCCCTACCATTCACCCCCTCTCTCCTCTCTCTCTCTCTTCTCTCCTCTCCCTCTCTCTCTCTCTCTCTCTCTCTCTCTCTCTCTCTCTCTCTCTCTCTTCTCTCTCTCTCTCTCTCTCTCTCTCTCTCTCTCTCTCTCTCTCTCTCTCTCTCTCTCTCTCTGTCCCACTCCCATTTTTCGATCTCCCCTTCTCCTACCCTCCTTTCCGCCTCCCTTCCCCGTTATTCCTGCCACTTAACCCCCTCTCCTATGTCCCCCTCACTGCCCTCCCTCTCCACTCTCCTTTCTTTACCCAAGACCCCATTTACTTTAGTTCCATTTACACTACCATCGTCTAGATATATTCACATTACATGAACGGTTTTCCTTACTCGAACGTTTTACCTCAAACACACATACGAACACTAGTGTATATGGGGATGAGTGTGTGTGTGTGTGTGTGTGTATATGTATATATATATATATATATATATATATATATATATATATATATATATATATACACACACACACACACACACACACACACACACACACACACACACACACACACACACACACACACACACACACACACACACACACACACACACACACAACCACTTCCCCAGTGTGTGTGTGTGTATGTTTGTGTGTGTGTGTGTGTGTTTTATGTGTGTGTGTATATATAGATAGATATAGATAGATAGATAGAGTGAGATAGATATAATAGGTATAAATCTATGTATATATAGATAGCTATATAGAAATTGCAGATAGTTCATCTTGCTGAACAGCCTTGGCCCTTCTCCGAAACCACTGAGTGAGAACCGTGGTAAAGGGAAATAAATAAACAAAGTAACACCAGAAAAAAATCTTTGTTTTCTTTACCGAGGAGGAGTATTTCTGCTATTTATTCAGCTGTTTTGTACATCAGCTAGACTTTTAAAATTAAGATTATCATTGCACGTATACAAACTGTTAACAGAAATCCACTGCCCTGTTACCAGCAGCTTTGCAGACACACCTATTCATATGTACACGTGCGCTCATACATATATATGTATAACTATCTTTTTCTGTTAGAGCGTATGTGTGTAGAGATAGCTAGATAGGCAGATAGCCCTGGCAGCTATAGATATCAATTAATGCACTACCTGTCTACAATAAGTCTACAATAAGTCTATCAACCTACCACTAGATCCACATACCCGTCAATTTACCCACTCTATTGACCAACCCACGTACCTATCTCCCTTTATCCCTCTCTCCCTCTTCCCCCCCCCTTTTAGAGCCTCACTCCCCCATCCCTCTCCCCTTCCCCCCCTCCCCCCACCTCCTCCACCCGTATCTCCGTTCAACTGAACATGAACCATCTCATCTGCTTTCCTTTTAGACTAACCCTGAGCTTTTTATCCCCTCTTTGTTCAGTTCGCTTTTGTAAGGTGTTCTGTACAAACTGCCACGTGTGTATTGAACGTAGGGAATGGGTGATGTAGTTTTATGTACCGTATCATGAGGAGACTATTTTTAACTTGGACTTTGTCGGTATTTTTAGTACCACTGTTGCTGCTACTATTGTGATTATAACTGTCGTTGTTATTTTTGTTGCTATTATTGTTGGTATCACTGTTATGATTATTATTTCTAACATTACTTTTACATTATTATTCATTGTTATTATCATTATTATTATCATTTGTTATTATCATATTATTATCATCATCTGTTGTTTTATTATTAGTAGTAGTAGTAGTATTATTGTTATTATTATTATCATCATTATCATTATTATTATTATCATTATTATCATTAATACTATTATTATTATTATTATCAATATTACTATAATATTATCATTATATTATTGTTATATTATTATTATCTTATTATTATCTTTATTATTATCGATTATTATTATCATTATTATTATTATTATTATTATTATTATATTATTAATTATTATTATTATTATTATTATTATTATTATTATTATTAATTTTATTATTATATTATTATATTATTATTATTATTATTATTAGCATTATTTTTTTTTATTATTATTAGCATTATTATTAACATTATTATTATTAGAATTATTGTTATTGTTATTAATACTTTTGTAGCTGTTGTTTTTATTATTATCATTACATACATTATCATTCTCAATCTTTTTTTAATATTGTCATTATATTATCATTGCTATCATTGAAATTATCATCATTATCATTATGATTATCATTAGTCATTATTATTTTGCTATTGTTATTATCGTAATTACAGATCTACTCTATTGTTATTGTTATTATTACCATTAATGTTATTATTATTTTTAGGTTTGTACTTGAAGCTAATATTATTTTTATTGTTATCTAACTAATTATCATAGATATTATCATTCGTGTTTTTATCATTATTTTTCATTATCATTTCATCATTAGCATTATTATCATTATTGTTTTCATTATCATTATCATTAGTAGCAGTAGCAGTAGCAGTAGTAGTATTGTTATCATCATTATCATTATCATAATCATCATCATATCATCATCATCATCATCATCATCATCATCATTGTTGCTATCATTATTATCATCATTATTGTAATTATTATTACCATTACCATTATTATCATTATTATCATTATTATTTACAGAATTATCATCATTATCATTATTATTTTTGTTGCCATTTTTGACAGTTATTAAAACTGTTACTATGATTATTATCACTGCTATCATTATCATTATTATTGTCATTATCATTGTCAATGTTATCGCTATTGCCACCATTATCATTACTGTTATTATTATTGCAAATACTTTTATTCTCATTGTTGTTGTTGCCAGTATTGCTGTTAATATTATCTTTGTCATCATTACTATCACTATTATATATTTGCCATTGTTCATTGTTTGTCAGTATCATCATATTTTCTGTTATCATTATTGTTGTTTTTATTGTTATTATTATCATTACAATTATCATTATTATCATATTCAATATCATCATTGTTATTATTATTGTTATTATTTTCATTGTTATTATTGTCGTTGTTGCAATTGTTATCACAACTAGTTATTTTCATTATCACTATTATTACCTTTATCATTTATATTATTGCCATTATTGATATTATTATCATACTTATTATTATTATCATATCAATTTCATCATACTAATTATCATTATCATTAGTATTATTATCATTATTATTATTATCATTATTATTATTATCATTATTATTATTATAATTATTGTTATTATTCATTTTATTATCATTATTATTCATTATTATTATTCATTATTATATATACTCACCATTACTATGACTATCCATTATCATTACTATCATTGATACCTCTGTAATTAGTTATTATCTCTTATTATAATTATTCTGATTATTAACCGCTTATTATCATCATATGTCATTATTGTTATTATCATAATCATTATTATTATCATTGTTATTGGTATAGTGAACACGCTACATCAATCAAGGAAAAAAAAAATAATGATCATTACAATGTCAATAACGTCTATATCAAAACAGGGGGAAAATATTTCTAGCTTCGTCGCTTTTATTTATGCATATATTTGCTATGATGTATTAGCCAACATTGTGAATATTGGCTCTGCTAGATGTTTTACGGGCGTCCACATATCAGTGTTATGGTTACTACAAAGCATTTGTCAAATGGACCAAGATTGTATGTGATTGAATACTAAATGTATATAATATATATATATATATATAATATATAATATATATATATATAATTATAATATATATATATATAAATACATGACACAACACACACACACACACACACACACACACACACACACACACACACACACACACACACACACACACACACACACACACACACACGCATATGTGTGGTGGGGTCTGTATGCATACATGCAGTATATAACGATATGAAACCACAAACGGTAGTAAAAATAAAATCAGAAACAATTACATGAATATTTTCATGTATAGTCACCACGTGGTCCAAAATATCTACATACTCTCTCCTTTTTTTCTTTTCTCTTTCTTTACGCTGTGTGAGTTTCTGAAGTAACTATCTATCATCTTTTTCGAACGAACGTGTCCAAAGAGAGGAAAAAATCCAATACATTTGAATCCACTTCTCATCGTACCCCGGATTTCGGACAATTAGATCACAGACTTGTCCTCACAATTCATGAAGTGCCAGAGAAAGAAAGATAGGTCATAGATGGATTAGATAGATAGAGGGAAATGGAAGAGAGGGAGGAAGAAGGGAGAGAGGGACAGAGAGAGAGAGAGAGAGAGTGAGAGAGAGAGAGAGAGAGAGAGAGAGAGAGAGAGAGAGAGAGGAGAGAGAGAGAGAGAGAGAGAGAGAGAGAGAGAGAGAGAGAGAGTGAGAGAGAGAGAAGAGAGAGAGAGAGAGAGAGAAAGTGAGAGGGAAGAAATAAGGGAGAGAGAGGGAGAGAGAGAGAGAAGGGGGGGTGAAAGAGAGGGAGGAAAGAATGATGATGGACGAACGAAGAGAAGAGAGAGAAAGAGAGAGAGAGGAGAGAGAGAAGAGAGAGAGAGAGAGAGAGAGAGAGAGGAGAGAGAGAGAGAGAGAGAAGAGAGAGGAGAGAGGAAGGAGAGAGAGGGAGAAGAGAGAGGGAGGGAGGAGGGATGGAGACAGGAAAGAGAGAGATAGAAAGAGAAGAAAAAGACAAAGAGAAAGAGATAAACATATCCCGAGCCAATGTACAAATAATATTTGCTATTCATTTGAGACGGTTTATGTTGAAGTAATTTGTTCATTGGGACTTGGCATCAACACCTCTAAAATATCCGCGTGTAATTCTGTGTACAAAGTGCTATGAATATTAGTTTTATTTTTGTCTTCCCCGCAAAACAAAGAACATGTACCACAAAGAAAAAGGTGGATGGGCACACAAAAAATAGACGTCCGCATAAAGAAACCTATATATATCTTTATTGGGCTTGCTCACGGTTTCTTTTTTTATTTAATTTATT
>NW_020872905.1:0-20000 GCF_003789085.1 Penaeus vannamei
TTTCATGGGGATCTATTTCTCGGAGGCAATTATACCCCGAGTCCTTGGTATTTACGAAATAAATCGTCGAAGATACGTCTAACAGGCATCTGCGCAGGGATGGTAAGTGCACTCGGCCCCGTCAGTAAACAGCCTGAAGAGAGATTACCTTCTGTAGGGACCGCTGCCACCGCCAACCCACGGCCCGCTTGTACACTGGGGGCAAATACCCTCCAGCTGTGGTAGGTCTGCTCTTGTCTCGCCTTCGGTTATTAAACAACGTGATTACTTTTCATTAATAAGTAATATCTTTCGGAGGAAGAACGCAACAAAGGGGTCGAAATGGAAGCATCTGTTGCACTGAAGGAGCTCGGAACAAATCTCAACAAAGGAAGCTGGAACATGTGTATGGTACGAGTACACACGCATCCGATCTTGGAACGAGTGAGGAAAGAACAGGAGGCAGAGCCAGATAACAGTACCATTACAACAGCAGCTGCACTGGCTACACTCCAGCACAGGACCCGCTCCATACATCACTTGGGCTTGCTGCCGTCGTGCTGTCTTGGGAAAGCGTTGCTGTTTGTCAGAGCATAAGTGGGCTGTGCCTTAGGCCTACCCTGCCTCGGTAACGGAAAGAGATGGCGGTGTTCTATACAGCTGAAGTCAGGGATTCTTTAGGGAGAACGCCCTAAGGCAGCTTGTGATGTGGGTGAACATGTCAGTACACAAGACGTTGCTAAAAGGACCGCGTTTGTTTGTTTGTTTGTGTGTGTGTGCGTTGTGGAGTTGTTTTATTGTATTGCGTGTGTTTACGAGCTTCCTTGAGCACATGATCACATTTCCTCTTTGATAGCGAAATACAAACACACATTCAAAAACACAAATCTTTCGTGAGCGAGCGGGGACTCAATCAATACATGTTTACGCCCCACACGAGCCGCCCCAGGGAACAAAAGTCACGCCGGAGAATCCACTGAAACGTGAATAACTTGTGAGAGTGGTGAGAGGGGGAGGAGGGGAGGGAGGGAATGGGATGTGGCATAGAGGGAGGCAGGAAAGGGGAAAGAGGGTGAGAGGGAGAAAGGAGAGAAGGCGAGAGAGGGAAGGAGGGAGGGGAAGGGGAGAGGAAGGGAGAAAGAGAGAGAGAGAATAAAGACCTTGCCTACTTTTCTTACCTCGACCCATGCGATTGCCATCTTCAATCAAAAGGCTGATATGATTACGTGTCTTAATAAGAGTACGACCTTTTCCTCCTCTTTACAAACGTGTTTAATCAAATTCATAAAAGGAAAACATTTCTAAGCTACTATTCTACCAAACACGCTTTAATAAACCGTCTAAAATCTATTTTGAAATTTACATTAATTCATGCACATTTCCCCCCGCCGCGACAAAATAAAAAAAAAAGTAAAAAAACATCTTCCCCGCTTCTTAACGAACGAAACGAAGCAATCTGAAAGCGAACTAAAACTAGTGGTTCTGCGAGCGCCGCCGGTCTCTACACGCCGTCCCGCCCCACCCCTCCTTCCCCTCCCCCCCAGCTGATACAAAAGCCTTCAAAGTCAGTCTATAATGGCAGTTTGGGGAAGGTTCATTTTCGTGTGTGTCTATTATTCAGAGGATTTCGAGACTGAAAGAAAGATGTATTTGTTTCCACCTCCCTGTACCTACCTCTAAAACCAGTATGTGTGTATATCGATAGATAGATAGATAGACATAGATAGACAGATAGATAGGTGTGTGTGTGTGTGTGTGTGTGTGTGTGTGTGTGTGTGTGTGTGTGTGTGTGTGTGTGTGTGTGTGTGTGTGTGCAAAATGTCTAACCAGCGTGAGAGGGAAATAATCTATGCATGGAAAAAGAGAAAGGTTTTGGACAGTCGCCGGGGTCGTAAATAAGCGAGCGCCCATGCACGCAACAGGGCCCATGATGCATGAGGCTCGGCATAAAACAGGAAACGGTTATCGTGCGCCGGGGATCATTTGGGATACGGTTATCCAATTCGAGCGACTCCTGAGGGATCGGCCGGCCCGCGTTTCGCCCGGAGAATAATAAATATCCACGCGTACATGTACAATTTCCCGCGCGGAGAAAGCCGGGGACGCCGCGCGGGGGAAACGTGTAATAATATCAATATGATTAACCTCCGGCGCACGCAACCGCCGCACGACCTCCTGTTCGTCAAGCAATTAGCGGAATCCCACTTCCTCGTGACTGCGCCGGCCCCCAGTCACACCCGCGACCCAAGGACCATCATTCACTCGGGGGAGGCGCCCCCAGGGGACTAGCGCGCTCTGGCTGGCGGGGGCGAAGAGGCAGGCGCGGGGAGGAGGAGGAGGAGGGGGGGGACAGGTTCCTCTTGTCAAGCCGAGGGTAATGGAACCAGTAATTATGACGCGGAGACATTCTTTAAGCTTATGAATATCACCTCGTGAATGAAAGCAATAGTATTCCTAATGTTAATACAAACATACCTTATACAACCTTTACAACCTTAATAGAAAAGAGGACCAAATCGCTCAAAAGATCTCCCGCCATTCTCCCACTCCCACCCCGCCCTCCCCTCCCCCTGCCGCCCCACTCCGCTCCGCCCTATGATTACTCAGGCACCGGCTGAGAGCGAGCCAATCGTGGCATTAGCGACATCGAATCACAACATGCCGGCTGGGAGATCAGGCCGCCGCGCCACGAGTTGTGTTCCCGTGCCGTGTGTGTAGGCTTACCTCGGCGTGCGGGGAAAGGGCGAGGGGGGAGAAGAGAGAAGGAAGGGAGGGGGGGGGGAGGAGGGTAGAAGGTAATGGGAAGGAGGAGGAGGGAAGAGGGAAGACAGGGAGTGAACAGCGTTGCCACTTTTTTATTGTATACAGTCTTGTACGAACTTGGGGTCTTTCTCCTCCCAGTTTTCTATAAAAATGGGCGTCTCCAAGTGGGTCTTGAGCCTGGCATTCAGCGGCGCACGGAGAATGCCAGGCGAAGCGCGTGAAATCCACTAGGAAGTATCTAAGGGTGTCATGAACTCGCTATATTCCGTGAGACTGGGATTGTGCGAGGATGAGAAGAGGGAGGGGAAAATGCGCGGACGATTTCGAGAGGGAAGAAGAGAAAGGATAAGAAAAGAGGAGGGGAAAGAGGCGAGCTGGGGGGAAGAGAGAAGAGAAAAGAGAGAGGAGGGAAAACAGACAGCGAAAGAGCACGTCGTGTCTTCAACCGCGTCCCGTGCCTCGTAAATGGAAGGAGGCCACGACCTTAGAGTGGCAGCCGCCGCCCCTGACCTCTCTCTTCCTGACGCAGCGGCGGTGTGGAAGAGCCTCTACACCCTTACCCCCGTTTCGCCGTCGCTCCCTCTTCTCCCTCCTGAACACCCTTTGAAGCGCTCCCTTTTCCAACGCTCTCGACTCGCTCTTAAACACCCTTTTCCCAACTCTCCCGACACACTCGCTCTTTCATTTAGCCATCTGCCTCCCATAATATAATCTATGTACGGAGTTCTGTATATAAATAAACATACGGTTGAGGGGCGGGGGGGGGGGGGGGGTAAAGTGAACCCCAAAAAGTTTATTTTATTATAATATATTCAAAAAAGTAACCCTAGTAAACGGACCCAGAGCGTGGGAATAGCGACAGGCGGAATTTTGGAGAGAGGGGGAAGAGAGAGAGAGAGAGAGAGAGAGAGAGAGAGAGAGAGAGAGAGAGAGAGAGAGAGAGAGAGAGAGAGAGAGAGAGAGAGAGAGAGAGCGCATGCTGGCTGAGCGAAGGAAGCGAGGAGACGGGGTCCTGAGGGAAGCGTGGGGGAAGGGAGAGTGGAGGCGAGGGGCGGATGGGGGCAGGGGGAAGGGAGATGAGACGAGACGTGAAGGGGAGAGAGGAGAGGGGAGAGGGGTACAAGTATGATTAAATGGAACGGTACCTAGGAGGGTGGGGGGTATATTTTCGCCGATTCCGAGTGTGGCATTGTGAAGATTAATGTCTCTTATATCGGGGAACGGGGAGAGAATGAAGCGAGGGAGGGAATGGGGGCGGGGGGGGGGGAGGCTTACAGCCAAGCTCATACTGACGCGCTGATAAACTTTGTTAAGTTCTCGGACAAACAGAAGGAATTAATTTCGCTATGTGCGTGTGTGTGCGCGCGCGCGTACGTGTGCATAAATATATGCACTTATACAGAAATATATGCATATACATATTTACTTATATGCACGGCCCTTGCTGCCTCACAAACACGATCTGTTTACGAAGCGCCGCGTCCGTTCCTGCGGAAAATATGTTTAACGAGGCCGTGTCAATGGGGAGAGAATGGTCACAATCGGCCCCAACCCGCGGCCCTTCTCGCGCCTAGGTGGGAGTCCCTTATTGTTACCACCGGGAGCCTGGGGGAAGTGCGGAGGCTACGGGGGGGGGGGGGGACAGGGAGTGGTTCCCCACGAGGAAAGGAAGGTCGGATGGGAAGGGGAGGGGGGTTAAGGGAGGGTGACGACGCAAGTTTTCCCATCAACCCACCGACAAACTTTTCAGGTAGTCTATTTAACTTCTTTTATTGTCGGCGTCCCAGTACTTTTTATATGCATGTATTCTAAACACGACCGTACCTCTACCCCCCCCCCCCGACCGCTCGTACGGTACGACACCCCCCCCCCCCCCCGACAGTCCTCACGCACAGCACGCATTCGTTATTCTCCAAAAAATAATCCCGGAAAAAATCCTACCGAGCACATTGCGTCCCGTTGTGAAGAGAAAAAAAAATCCTTCTAAAATCTGTGCGAAGAGGAGAAAAAATCCCAAAACCTGCACCCGTTTGGAGTCAGCATCAGACGGTCGCATGATGTTATGAATCATTCCGAACTCAGCAATCCATGCGGTTTAGTGCAACGATGCAACCTCCCCCCCCCCGCTCCCTTCCGTCATCCCGCCCGCGCCAAGTTTCATGATTCATAAAAGATGAAAGGAACGAATAAAATATGAGCATAAAGAACAAACCGGCGCTTCGTTCGGGAGACAAATGACCGTGTGAGCGCCGCCTCATTGTTGCCAACGTAAATGGCACGCCGAAGTTGCCGCCTTTTTTCTCCTTTTGGGCGGATCAGACGGATCGCTTTGTGTCAGAGAGAATGAACAGCGTATCAGTGGGGAAAACCCTTATGAATCCAACTAATCCATCAGCTGTGATGGGGCAGCGCTCGGACACACCGACCCTCAGCTGATCAGACACGAAAGCAAATAAATAGGTCGTCCACCCTTCTCCCCTCTCCTCCCCTCCTCTCCCCTCGCAGACCCCCGGCCACAGCCTCGCCCTCTGCAGTTCAATCGTTACCGGGTCAATTGCTGATATGTATCTCACGGCTCTTAACCGGCGTGCCACGCGAGCTATGGCACCTCTCCATCTCCCGTCCCTCCACCGGCCGGCCATACCTCGCTCCCATCGCCTCACTGAAAATAGTCTCCGGCGAAATCAACCGATTATTTAGTTTCGTGACAATGAAAGGCAATTATCGAGCATATACATGAATACTTTCGAGATCATTTGCGAGGCCAGGTCCGTTACACTAATCAACCATTACCGATGTTTATAATTGCAGGCAGCCACCTCGCAGGCGGGCGTTGTGCGGGCAGTGCTGGCCGTAAACATGTGGCGATCGACCGCACGTCCAGCACGCTGCTCGCCAAGCTGCTCGCCGACCACACAGCACCACTCGCTCGCCGCAGCAGCACCTCGTCAAAATACTTTTAAAAATCCACGCCGCGAGGACCAAATGCTACGGCCTCATGGGGATAGAGGATAGGAGGGGGAAGGAGGGGAAGGGGCGATGATCTAGCCTGCGTTCTTCACACGGCGGCATCACCAATATCTAATCTGGGCTCGGCGAGGCAGCGCGGTCCTCCTGGATACATTTCAAGCTCCATAAACCACTCGGAACAGCCCATAAAGCAACATGAGTTTGAGATGCTTGCCTAGGGAGGGAAGGGAAGGGAGGAGGAGAGGCAGGTGGTGGGTGGGGAGGGCACGGCCTTTCTCGTCCCCAACCATCCCTCCTCCCTCCCTATCCTCCCTCATCCTCCCGTTCATAAAGCTTGACAAACTGGACTTCGGCA
Source organism: Penaeus vannamei (assembly GCF_003789085.1). Lineage (NCBI taxonomy): Eukaryota > Metazoa > Arthropoda > Malacostraca > Decapoda > Penaeidae > Penaeus > Penaeus vannamei. The sequence goes on from NW_020872905.1 coordinate 6,068, forward strand.
ACTGGGACAACTTCCACACCCACACTCCCATCCCTCACCCGCGCCAGGCCAGGGGGTCCGGGAGGAGGGGAGAGGGCGGCAGAGGCTGGGAAGGAGAGGGGAGGGGGGGGAGAAGGTTGCACATACGTACTGTCGTTTATGAATCAACCGCAAGACTCGCCCACGTCAACAGAAAACGTTACTCATCAACAGCAATAATTCTTCTGCGGTGTGCGTTCTCGACCGTGCTAATGATGGATGACGTTTTCGCTTTCAATGCTGCTGTCACAACGTTTTTTCCATGCTTAATACACTCGGCGTGGCGCATAATGAGATGACCCTCCGCCAAAGACCGATTCTTTTTTTTTCTTCTTTGGGGAGAACTAAAAAAGAACATTAATTCCTTAATCATCGTAACATAAAAGAGGATGGCGTGTTAATCCCGATTGACTGCGCAAGGAAGGCGGGGTCATGAACACGCAAGTCATGACAATAGACACTTGAAGTAAATGATCCATTACTTATCTGCACTGAATTCTGCTTAACTCTGGCTTATTTATAGTCCGAAATAGCTATCGCTCTGAATGATATTAGGATCAATAACTCCAATAAAGACACTGCATACATCGCTTAAAATTTCGCCAGCGCCTCCAACCCACACCCCATTCCTCCTTCCCCTCTCCCTATCCTCCGGTCGTCATGCTCATTATCCTTAAACTTCTCGACCACGCCCAAGGCCTAAAATAAAATCAGGAGAGAAAAAAAATATGGATTGCGGCCGTGGATACATAGTCCCGCCTCCACCCACGGCGACACTGAGGAATTGTTGGCTCGGTCATGCCTCAAGCTTCCTCGGTGAGAACGAGGCCAAATATCTTTTTCCCACTATTTTCTGATGAAGCCAGGTCAGTAGTGTGCGTACAACTTACTACTTCTACAGCTCATAGATTCAACAAAAAATCGACAACATAAAAAGGCCTTCCAGTTTTGAGAGTTGTGCAGGGAAAATAGTCAGAAAAACATAGTTGGGAACTCGACTGGGCCGGCTGCCAAGTGACCAATTTTCTACCTCTCTTTCTTAACTTGCACTGTGCTTTACGTTTGGACAGAATATATACCGAGCACTAAACTACTTCTGCGTAATAACATTTGAAGTATAGAGGTTCTGAGAAAGAATAATGATCAAATGATAAAATCCTTCATCTGATATGTCTTCACCAAATGTTTTTCTTTACCTTGCCAACTCGCATGAACGCCTGACAGGTGGTGGATTCACTTTGTTTCTTTGCTTTTCATTTTCTTTCGTCAACATAAAATCTGACACATTTCCCCCGCTTAAACAGGTAAAAAATAATCTCTCACTTCTACATCGCCTATGAAAATAGTATTAGGCTACAACAGGATGACAAATGGCAAATTTTGTATGTCAACAGCATATGAATGTACATTTCAAATATTCACAAGACAAATTTTTTTTTTATTAACGAACACTTTCTATTTCCTATTTTTGAAAGATACTTAAAACGTTGGCGGTTGCTTGATTTTTTCTTTCTTAATCACATACGAGTCCAGACATTGGTAAGTAATGCAACAGAGTCAGTTTCACATATAATGCAACTCTGAATGAAAACGTGCAAACGAACGAAAAAGTACGGTAAAAGGCTAAATAATTTGCATGCGTACTATCCATGCATGCACACCTGTTGAAGCTATGGAAGGCTGATTTCCCTTGTGCATTATGTGAGTTCAAAGTATTTTTTTCATTTTGAACACTTTCGCGTCACAATTCTTCAACACTGTCGTAACTAACACATATACAAAATATTCCAGGGAAACTTTTATAACGAATATCAAATGTGTAAAATATTAATACTAAAGTGATAATTTAAACTGAAACACTACACACACTTAAAAACATGCAAATGTCCACTTCATATACATTAATTCACTTAAAATAAAAATCACATTGATAAATATTTTCATTTTCAACATTTCATCGAAAAACACATGAACATTTATATTAACTTTCTGTTCGTTACTACACTGAACACTAATTACCACACTTTGAACAAAATATGAACTACTGTGGACTTAGCGTATTTTCTGTGATTAGGGAAGTAGTGAAACGTGGCGCGCAAACACCGTAGACTTTGCATCCTTACCTGCCACAAAATCGTCTGTGAGGTCGACGGGCGTGCAGAATCCTGAGTCGACGAGGCCGCGGGTACGATCAGACGCCCACTCGCCGCCCGCAGTCTCGGCGCCCACAGAACAGCCGGAGTCCCTGGACAGACCCACGGTGTGAAGGAGCGAGGACGTGGAGACAGCGGGGGCCTGCTGCAATGTTTGTTGTTGCTGCTGTTGCTGTTGTTGCTGCTGGACGGGCTGGAGGGAGCGAGGGGTGAGAGCGTGAGCCCTCGCCAGGTCCAAGGAGGTGGTGAGGGAGGCGCCCATGCCCATGTGCTGGTGAGCCATGGGAGGGGCGGGCGCCGCGGCAAGAGCACCCATAGAGGTAGATAATGCTCGTGGGCGTGGGTGGACATGTACAGCACCGCCTGTCACCCTGGCTGGCCGCCCACTTCCTAAGTAATCCGGGAGATTGACACTGCTGGCGACAGACAAACCACGACGGGTTCGCGCCGCCCGCAACTTGGGTGAGCCGCCTGCAGTCCCACGTGTGGGCGTGCGGGCAAGAAGTGAGGGCGGCAGACCCGGAGCCACAAACTCTGCCTGTGGAGGAGCCATAGCAGCTGCTCGAGGGTTGCAGCAGGGCCCGAGACACCGGCCACCACTTCCCCACACCAACTGCTGCTGCTGTTGCTGCTGCTGAAGCAACGCTGCACTACTTCTGCTGGTAGTGCTGGTCATGGTGCTGGCGCTGCTGCTCACGCCCATCATGCTAGCATCGCGGACATTCTGTACACTTCTTGCACTTTGGCTCTGTACACTTCCTATATTTTGGTTCTGCACACTTCTTGCACTCTGGCTCTGTACACTTCTTGAAGCACTTTGGCTATGCACACTTTGTACGTTTCTAACACTCTGTGCATTGACTGATTTGACACTAGAAGAATTACAGTTGGGATTTCCACACATGCACCAGGTTCGCTGCTGTGTGCTGCGGGACGCCCTCGCCCCGGCCACTTGCTGGTGCTGCTGTGGGTTGGGCAGCTGCAATGGGGCCAGAGGGCGGGCTGCCCCTGACGTGGCCACCATGGCAGTGGGCGAAGGAGTCACGACGGCTCTGGACCTAGCCCGTACGGCTGATACATATCCTGGGTGTATCATAAGAATAGGCTCCGAGCCCTTCGGCGGATAGATGTGAGCGGGAAGGTCATACTCCACGGAGGTTTCCACTTGTAACGGTGAAAAATAATCCTTCTGGGGGTCAATAAGCGGCTTTCGTGAGGGCGAAGCATGTGGGGTCATGCTAGGATACGACCCACGACATACACTCGACACCATCTTGCCTCTCGCCACCACTACCAACACTTCATATAACACCACAGACACCACATGGGAGATCACTCAGCGATTCAAGAAACGTGCTCCCTCTCTGACGTGCTAACCCTGACTGATCCCAGCAGATGGCCCGCTACAGAAGATGGGTGCGTGCTCACTAAACCTCACGGTCTCCGCGCACCGTCTCTTTTTATCGATTACTTGATATTGTGTTTTATTCAATGTTTGAGTTTTGTTATGAGATACTAAGACGAACTGATATATTCAAAAGTTCAGAATGTTGCAAATAATTTTACATATTTTTCAGAGTTCGTGAGAATCAGCATCAGTCTGTGACAAAGGAAGCGTAGCAGCTGGGACTGGCTGGGCATGCGGGCGGTCATTGGGGCATAAAGATCACAAAGAAATCACCAGCCACCCTCCCACAAAGAAAATATCCTTAGTTTGGAACCCGACACGTCGGTGCATTCCGCCGGGGATGGTGTGGATTTGTCCTTTGCTGTTTGAATACTTCTTAGAATATATTCCGGTACATTGAGCGAAAGCCCTTCTAAAGAGCGGCCTCCTGCTCTCTAATCCGCCTAACGGCTTTATATTTATGTTGTAATACATTGACGGTCATGACTGCCGCGAGCGATTGATTAGCGTTGCCGATGCACACGACCGAGGTAAATTAACGGAAATTCCATTCCAAGTTCGACAACTCTTGTAATATAAACATGTTGGTACTCGATCTCGGACTTCCGGAGGGTCCAAGAGATGTCTCGCCTGTCAGTCGCCCTCCTCTTTAGGCCCGTGGACGGCTTCAGTAATCAGCCAGTACGCCAGGAAGAGGAAACGGCGGACAGCACTTAGTTCACCCGCAGGTTAAAGTAATTACATTGAATGTACAAAGAGGGGGGTAATGTAGCGATTCCTGCCGGGGCTGTAGGCGGTCTGATGTGAAAGTCTGCGGCCACGTGGTCGAAGAATACGATCTTTTTTCTCATGTATATTTTACTTTCAAATAAAAGCCACGAAATCGATGCCCCCAACCCGTTCCGAGATCCCGAAGTAGCTCGCATCATCGAGGAGCCAAGTATTCAAAACGCAGCCTAATCCAATGTCTTGTCAATACAGATGGCGCGGCGATAAAACGTTTGCCAAGCTCCAACGAAAAGCATTCCCCATCTCGAGTGATTTATGTCGGCAATGAAAATTTAATTCAGCATCGATTCGTGACCACACACGCTCGATGCTGAATGTGTCTGTGGGGACCGGGGAAGAGGGGGGGGGCGTGTGAGCGCTCAACAAAACGCAAAACTTAGCTGATATTACCTTTAATAATTAATCGGGGGACACGACGCAAAGTTACTGTGGTTCCTGCTCACCGCTGAAACTGTTCACCCTCTCCGCACTAACTTGTTCATTCTACCTTTCTCGTTCTCTCTCTCTCTCTCTCTCTCTCTCTCTCTCTCTCTCTCTCTCTCTCTCTCTCTCTCTCTCTCTCTCTCAACGCTCTTCGTTTAATTTCAGGAGCGAAAACTTTAGTGCAAGTAAAACGTTTGTCTTATGAATGCACAGCCTTGTGAACGAACGTGTTCTTTGTTGTTCATTGTTCGTTTCGAGATTGCCATCCTAGAACTATCAGGCGGATCAATTTCTCTAACAATGGACAATGAGAACAGTGATATAACTATAAAGTGTATTTTATTATATATCCACATATCTTAACGATTAATGGCACGGATACGCTGAATAATGACATACCTATAAATACCTAAACGTAAATAATTCAACGAAATATAGTATATTCACTCCAGAATAAATATTCTGCAGAAATGTCGTACAAACCGGAATATCATAAAGGGAACAGACCTATAAATGTGTACATAAATCTCTAGTTGACAACAGCGAGCAGTAGCCACATCGGGGGTAAAAAAAAAAATAATTCGAGATGAGATTAACAAACTCCAAAGTTTCTTTCTTCAGCTCGCACATTAGGGTATCTCGCTATAAGTTACTCATTTAAGTAAGCTTGCCTGAATATGTGGTTGTGATTAAGAGAGTATTTGCGCTTTTTCTGGGTTAAGTCTCGGCGAATAACTAGCACGAAGACCCGACCGTTAGGCTGCGGGAGGAACTTGGAAAATCTCTTAAATCGTGGCTTGCCGGGAGATTTCTGCAATACGCTCGATGACCGCGGGAGTTAGGGTAATATTAAGCAAGACAGCTTTGCAATAATTAGATCAGCGATTCGACGGGTTTGTCTTTGATTTTATTATGGTGGAGCTGATGGCGGCACGCAGGGTGTTGGGTGCGGGGGGGGTGGGAGGGGGCTGCGGGCTAGGGGGGGGGGAGGGGGTTGGCGTGAGAAGCCCCACCATCTATACAACGTTAGGCTCTTCGCTGTTGCCACCTTTTCACGCTCTAAGTATTTATTAAATTGGTTCGTTCTTTTTTCATTACCCAACGTGGTGGAATTCCTCTCGACATGTATTCTCTCCTCGTTCGTATTCTTCGCTGTTAAAGCCAAATTTTTCGAACAATTATCACATTCGGAGATGAGAAATCTTTAGACCCACTAAAAAGAAAAGAAAAAAAAAGGTCGACCGACACGAGGGCGCTCGGACCCGACCGCGGGATCGCCGAGGGTCCCCCAAGGCCCGCCCATTAAATCGCCAATTGGGTGTTATCGGTAAAGAGCGATTTCGTTCTACTCCTCACCCCCCTCCCGCACCTCACCCTCCCCTACCTCCCCTCACCCCCACCTCCCTTCTCCCCCATCTCCTATCTTCCCCTCCCAACCCATCCCACTTTCCCTCTCCTCCCCTCCCCCACCTCCTATCTTCCCCCAACCCCTCCCACACCTCCCCTCTCCCCCTTTCCTACCTCCTATCTCCCCCCACCCCCTCTTTCCCTCCCCTTTCCCCTCCTTCCCCTCGACACAATGCGTACACTCCACTCCTCTCCCTTAATAACTGGCTTTATCGGCCGCACCGTTTTAATCCACGCGTTAGTCGATTTATACTTGTAGATCGAAATCTTGTTTAGGGAACTGATTTGTAATTGCTAAAAAATACGTAAGCGGATTGGGAAACTTTGATTTTGAATGGAATTTCTTCTGCTTTATGATTGATTTAGAGAGACTAAGTTGAATGGAGTTTATTCATAGTTGATGGGAGAAACTTTGATTCTGAATGAATGAGTTTTTATTCATAATCGAGGTTGGTAAAATAATATCACTCGTACTCGTTGTTATCGCAAACTGGCAAATTAAACAAAATCTGCAAAGTCTTGTTCTGCATCGCTTCCTTGCATTCTTTGTGTGAGCGGTGAGTCCATGATGTTCATTTTAATTCCGAAAGCTAATTATATTGCGGGATTTTCATTTAAATTAGACACGAACCGTCTGTGTAACGTTTGCATCTCTCTTCTTTCTTCATTTGCCATCTGCTTCTCTCTCTCTCTCTCTCTCTCTCTCTCTCTCTCTCTCTCTCTCTCTCTCTCTCTCTCTCTCTCTCTCTCTCTCTCTCTCTCTCTCTCTCTCCCCGCCTTTCCCTTTATCCTAACGTGGCTTTCATGTCATTCATAATCTTCCCTTCTTGCCCGGACTCCAGCTTCCTCTGCTCCCATCCTCTTCCCACCCCGGCCACTCTCCCTCCCCCCCCCCCCCTACTTGTCCTTCATTACTCCCCCATTGTCTCCCTCTTCGTCACCCCGCATCCTTCTCGCGGTCGTCTCCCTCCTATCCTCTTTCTCTCCCCTCTTTCCTCCACCCTTCTATGCCGTTTCCCTTTCCTCCCCTCGACCCCCGCCCCCCCTCTCTCTCTTCCTCCCTCCATCCGCCGGCCCTTGAGTTTCTCATTCTCTCCTTCTGTTGTTGATAACGTACGTCGTCTTTTTTCTCTCTCTCTCGCCCATTATATTTGTTCGGAATAATTGTAGTTCCAGTGGCCTGGCGCCCTCTAGGTTCCCCATGACCCGAAATGAAGAAAACATTCCTACATTATCATACCCCTTATTAGCATAAACCCTCCCCGAGTATGAATACAGTTAACAGGTAACTTCTAAGACGCCCTTCCTGTCGGGGGTGCTATCGGTCAGACCTTTGGCTCGGGCTTAGGGTCCCTGCTGAGGACAATTGCTTGGGGGATATAACCGATGACCATTACTGTACACAGCGTAGCACTGTGGAAGTTCAGATCGATGAATAATACAGCGAAACTGTCTGCGTAATGATTGAGGGATACTTTACACTGGAAACCTGATAGAATATTGCGTGTGTGGCCCTAATGGCGGGTGTAGGGGAAGTGCTTCTTTTTTTTCTTCTTTTTTTTTTTTTTTTTTTTTTTTACGACCGTCTGATTAGCCTGTGTGTGTAAAATCTGGGATCTTAGGAAAAATCCTTGGTTGAATTTTCTGGGGGGAGGAAGCATGAAGGCTGTCAAAGTGTAGCTGGTGGGTTGTACAAATAAACAAATAGTGGGCGTGTGTGTTTGGGAAGGTGCGGCCGATGGGGAGAGGTTGCTGAAGGAGAGGGAGAGGAGAGAGGGCCGTTAAAGGAGGTGTTTGGAGGAAGGCAAGGGCCGCTGAGGGGAATTCGTAAAAGGGAAAGGAAAGAAAGGCCCGATAAATGAAGAACAGGGACTTCCGTTGAAGGTATGGGTGTTGCTGTAGAGAAGAGAGAGAGAGAGAGAGAGAGAGAGAGAGAGAGAGAGAGAGAGAGAGAGAGAGAGAGAGAGAGAGAGAGAGAGAGAGAGAGAGAGAGACGTCGTGATGTGACAGCTTCTTAGATAGAGCGAAGAGAAACAAGAGAATCGAGAAAGGGACAGCGGGCGACAGAGAGAGAGGCAGTCACTGTGAAGGAGAGCGAGCGGATGCAGTGGTAAGGCTGATGAGCTTTGTTTCATCAGATTAGTGTCTGGCGAAGAGTCGTTAATCTCTCTCTCTCTCTCTCTCTCTCTCTCTCTCTCTCTCTCTCTCTCTCTCCTCTCTCTCTCTCTCTCTCTCTCTCTCTCTCTCTCTCTCTCTCTCTCTCTTCCTATTCAATCCGCAGGCTTCTTTGTGATTCCCTTTTCTTTATCGTGCATACTCAACCAGCTTCGAGGTCGCAGGCTATGAAGTTTTCAGGTATTGAATTCCTACAATGACAATAAATAAGATTCCGTTTCAAATGATACCATCGACATCAAAAGGAAATAACAACAAAATAAGTTTTTTTTGGTGGGTGAGAGGAGGGGTAGGAAAAGGAAAAGGAAGAAGAAGAAGATAGAAGAAGGAGGAGGCCAAAAAGAGGAAATAATGAAAGGGGGAGACTAAGGAAAGAGATGGACGGGAGCAGGAAACCCTCCACGCATCCTGCAGTCGGACAACAAACAAGCGAAGTCGACTGACCTCTCCAAGGGTGACATGCAAGGACGGGAATCCACTCACTCACACTGGTACATGGAGCGCCCCCTTGTTAAATAGCGTTTCCCTAAGTAAAGTAAAGCGTAGTGGGGTGAAGGACGGGAGGACTTTGGGGAGGATAACATGGTCTTGATTAAACAATCAGGCCTCAAGTAGAAGGACCAGCGGTAGAGTGAGGTAGACGCAGTTTCGGAGATGGGGGTAGAGATAAGTGGGTTTGGTTGGGTCGTGGGGATGGTTGTTGGGCAGGGGGGAGGGTCCGGTTGTTAGTTATATGGAGGGTTCAAGGTGTTGTGTAAAGAAGTGTTTGCCTCGGACGAAAAGCACTGTATGTTTACACTGTTAGGACGTATGGTGAAAGAATGTGTGAATGATAATCATAACTATATGAAATTCCCATGAATCGCTCTACATTACAATGATAACATACATCATATAGCTACTACTATCATTACTGCTACTGCTATTACTAATACCGCTACTACTGTTGCTACTAATGATGATGGTAATAGTAATATACTAATAATGATAATAATAGCAATACTAATTATAATAAGATAAATACTAATTATAATGATAATAGCAATACTGATCATAATTATAATAATAATAAGTAATAAAAAAATTATGACAGTAACAACAATAACAATTATAACCCAAAATAACAACATAATTATAAACCACAGCATGAACAGCCTCCCACCACTATCAGCCATTTCATACCAATCTGTACCATCTCTATTTTTATATCACGTTGCGAGTTAAACAGCAAGCCTTTGCAACAGAGAACGCCTTTGAACCTTGCCCGTCATCCACGCTCCTGTGTGAAGCCTTTGTTGTGCGTCGGTTTATCTTTAGGTTAAACTTGTAAGACGCGATTTCCTGTCGCCGTTTGCTCTTTGCTTCGTTCTCGGAAGTCGGGCTTATTGCTTGGAGTCTTCGTGGCGCGCGTGGCGGTGGGCGCGTCTCTTTTGTATGTGGATATATATGTATATATATACATACATACATACATACATACATACATACATACATATATATATATATATATATATATATATATATATATATATATATATATATATATATATATATATATGTGTGTGTGTTTGTATGTATGGATGTATATATATGTATATATATGTATATATATATATATTATATATATATATATATATATATATATATATATGTATATATATATATATATATATATATATATGTATATATAATATATATATATATTATATATATATATATATATATATTATATTATATTCATGTATGTATGTATGTAAACGCCCACACTGTATATCCCCTGTGATATAAAACAATAAGCAGGCCCCGCGGCGCCCGCGCGCGTCGGGACCCCCAGCCGTGTGAGGGTCGTGACACCTCGGAGACTGAGGGCGAGGCCGGACACGGCTGAGTGGATGCGATGTGAGCAAAGCGCATGTGGATGTGTGGAGCTGGAAAATGTGGACATGTTACCCGCAGGCACGCAGGCGAGCACGGTAATATTATTAGAGAAAGAGCGTTCGGCAAAAGTTAAAGGCTAAATGTTTTCTTATTTTTTTCAAGGGGAGAGAAAACATGCGATATTTTTTTTTTTTTTTTTTTAGGTATGTGATAGTTTTTCATGGCTTTTAGCTGCGGGCGATACGAGAAATGTAGTGCATTTATCTATCCGTATTTCTACAGCCCCAGCGCGGACGCAAGTACAGTACACACTAGACTCGACGCCCGTAAAGCATGATCCCCCCTTAAAAGATAATAAGGCCGGGCGCGCAGTGAGGTTATAACGGAAGACATACATTGTCACGGGCAACGTTAGTCCTACATAACGACAGGGTTTTGGGACCAGTCGGAACCAGTAAGTTCAAAAGGTCTTGAGGGAAGGTTTAGAAAGGTCCTTTTTAGAGGGGGGCTGTGCCAGGGCCTCTAGGGGCTGGAAGGCAGGAGGATCTGACCGCCAGACCACACCAGAAGAGGAGGACCAACAGGCCGGACCATAACTGTTCCTCTCGGGTGGGCGGCCTGCACTGGAGGGGGATCGGGCGCTGGCTTGGGCGCCTGTTATATAACGAGTATAATTTTATGGTCGTGTTAATGGAAGAATTTTCACTTTTTTCCATCGCAGAGTTGTTCTACCCATTTTATGATAGAGACACTCTGGGGTACACAAGCTGGACTGCGTAATGTCATCCCTCAGTATCAAGGGTAAAATAAAAGTTGTTTTTTATACTGAAATCAGGGAAATATCAGAAATTCATTCATCCCAGCGCATGAAACATTAGGCCTTTTTCATTCGAACAAATGGCTTTTTGATGCCTAATTCTCCTTTCTTTTATTTAAATACATCCACGTTATGTGCAGCAAATGGGCAACAGCTGTGCTTGGCAATCATTTTGAACTTCAGTGTCGTATGCTATATTTACTGACACGTGCGTTCTAAAGGGACGTAAGTACAGATGGAACGGAAATTCTCAGGAGGTCGTAGATTTTCGGTGTATAATATAGCTATTGCATTAAATGTATTGCAATCGGCTTTTATTCTGTTGGATAGATGATTAAGCTTCAATGAAGTTAATGATAGTACATTCCCGTTGGTAGCAGATTATGTTTCAAATATTTTGAGCTTAGCATTAATAATGATAGTATATCAGTTTCAGTGAGGATAATGGTATCAGTTATAGCAACTATGACACAATTATATTATAATTGATGAATAATGATAATAGTAATAATGAAACAAATGATGTTAATGATAATGGTTATAATAAAACAGTGGTAATCGTTTTTATTATCTTTATTGTTATTGTTATTATTATTATCATTATCATTATTGTTATTATTTGTATTATCATTATTACGATTATTATTGTTGTTGCTGTTGTTGATGTTGTTATTATTATTATAATTATTATTTTTATTATTATCGTTATTATTATCATTATCATTAATATTTTCATTTTTATTATCATCGTTATTTTAACATTGTTACTATCACTATTATTGTTATTATTTCTATTTTTTGTCATTATTTGTATTGCCGTCATCACTACTACTGTTATTAATATTGGCACTTTTTCTAAAAATGCCACTAATATTACAACTGCTGCTATTACTATTATCGTTATTACTATCACTACTACTTCAACTACTTCTACTACTACTATTACTACAACAACAACAACAACTACTACTACTACTACTACTACTACTACTACTACTACTACTACTACTACTACTACTACTACTACTACTACTACTACTACTACTACTAGTAGTAGTAGTAGTAGTAGTAGTAGTAGTACTGCTACTACTATTACTACTAATAATACTTTTACTATTAATACTAATACTTCTATTTCTACAACTACTACTACTACAACTATTACTACTACTACTATTACTACTACTATCACTACTGCTACTGCTATAAATGCCGCTGCTTCTGCTGTTGTTAAAACTGACTGCAATAACTACAGTAGCGATAATATCAAATACATTAATCATCTTGATCAAAATATAAACAGAAATCAAAACAACAACAACAACACAAACCTTTATAATTATAACATCAACGAAAAAATATCAACAAAATCATCAACAACAACTAAAACATCAACAACAAAAAAACATCAACAACAACAACAGCAACAACAACGAAAATATCAACAAAACAAAACAAACAAACAAAAAATATACCAATGCAACAATGAAAAAAAAATCAACTGAAACAAACAATTTATGCACAAACATAACAAAAGCATCAACAACAAATACAACAACAACAAAACAAATCACACACAACAACAACAACAACAAAACAAAACAACACCACAACAACAACAACAACAACAACATAACTACAACCACAACAATAACAACAACAAAACACACCAACAAAACAACAACAGCAATAACAACAACAAATGCAATAACAAACCACCACCACCAACAACAACAAAAACAGGAGTGAAAACAGCGCAACGGCAGCAACGAAGTCTGTTTGCTCGTCACGTGCAGCTCTCGGTCATTTATCAAGGCGGGACTTCAATGGTAATCTAAGATCCTTTTTTAATTACATGCAACTGGATATTAATCAATTTATCGTCGCTTTGTTTGTTGATCATGTCGATATGCAAGAACCTTTTAAGTGATTACATAGGAGATGTAACACTTTATGGATATTTTGCGGATTATACTTATTAAAATAAAAACGTCTGTGGATTCCTGTGCATAATGTTTTTGCAATGATTTGGCGAATTTTAGACACGGCAGCAAAGGAAACCAGTTGAGATTAACTTAAATGAAGAAAAAATTAAGTGAAATTCGAGGGTGATCTGTCCAGTGCCTCTTTCGAATGTATATAAATAGATAAGTAATTGACAAATATATAATTAAACCGATAGACAAACATTTAATTAAACAGATAGATAAATATACAATTAAACAGATAGAAAAAATATATAATTAAACCGATAGTAGTCAATTATGAATAATTAACCGACTGACAAATATAACGACAAATATAGACAAATACAGATAGACAAATATATAATTAAACAACACAGATAGTAACAAATATATACAATCAACAGACAGAGACAGACAAATATATAATTAAGAAGAAACAAATATACAATCAAACAGACAGACAATATATAATTAAAGAGATAACCAGACGCAAAACCCTCCCCCGACGTCCCCCACTAAATCCCGCTGTCACCTAATAGCGTCTTAGGAGCCCTCGAGCCCGCGCCCGATGCCACAAGGTCGCCGGGCAGGTCAGCTGGGGGCGTGGGCGGCGCTCCGTGTGAGACAATAGACCCCTGTACAGGTAATGAGAGAAGTGAGGTCGAGGATAATGGAAAATAAAGGGAGGCCAAGGGAGACCGGAGGGAAATCGGACCAGACCAATGGAGACTTATTGAGACTAGGAGAGTCGAAAGAGACCAGAGGAGGAGAGAGGGAATCGGGGGCGAGTAAAGTAGACTTGATGGGACCAGGGAAGCGTTTAAAGAGACCAGATGAGACCAGTGGAGACCAATGGAGACCAGTGGAGACCAATGGAGACCAATGGAGACCAATGGAG
>NW_020872905.1:32500-35000 GCF_003789085.1 Penaeus vannamei
TAGCCACAGCGAACTTACCGTAATGAAAGGATGTTTGTCATCACCGTTTCTTTTGGGGAGGAATAAGGCCGTCTATTGGAAAATCGGTTCTGGAAATTTACCTTTCCGTTCTGTCAAGGGGAAGAGGGGGGGGAGGAGAGGGGAAGGGGGAGGGGAGGAAAAGGAGGGGTGAAGAGGAAAGAGGTAGGAAAGGGGAAAAAAGTGGGAGGAAGGAAGGGGGAGAGGAGGAAGAAAGGAGGAGGAAGGGAAAGGAAGGGGGAAAGGAGGAAGGGGGAGAGGGAAAAAAAGGGGAAGGGGGTTGGAGGAAGGAAAGGGAAGGGGGGGAAGGAGGAAGGGTGATGGGAGAAAAGGCAAGAGGGGGATGGGATGGAGGAAAAGGGAGGGAGGGGAAGGGAAAAAGGAAAAAAGGAAAAAGGAGATAATAAAGGAAAAGGAAATAGAAAAAAAAGTGGGATAAACCAGAAAAAAAGCGAGGAAAAGGGAAAGCAAGATAAAGGGACAGCAAGATAGAGGGGAAAAGGGAAACAGAACATAAAGACGAGAAGGAGAAAAGGGAAATTGCATTTTATCTCGAAGGAAGGGAACGAGGGCCGGCTGGATGTAAAGGGAAAATATAATAAAAAGAAAATCCTGATGCATTTGCTCCGGGTTGGTTAGACGGGATAAATGGCGGGGAATTCTGGGTTTCCTCTCGTAATGCGGGAATAAAGATGTATTTTTGATCAGTCGGATATGTAAGTGAGGGGAAGAGAGAGAGGGAGAGAGGGGAAGAAAGAGTGGGAGAGAGAGAGAGAGAGGGAGAGAGGGAAGAGAGAGAGAGAGAGAGGGGAAGAGAGAGAGGGAGAGAGAAGAAAGAGTGGGAGTGAGAGAGAGAGAGGAAGAGAGGAGAAGAAAGAGAGAGAGAGAAAAGAGAAAGAGCGAGGGAGAGAGAGAGAGAGAGAGAAGAGAGAGAGAGAGAGAGAGAGAGAGAGAGAGAGAGAGAGAGAGAGAGAGAGAGAGAGAGAGAGAGAGAGAGAGAGAGAGAGAGAGAGAGAGAGAGAGAGTAGATAGAGATAGTCAGAAAAAGAGAAAGAGAAACTAGAAAACAAAAATGAAAAATATAAGAAAATACAATAACAAAAAAGAGAAAATCAGATAAAAGAAGAGAAAAAAATGCAGGAGTGAATTAAAGGGCAGGCGAGAGGCGCTCATCAATGAAGTTGCTAACGCACGGTGGATAGTCTACCATTTGTATCAGAATGTCGAACACAAAATACAGAGCACGGACACGCTTGACTAGTCGCTTGCCCGCCCGGCGCTCCTCGCTACTTTATGGGCGCGAACTCCGTCTCGGGTCGGGCTCCCTCGCGCTCTCCGGGCCCTCTCCCTTCCTCGCGGTTCCTTTCGTTGTTCTGTCTGTGATTTCACACACACACACACACACACACACACACACACACACACACACACCACACACACACACACACACACACACACACACACACACACACACACACACACACACACACACACACACACACACACACACACACACACACCACACACACACACACACACACACACACACACACACACACACACACACACACACACACACACACACACACGACACACCATACACACACACCACACACACACACACACACACACAACACACACCACAACACAAAACACACACAAACACACACACACACACACACACACACACACACACACACACACCACACACACACACACACACACACACACACACACACACACACACACACACACACACACACACACACACACACACACACACACAACACACACACACACACACACACACATACACACACACACATATACTTGAGGAGAGAAAATATCAATATCACGAGAGAAAATATGTATCTGTGAGAAATAACGGATTTGCGTAAATCACAGCAATAATAATACATAATAAAATAATAATGTTATGTAAAAGGTGATACAAATAACCCCAACATAGATCATAACCACAATAGCGATGTTAATTGGGATCTTGATTCTAATTCAGTTACTAATAACGATAAAAGGTGTCACAATATATAAGCCACATGAAGCTTACAGATATATTTTTATTATTCAAGGAATAACATAACTTAATTACAGACCTTTTTCTAGCAATATGGTATTATTGGAACATCATGGGGTTCCGTACACATTGGGATGGAGGAATTTATCGCTTTCTGCCACATCCTCTGTCTGTCCTTTGTTTCCCTTTCGTTCTTTGGATTAGAAAGCTACAGTAGAGAGGAGGTGGACTAATGTGTTATTGTGGGGTGGAGGGGCGAGGGTGGGTGGGGGGGGGTGGAGGGTGCGAATTTTAGCTGTGTGTGGGCTTTTTAGCGTGTGGAAGCTTTAATGGTATTTATGTTGTGATTGTAATTTTGCATTTCCCTGCTGTGTATATTAGTTCAGTCTGTAAACCCAAAGAAATACTACACACACACACAACATACACATTCATAGTGTGTATGTG
>NW_020872905.1:47500-72500 GCF_003789085.1 Penaeus vannamei
CTCCATTACCTCTATCACAGGGATGAATATCATAATCATTTTCATCATTACACAGCAATAAGACGATATCATTTCCTCTTCCTCGAATCTCACTCATCAGGATTTCAGTGTTAATCAGCGTCGTCGGGATCTTTTCAAATAGCGAGTGTGATTGTAACTATGACAAAGATGATGATAGGAGTAATTATGATAGTTATAATGATAATGATAATAATGATAATAACAACAATAACAATATTGATGACAGTGATAATAATGTATAACAACAACAATAACAACAAAAGTAATGATGATAGTAATATATAATGTATATTAATATATAATGATAATATATTATATTAATATATTATAATAAATATATATATAATATTAATTAATATTAATATATAATGTATAACAACAACAATAACAACAAAAGTAATGATGATAGTAATGATGATAATAATGATAATAGTAATAGTGATAATATCAATAATGATAAAAACTAAGATGAAGTTAATGATGATGATTATGATGATAATTATGATGATGATGATAATAATAATATTAATAATAATAATGATAACAATGATAATAATATAATTTTTATTATTATTATCATCATTATCATCATCATTGTTGTTGTTATTATTATTGTTATTGTCATTATTTCTATTTTCACTATTACTTTTATTATCATTAATAGTATAATAACTCGTGTGTTTCTCCTGTCTCCATGTCACACTTGTATTTACGTTGGAAATAAAACTCCATTGCACTGTGGACTTGAAGCTTCTTCATTTTAGTATCTTTTGCCTCGAACCGTATTCATGTTACCGAAAATGAATTCAGTCTTTTAATTCTGGTGTAAAATGGATGTTGATTGATAACATAATTATAAAAGAATCACACGCGCAAGCACACACTCACAAACACACACAAACACACACGCATACACACACACACACACACACACACACACACACACACACACACACACACACACACACACACAAACAAACAAACAAACAAACACACACACACACACACACACACACACACACACACACACACACACACACACACACACACACACACAACACACACACACACACTCACTCAAACAAACACACACACACACAAACAAACAAACACACAACAACAAACAAACCACACACACACGCAACCCCCCCCCCCAGATATGAAGGGGGAACCGAGGGGGAAACGGAACGGGCTTAAAGAGAAAAAGGTGAAGGATAAGGGGAAAGAGAAAGGGAAAAGGGCTCAGAGAAAAGGGGAATGGGAGAGGAGAGAGAGGATAAGAGAGAGAGGGGAGTTGAAGGAGGAAGAAGAGGGAAATAGGAGGAGGAAGATGTAGGGCTTAAAGGGGGAGAGGAGGAGTGAATTTAAAGAAGCTTTGGGAGTGAGAGGGAAGGGCAGAACAGGGGAGAAATAGAGAATAGGGAGAGAGAAAGGAAAGGGAAGAAAAAAAGGAAAAGGGAAAGAGAAATACAAAGGGAGAGAGGAGACGATTCCTGTTTTCATTATCATTATCATTGTTATCATTGTTATTACTATCATATATTTTATATTTAATATTGCAATTATGAATTTATTAGCATTATCTTTTTTATAGTTTCATGCTTAATGAAATAAGAATGATAATAATCATCCTCATTATGATTATTATTGTTATTATTATTATTGTCATTATCAACATTATCATCATTATTATTATTATCATCATCATTATTATTATTATTACTGTTATTATTATTATCATTATTACTCATATTATTAATTATAATAATTAATAATGATATGATAATAATAATAATAATAATAATAATAATAATTATTATTATTATTATTATTATATTATCATTATCATTATTATTGTTATTATATTATCATTATTATTATTATCATTATTATTATTATTATTATTATTATTATTATTATTAATTATTAATTATCATAATTATCATTATCATTATGACCATCATCATTATTATTGTTGTTATTTTCGTTATGTTCATGATTGTTATCTAATGATATCATCACTGTCAATATCATCAACCATCGTACGTCATTGTTATCACAATTATTTAAGGTATTTTAAGAAAATACAGCCAGACTGTTTAATTTTTTGAAAAATATATTGGTAAGCCTCTTTTGTGATTCGTTTTAATAACACATTGATACGAAAGCGATGTTTTGATTTTAAGATTATTGCTGTGTTCGTTTCTCTGGCATTTGACTTCGAACTGGATATAATGTTTGGGCTAAATGATCTTGAGGTTTTCTTTTATCGCTTGTCTAATGATGTATGATAAAAAGTGTATAATGATGTATGATCAAAAGAAGGAATAATTGATGACAGAATTAGTAAGATTATGGATTTAGGATTATGATAGGTGAAATAGTGATCGTAATAAGTGCATTAAGAAGTAAGAAGATTGCACAGTTAAATTCCAGATTGCTGAAGCCAGCCTTGTTTCAATCGGTTTCTCCTCTCTCTCTCTCTCTCTCTCTCTCTCTCTCTCTCTCTCTCTCTCCTCTCTCTCTCTCTCTCTATCTCTCTCTCTCTCTCTCTCTCTCTCTCTCTCTCTCTCTCTCTCTCTCTCTCTCTCTCTCTCTCTCTCTCTCTCTCTCTGTGTGTGTGTGTGTGTGTGTGTAAAAGAGAGAGAGAGAGAGAGAGAGAGAGAGAGAGAGAGAGAGAGAGAGAGAGAGAGAGAGAGAGAGAGAGAGAGAGAGAGAGAGAGAGAGAGAGAGAGAAGTATATATAAAAAAGTATATAAAAGAGGGATTCTGAAATAGAAAATGTGGAAAGAATCACAAGAACCTTCCCATTGGGCCAAATTACACAGGTGGTGCGAATGTCATATGTACACAGATGTACCGTGGAATGAAGTGAGGAGAGGTCGCATAAAAAGAGACAGAGGGGAATGATTAAGTAGATGAAGAAGATAAAAATATCGTATCGTGGGAGGCGCTGTGAGGGAACTGCAGGTTGCATCGTGCAATAATACTTCCAGAGATTATGATGCTTTTGCTTGCTGTGTGCGGTTTGCTCGCGTGTGTGTACATGTGCGTGGGTTTTCTCGTATGTGTTTATGGATGTGAGCTTGGGAGTGATGAAAAGAGAAGGGGGGGGAGCTTTGAAAGTGTCACTTCATACAGCACATACGTGCGTGTGTCTGTCTGTCTGTATGTATACATATATGTAAGTATAAGTATATGTATATGTATGAATATATGTATATATATATATATATATATATTATATATTTATATATATATACATATATATATATATATATATATATATATATATATATATATATATATATATATATATATTATATATATATATATATATATATATATATATATATATATATATATATATATATATATATATATACATATATATGAATGCGTATGTAAATGTGAATGTTAATATCTGTGTGTGTGTGTGTGTGTGTGTGTGTGTGTGTGTGTGTGTGTGGTGTGTGTGTGTGTGTGTGTGTGTGTGTGTGTGTGTGTGTGTGTGTGTGTGTGTGTGTGTGTGTGTGTGTGTGTGTGTGTGTGTGTGTGTGTGTGTGTGTGTGTAATCCGTGTTCAAAGACGGGCTCTCTGCAAAGGTAATGCAACCAAAGACGTGGTATGTTTATTTCTATTGTCTTCCAAACGGTGTCCAAGACAGTGAAAAGATTCATTCCACTCTTACATACCCCTCTTCCCGCCCTTAGTAAGCAGACTATCCACGACTCGTCTCTCCATTCAGCGATCCAAGGGGCATATCATCCCATCTATTTCCAGGGGACTTCTTTACCGCACATCTATCAAAATGCCGAAACCTCTGAAATCCTCATTCTGATTAGTGTGAAACCATATCGAAGGAAGCGGCGCGGAGGCCAAACGTTGCCATAACAACACGGGCAATCACCAAGGCTCGATCCGAAAGGGCCGACTTGGTAACATGTGAAACTCTACCTCAGGGAACTCTACACACCCAGGAACTGTATGCGTTTCACGTGACGGGAAAGGGGTTATTACGGTGATTCTCGGGTCTTTTTGTCTCTTCTTTTCTTTTATGTTATCAGTATCATTTTTTGGGTAGTGGGAGAATAGCGAAGCCTGATTGCAACTCTTAATTTGAAAGTCTCGAAGTACTGGTAACTACTGCAACGTGACTCGGAGAGACTTCCAGGACTTTTGTTTGTGCAGTGTTTAGTCTCGAAAACTTTTTTTTCACTTTCTTAACTTGCTGACGTAGGGGACACACGTACATTTGTTTGATACCCTTTAAAGCGTAAAATGTCACATCATTGTTTATGTAAAAACTTAGCTACGCCGCGCATGAGAGAGCAGCACCACCGCGGTCTCTAAAACAGATAACAAATTATAGCCACACCATTTTGCGGGGCATACCAGGTGTTACCGGCAGCGAAGGGCCATTACCAGCAGCCGCCATACGCCGGGAGTGGCTACACCTTCGAACCGTAGCTCGCCCGCCCTCCGCCGAGGCACAACACGTACCAGCAGAACGCGAGGAGCGGGCGGCGCCGGCCCATCAGAGTAAGAGGAAGCTTAATGGAGGGGAGCGGGAGGAAGAGGAGGAGGTTCGGAGAGGCTGCCAGGGAGTGTTTTGCCATTAGAGACGTCTGGTTGCCATGGTAGGGGAGGGAGAGGGAGGGGAGGGAAGGGGGTGCTTGGGTCGTCGCTCCTGCCGGCTTTACAACCTCAATGGACGCTTGTTTTGTTCACGCCGGGACGAGGACGAATCGAGGCCGCAGACCCGGCGGGAGGTGCGCGTGTCCCGCCGAAGTACCGTCGTTATCGCATGAGCCAAGGCCTCTATCAGGTCGTTGCACCTCGTGTCGGGTGACGGCGCTTCTCCCCGTCTGCGCCCGGGTCTTGGCTCGCCGTCTGCTCCGGGGCTACCGATGCCGAGGGAGGAAAAGGGTTGATTGGTGCTATGTCTCTCGGTAGACTTTTTTTTAATCATTAGGGTAGTAAGAGCTACTGAGCGTGGAGGAAGAGAGATAGATAGATAGATAGGGAGAGAGAGTAAGAGAGAGTGAGAGAGAGAGAGACAGACAGACAGACAGACAGACAGACAGACAGACACAGACACACACACACACACACACACACACACACACACACACACACACACACAACACACACAACACAAACACACTCCCCCCCACCCCCCACACACAAAACACAAACACACCTCACCTCCCCACACACATAAAATCCAAACAACAACAAACACACGCACACACACACAAAGAACACAAGAAAAGCTCAGGACGGGGCTCCCCCTTCGCCGCCGTGCACAAATACCCTCGCTTGAGCCCCACAGCGAGAGGGAGAGGAAATATAAAACGACCAGTCCCCTAGAGCGGCCGCTAAGTATGGTGTTGGAAGCTGGTGATGGTGACGCAGCCCTAATGGAAGATGATGGTGAGGAGTGTGGTAATTTTGTCTTAAAAAGAATATGATGTCTTTCCTGTACGAAGCATGGTGTTCTCTTTGTTATATGAAACATGGTGTTCTCTTTGTTATATGAAACATGGTGTTCTTTCCTGTATGAAACATAGTGTGTCTAATAAAATCAGTATTAGGATGTCTTTTAAGAGTTTATAATCAGAGGGATATGTTTGTTGCTTTCTTTTATATAGAGATTTTCTTTAAAAGATAATGTAAAGGTTGGTATAATGGGTGCAGGGAGAGAGGGGTGGGGATCGGGGGATGTTGTGTAATGAACCACTTCACTGTATGCGCTAAATTCATAGATTTAGAGATCAGCAAAATTCAGTAAGTACAAGACACGAAAGACCAGACCCCCTCATTTCCCCTCAGATAGAATATTTAGCAAAGGAAGAAAAAAAAAAGGGAGGGAAGTTACCTAATGAATAAAACATTAATATTCGTCAGTATTTAACTTTCACTCAACTTTTCCTCCAGTTAACTAACAATAATAAAAAAGTTTCCTCTCACCCCATAAGTTCACCTCGCGAAGTACTTCTCAATTCTCTCTCTTTCAGCTTTCATTTAGGGCTTTTCAGATCACTTCAGGCTGTTTTCATCCTGCTTTACCGACTCCTGATTTTTCATTTAAGTTCGTTCATCATTATGCTTTATTTGGATTTATTTATTTTTATTTTTTTTTCGTTTGTTCGCTTGATTCCGCGTATTAAGATGTTTTCGCTCTTGGTTTTCTGTTTGCTTATTCCTGTCACTGATTTTAGCTTTTTCTCGGAAGATGCATACACACCCTGAAATAGTGAATTTTCATGTAAGAGGAAAAAAGTAAATAGGAGAAGGAACAGGTGAATAAAACATCAAGAGAAAGATTTTTTTTTTTTATTTCGAGTCGTGTAACTGTCAGGTGTATTTCGCTTTTATCTGTCTTTCGTTTTTTTGTTTGATGTACTGTACCTTTTTGCTCTTCTTCTGCTTCCTTCGCTTTGCTCCTCTTCATCATTCTACTTTTCCCGTCTCTCTTCTTCATTAATTCCCTTTCATCTCCCTCTGTATGTTTCTCTCTTCTTTTCCTCTCTCCCCTCTCTTTCTTTCCTCTTCTCCCTCTCCTCTCCCTCCGTTTGCCTTTTGCGTACCCTTTTTCCTTTCTCCTTGGTTCCCCTATTCCTCGGGTTCTCTTCTCTTCTCCTCCTCTGCCTTGCGTGACGTATCTTCCTTCTCTTCTCTATCCCTCTCTCCTTTCCCATTCCTTTGTCTTCTCATTTCTTCTCTCCCTCCCTCTCTTTCCACTTCCCTGTACCATTCTTGCTCCTTCCCTTCTTTTCTCTCTTCTTCTCTTCCCTTTCCTTGTCTTCTCTTCTCTCCATCCCCCCCTTTTCATATTCTTCCCTTTATCTTTCTTTCTCCTTCCCTTCCTTCTCGTCTCTCCCCTTCCTCCCTTTATTACTCTTCTCTGTACCTTTCTTTCTCCTTCCCTTCTTTCTCTTCCTCTCCCATTCCGCTCTTTCCTACTCTTCCCTTTATTTCTTTCTCCTTCCTTTCCTTCTCTTTCTCTCCCCTCCTCTCTTTCCCACTCTTCTCTTTACCTTCTTTCTCCTTCCCTTCCTCCTCTTTCTCCTCTCTTCCCTTCACCTTTCTTTCTCCTTCCCTTCCTTCTCTCCTCTCCCCTTCCCTCCTTCCCAGTTCAAACGCGCCCCCGCCTCGACGTGCATGTTTGCCTTGTCGCCCCAAGGGAGTTTATATATAATACAGCGAGGGGGCGAGAACGTTGTGCAGCTGTAGTTATGTCTCGCAAAGTTAAATGACAACCTTTCATGAGAGGAAGTAATTAGATTCTCCAGTTTGCAGAGACTGAGTAAGCGAGTTCATCAGCAGCTTTGCACGAATGCAACATCCGTGGAATCCTCCGGGGAATGAAAATGGGACAATAATGCATTGATATATGCACCCTGCGTCATGAGAGGGACCCATTTTCCTACCTTAGCGACGGGGCCCTCAATCGACGAGCGGCTATGCATTCACGAGGCCTGAAATGAGCATTATCAATCCGCCAACTTATTCATATCACGTTAAAGGGAAATGTAAAAGAGTATGTGTGCTTCAGAGAACAATTAGTATAATTACCCAAGGCCCCGAGTCGGCACAGCCATTACATTAACGCGGTTATGAAAGGGAGCTGGGGAGAACAAGGGCATGCGCGGATGTACTGTCCTACACCGTCAGAATTTGGTACCATATTCAAGTGGACACGGGGGACACGGGGCCAGGGGGGACACGGGGGACCACGGGGGACACGGGGTTATGCGGTAGGATGTACTTACTGCTAATCATATACTGGTGCCTCACATGCACGGACATACAGGTACATTAACACAAATATTGGTTCGCACGTGTATATATATATATATATATATATATATTATATATATATATATATATATATATATATATATATATATATGTATGTATATATACTTATATGTATGGTGTGTGTTTGTTGTGTGTGTGTGTGTGTGTGTGTGTGTGTGTGGTGTGTGTGTGTGTGTGTGTGTGTGTGTGTGTGTGTGTGTGTGTGTGTGTGTGGTGTGTGTGTGTGTGTGTGTGCGTGTGCGTGCGTGCGTGTGGTGTATGTATATACACATACATATAATATATTGTTATATAATATACATATATATAAATTATTATAAAATAAAAGTATTGGCATGAACATTCTTCCCTATATATACATGCATATATATACATAACTATTTGTGTGTACATATGAGAAAGAGGAGGGAAGAAGCGAGAGAGAAGAGAGAGAGAGAGAGAGAGAGAGAGAGAGAGAGAGAGAGAGAGAGAGAGAGAGAGAGAGAAGGAGAGAGAGAGAGAGAGAGAGAGAAGAGAGAGAGGAGAGAGAGGGAGGGGGGGGAGGGAGAGAGAGAGACAGATAGAGACAGAGAAGACAGATACAGAGACAATAAAACAGACAGAACGAGACAGAATATAGAATGTAGGAAAGAGAAAATGGAATAGATGTACACATGTGCATTTCTGATTCATACACCAAAATAAGCATCAACGCCAGAATAAAACACAAGAATATGATTGCATAAATGGATAATAACAATAACTAAATATTCTGACCTTCTTTATGCCATTACTTCTTACCCTTAAGATTAAGTGGCTTGATTTGTTCACTTACCAAATAGTAATTAGTGTCCGCTTGCGTAAACTATGCCATCCGTAAATAAACAGCTTGTTTTCTCATTCTTATGCACTGTAATTACCCCTTGTACATCATCAAAGTTAGTTATGTGTATAATTTAGTTTCAGTCAATTTACTGTATATGTTGTATATATTGTCATGCATTCATATTTGGATATGTACATGCACACATACATCCAACCATTCATCGATACTGCATACACACACCACACACACACACACACACACACACCACACACACACACACACACACACACACACACACACACACACACACACACACACACACACACACAACTCACACACCTCACACAACACTCACACCTCAGAGAGAGAGAGACGAGAGATGAGAGGAGAGAGACGAGAGAGAGAGAAGAGGGAGAGGAGGACGAGAGAGAGAGAGAGAGCGAGAGAGAGTAAGAGTAAGAGTTAAGAGTGAGGTGGTGTTGTGTCTGCGGTCTGTTGCCGTGAGAGAAGAGAGAGAGAGAAGGAGAGCGAGGAGAGCAGAGAGAGAGAAGAGAGAGGAGAGAGACGAGAGAGAGGAGAGAGAGAGAGAGAGAGATCCCTGTGTATCCAGCACGTGCGGAGCTATGTGCCTGATAAAAATGATATAAAGCTGTGGTTTATCATTTTATCTTTCCTTATCAAAGAAAGATATAATCTGATGCAGAAGAAAGGAAAGAGGTTTGTTTGTTTTAAATAACAATGTCGATATATTACACAACAAAATACATCACTTTCAGAAAGTATTTACGATTTTGAATAAATTCTCTGGTGTTTCTCTTTCAAAGGAAATATTATAAATCGCATTTCAATTCTTCAATTTTTCGTGGCTTTTCTGTATTCTCTGCATATTCAAACACTTGGTGTGATTTATTATTTCTAATTTTTGATAATTGTTGTCTATCATCTTATTGTCAGCATGAAAGTGCCATTATTATTCTATTACTATTAGCGTTGTTGTTTTTATAAATCATAATTACCATTGGTAATATTATTTTCAATGTTTTCATGAGGAATACACATACAAATAAATATGTAGATAGATAAAATGCGTTTATTAGAATGAGATAGGATAGATGGATTTATAAAGTAGATTACATAAAGAACTATATAGATGGGACCGCTAGAGGTAGAATAGATAGGGATAAAGAGAGACGAGAGAGGATTGAGAGAGGAGAGAGGGACGCGAGAGAGGGATGAGAGGGGAGAGAGCGGAGAGAGGGAGGACAGAGAGAGAGACCGAAGAGACGGAGAGGAGAGATGTAAGGTAGACGAGCGACGAGACGACGAAGACTCACGATAGACACGAGAGAGCGAGGGGAGTTATTAGAAGAATCAGGAAGGACTGACGAGAGAGAGAGACGTAAGAGAGAGAGGAGATATCTCGATGAGACACACGATTAGAGAGAGAGGAGAGACAAAAGGCGTTGGTTTCGGGATAATGGAGGAGCGAAGTATCAGGCATGGACGAGGAAGGAAAAAAACACAGTGAAGCCAGGGGCCAACAGCATGCCAAGAACAGCCGGGACAGGGAAAGGAGAGTAAGGGCGAGGGAAGAGAAAAGAAAGAGAGAAATAGAGCTAGACAGACATGCAGGCAGAGATACTGACAGTCAGACGGACAGCCTGACAAAGAGATAGATAGCGTGAGAGAGAGAGAGAGGAGAGAGAGAGAAGGAGAGAGAGAGAGAGAGAGAGAGAGAGAGAGAGAGAGAGAGAGAGAGAGAGAGAGAGAGAGAGAGAGAGAGAGAATGAGAATAAAAGAAAAGAATTGATAGAATTGATAGAAAGAAATTAAGATTGATAGAGAGACAACCAAAAACAACAAAAAAAACACACAGACACAAAGACAGAAACGGAGAAGGAAAACAGCCAGACAGCCAGAGACAGAGACAGAAACCAAGAGACAAAGGACAGAGAGAGACCGAGCGAACGCAACGCGGCAACGTTCCAAGCGCCATAAAGTGCCCTCGCCATCTGCCGCCTTACTTCTGGCGATAATGAAAATGCGAGAGACCAATAATCCATTTCGATCCTTTAATTGCGTGTCGTGTGAGCGTCGCCTGGTTTGGCGGAGCTTTAGCGTAGACAAACCTGACTCGAGATTATATTGATGTAACTAATAGTTGTCCTAAGCCACTGTTGGCGGTTGTAATTTTATACATGTATAACTAGACTAACATAAACGCTCAAATAATACATATTTATATATCCACACACAATTATATATATATATATATATATATATATATTATATATATATATATATATTATATATATATATATATATATATATATTATATATATATATATATATATATATATATATTATGTAATAAACACACATATATATAAACACATAGATTGATAGATAGACAAATAGATAGACAGAAAAAGATACAAAATGAATAGATAAAGATATAGACAGACACACACACCCATACACACACACACAAGGCTACGGATGTATTTGTCAATATACGGGTGTTTGCACATGAATGAACAAACCCCTTTTTTAACTCATTAGGGCCGTCATTCAAAAGAGGAAAAAAGCGCTCCGGCGGGGGTCGCAGGGCCGTGCGTGCTTGAGTGATATTGGCCAACAAATGGTCGAATTACCTTGTCATGTCCCTTAACCACCGAACGACTCGAGCACGTCAATATCCCATAACAACCGCCTTTTCCCCATGACTAGCGGCCGTGACTAATAGCTGTATTGATTACGGTCATTGCACGTTTCTTTACTCACCCCACAACATATGGCTCTTGGGCTGGGCTTCCTTCACGCTGGTGGCGGCGTCATCTCAAGGGGACCTCGGGCTTCATCTTGGACTCGGGCTGCGGGGGGTGGGGGGGGGGGGGGGGGGGCTTCTTCTCGGATATCTCGGATGTGGTACTTGTAAGATGTCCCTTTGGCTCATCTGGACGCCGTGATGGTGTCTTTTTGGTTCATGTCGGATGCGGGGATGTGATGTCAATTGGCTCACTTCTGAACTGACGTTATGTCATTGGGCTTGGGTATGATATTAGCTCATCTCTATTGTAGCGGCGATATCAAGTCCCTTTGCCTGACTCGGACGTGAAAGTGATGAGATGTCATGTCAGATGTGGCGGTGAAGTGACGTCAGTGGCTCATCTCAGACGTGGTGATGGCATGTCACCCAGTATAGAACGGGACTAATCCAAATATTATCCAAAACCGGTAACGTGCAAATAATTTATTGCATTATTTTTTTCTGTGGAGGGGGAGGGTTGTTCACCCAGCAATAAAATATCCGATTAAGTCATTAATCTCAACAACAGCGGATAAGTGAAATAAACAAGCACTGCTTAATTGATCCATTTGCCCGACAGTAGATAATGCCATAAAGATCCCACCCAACGATCGAATATATAAGTTTGCAATTAACCAAATTTACGGCGGGAGGGATTCACCCAATCGGCATTAACTAGCCAGCGGAAAACAAGCGAATGATCGTTTGTTATTTGGTAATAGCCGAAGGACTGAGTTAAGGGAGGGAGGAGAGAGTGCGACGGAGACGGACTTGCAGCGCCCTTGCCTGGGGGACTTGGTCGGTGATTTCGGACTCCATTGACCCTTTCGGACTCTCCGGTGGGGGGTGGCTGGGTGGGGGAGGGAGGGAGGTGGAAGATGGCGGTAGAGGATTGGAGAGAGGGAGGGGAGGAGGGGAGGGGAGGGAGAGGAGGGAGGGAGAGGAGAGAGAGAGAGAGAGAGAGAGAGAGAGAGAGAGAGAGAGAGAGAGAGAGAGAGAGAGAGAGAGAGAGGAGAGAGAAGAGAGAGAGAGGAGGAGGGGGGAAGAAGCGAGACAAAGAAAAAAATAGACAGACAGACAGACAGACAGGAGTAGAGAAAGACCGACACACAGACAAAGCCAAACAAAGAGACTCAGACGCAGTGTCCAAAGGGAAGAATGTCGGAAAAGCGTTTGATTCAACATGATATTCGTAACAATTAAACAACCTCGCTGTGCTCGTCTGCTCAGGCTTAGGGTAAAGTTGTTGACATTGGCCTGGGGCGCCTTAGAGACCAGGGAGACAATAGGGCTGGCCTGTGTGTAGCAAACATTGAGACAAACTCGTCGTGGAGGTTGGCTGAGGTGGAGACCGAGAGCGACCGAGAAATTCTTGAGAAAAAGACATGTTGATTTTTTTTTCTTCTTTGCTTCTCCTCCTCCTTCTTGTCGTTTTCTTTTTCTTTTCTTTATTCTTCATATTCATTATCTTTATCATTTTCATTTCTTTTCCTCCTCTGATGTTTTTTCTTCGTCAGCATTATCTCCCAACTTCTCCCTATTCCTCTTCTTCATACTTATCTTTCTTTATCTTTATCTTCATCTTCATTTTCTCCCTGTCCTTATATATTTACCGTAAATATTAGATCCCTTCATATCAAAGTGATACGCAGGAGATTAAAAGAAATCTATCTTCGAGGGATCCCCCCCCCCTCTTTAATTCACAGGTAGAAATAAGGTAATTGGCTATTAAGACTCCTTCCTCTCAGACTCGACGAATGCAGGTTTTTTAAACACAGTAAAAAGGCCATCACAGTGGAATCCAAAACCTTATAAAGATGCCACTCTCCCCCCCCCCCTCTCTCTCTCTTTCTCACTCTTTCTTTCTTTCTCTACTTCTGTCTGTTTGTCTGTCTGTCTATATGTCTCTCTTTGTCTCTCTCCCTTCCTCCCCCCTTCCCTCTCTCTCTCAATTCGTTCGCTCGGTTCCTCTCACTCTCCTTTATATATCCAACTAAATCACTCATATACAGTATATATATATAGCCATTAATTCACTTACCAATCTACCTATCCATTCGTTTATTCATTACTTCTTATCATTCTCCTCCAAACAGATGCGAAATGACAGGAAAACATAAAAAAGGAAGCAAAAGCATCTTCGCGAAGGATAAAAGGAGACCACACGCAATCTCACTTCCCTGAATTCGTCGTTGACACACACACACTCAGTACCATTGCGGATGCTGGGGTTACCATAGCAACTTCCTAGGCATCGTCCCGTGGAAATATTATGTGTCAGCCCAGGTAGAAAGGATGGATGGTGTCAGCAAATAGAAAATGTTATACGAATGCTTCTGACAGCCTTGTTGGAGGCGGCGAGGAGCGCAAGGAGAGGCAGGCAAGACCTTCAGTTTAAGGGATTTTGTTGCTTGTATCTGCGGCGAGGAATGTGAAATCAAGCGGTGGTGTTGCGGTATTGCGATCCGTAATATGGAATATAAGAGATATCTACCCTATCTTGTCCGGTATATGATGTATTTTTAGAAAGTTGGAACATACTTTGGTAGAAAATACACAACATAACTCTTCTTCTTTTTACTTGGACATCTCTCTAATGGGTGAGGCCTTCTGCATATATATATATATATATATATATATATATATATATATATATATATATATATATATATATATATATATATATATATATGTGCATACATATATATATGTATGTGTGTATGTGTATGTATACATATATATGTATATGTATATGTATGTATGTATATATGTATACATCCATATATATATTATATATACATATATATATACATATTATATATATATATATACATGCATATATATATATATATATATATATATTATATTATATAGATATAATATTCTCTCATTTTTCATGGAAATTCTTTTTCAAAAATATGAAACATAGCCCCCCCCCCAACACACAAAGAAGTTCTGTTTTCGCTGACACATTATGGAAAAGACGCTCTTCATCTTCACTCTATTTTATCACCGTCCTTATTATATTGTATCATATCATAGTTACTACTATTATCACTATCATCATTCATACGTTTCTTTTCTTCAAGAATGATCGTTTTCTTCCTGATTATTTTCATCGTATCCACCTCCGTCTATATTTTATATTGTATTATATATATTTCTCTATTACATATATGTTTTTGGACATAATTTCGTGAATCAAAATGAAGCATCAAACTTGAAGACGCGAACTGTAATATGAAACCTTGATTAATCTCAGTTGAAGGAAAAAAATAACCCGAGACGAAACCTTCCACACTCGAAGCTTCACGAATCCCTCTCCCGAGACAGTGAAAACTTGTGTGCGGATAACATTCCCCGGATTTAATCTTGGAAAGGTCGGTAAAGAGGTCGAGAATAGAGGCAAGCCGTTCGCAAGAAGGGAAAGAGTAATGAACAAGGACAGAGTTCATTAGCGGGAGAGGAACGTGACTGAACTCCTGTAATGGTGGCGAGGAACACAAGCGATCTGTCCGGCATAATGAAGCACGGCTTTGATCCTCCCGTTGCCGTGTCAACTTCTGGCGAGGTCGGCCGCGGCAACGGCGGTCTGCGTGCGCTCCCACGGCGCGGGTAATCGGCCGCGCATTTAGCTTGCTAGTTGTAGAAATGTATCCGCTAATTTGCCAAAAGTAGGCGATGTTCTGTATAGAATAATACGTGATACTCCACGTGCACAGATGTGGTTGTGTTCGTCTGTGTGTGAGTGTGTGTGTAGAAAAGGTATGAATGAGAATGAATATATTCACAATACAAGAGAGGTATTTAACCGGTTTCGAATGTACATTCGTTAGAAATATATATATATAAATATAATAGATATAGATAGATATAGATAGATATATAGATAGATAGATAGATAGATAGATAGATAGATAGATAGATAGATAGATAGATAGATAGATAGATAGATAGATAGATAGATAGATAGATAGATAGATATATGTGTGTGTGTGAAGCGCGCGTGCGTACGTGCGTATGTGTGTGCAATCCGTAGAATGAACTAAAGGGGGCGGATGGCAAGGACTCCTGAGTGCAATCTATGTACATTTATCTATTTACATATAGATATCTATAGCTATCTGTCTGCTTATATCTATCTACTTCTATCTATTTATACCTATATATACACATACATACATATGCTCTTACATAGATTTCATTCATCTATCAGCCATGCGTACCCAGTAATCAATGCCTCTGCACTCCCCATCTGCACAATGTTTGATAACAACCGTTTGCGTAAGAGAAAACATGTATGTATAAAATCACATTACCGACTGAATGAGCCAAAACATAAATAACACGCCATGTTGGTCAACTCAGCATATAGGTTGTATAAAAGTCCATTCGACATTAATTCTGGCAGAACACGTTCGGCCTGACACTGCAAATATTATATCATGAGGCGATATTATGAGGTCTTTTTTGCGATGAAATAACACGAACCTTGAATCTAATTATGATTGAAATCAATCATTTATCAGTCTTGTCCGTCATATTGGATCTGGATAATTAATAAGTAAGGGAATATTCATGAATAGTTTTACATGTTAATCTGAGTATTATTTTTGACATTCACAATTCATCTTTCCTTTTAGCGTTTCATGATGATTGAATCAACAGAAATATAAAGGTCAAGCATAACAAGGGAGCTCATTTATATATATATATATATATATATATATATATATATATATATATATGTATGTATGTATATGTATGTATGTATGTATGTATGTTATGTATGTATGTATGTATGTATGCGCGTCTTTGTAAAGTTTCTCGGAAGTCTATATACAGCGTTACCATCTTTTGTTCCACGTTCAGAGTTTAAAACAAAGCAGTATTAATTTTGCTTCATCTTCAAGTTCTGCAATAATTACGTAGCGATTTTAACAACGGATTTGCACGCATTAAGTCGTTCATTAAGAAGTTGCAAATATACTTCAATACACTTTAAGATCGATCAGCTGATATTGATTTGCGCCGCACACGAGACACGAGCAAAGGAAAAGTTGGTTATTATTCCCTTTGTTATTAGAACACTAAGTAAATACCTTGCCATGAATACCCGGAACCTATAAGGCGTAATATGTTCACCGACAATTCTCTACTGTGTAATTAATGAACATAAGAACACTCCCTCCAACTCTCTCATGAGACCGGTAGTCATGCTAGGGGCTATCATGAGCGCTGAGTGGCTGTTTCAACTACGTGTCAATAATGCACATGGTTCTTAGTACACTTTCTGGTGCAAGTATCCTTTTATCCTTTTCATTATTACTAACTTCCCGTAGTTGGACCCAAAATCAATACTCTGTTTCTCTCTTTTTTTAATACAAGGTTCGCAGATCACCTGTTACCTCTAGAATATCAATAATTCCCGTCCGTGCCCCATTAATCAGAATTTTTATTTGCCGGCGCCGTGTTACTCTTTCACAGAACGACGCCACCTGCGACGGACTCTGTCTACATCGCCGTCAATAATCTAATAAGGCTCCGCTGCCTCGACAGTCCCGCGTCCGAGCTGTCAGTCCGGAATTACACGGGGAAATGTCCGCGTCCGGGAGCGTCCTCTTCAGGTGGCGGCTGACGAACGGGCGGAGGGGGGGGGGGGGCGCCCGGAGGGGGGCAGGCAGGGGAGGGGAGGAAAAAATCCCTCTGTATGTAGACAAATACATACAAGAATGTGTGCATACATATATGGGTACACATGTAAGTACATGCGTACATATAAACAATTATACATATATACATACATATGTGTATGTGTGTACGAGTGTATGCACACACACACCATATACATACACATTTATATATATGATTATATATATATAATATATATATATATACATTATACATATATATATATATATAGTATATATATAGAGAGGAGAGAGAGAGAGAGAGAGAGAGAGAGAGAAGAGAGAGAGAGAGAGAGAGAGAGAGAGAGAGAGAGAGAGAGAGAGAGACGAGATAAAGCAGATATAGAAAGAGGAGAAAAAGAAGAATTACATATATAAATGTGTATACCAAAAAAAAAAAAAAAATCGGAATCCAAGGAAAGCAGCACGGAGGTCGCCCACGCCTCTCCGTTCGGCCGACGTCGAAAGAAGAGACGCATCAGCAGGCAATCCACGAGGACGGAGAAGGCTGGAGAGGCGGATAAGAAGCCCTGACAGTTGCCATGGAAAATGAGTGGGTAGTGACAGGACGTGTCTTCGTGCGGATGTTGGGCGCGGGTGATGGATGCGCTTGTGTTGTATGGGCGTGGATGGTAAGCGGAGCGAAGGTGGAGTTCGGTTGCTGTCACGGGGTGATGGTGGGAACGGTAGATAGGTAGATAATCAGATAAATACTCAGATAGATAAGCAGATAGATAGGTGAGCAGATAGACAGATAAGCAGATAGATAGGTAAGCAGATAAATAGATAATCAGATAGATAATCAGATAGGTAGATAAGAAAATAGATAGCTAGGTAGATAGATTGATAGATATGTCAACATCGAGGTAGAATTATGGAGAGATATGTTGATAGATAAGTGGATAGATAGGTAGATGGATAGACACATGGAGAGATAACAGAGATAGAGAGGTAGATAGATAAACAGGTGGCAGACAATCATACAAGTAGACAGACAGACAGAAATAGATAAACAGAAACACGGACAGTAACAGACAGACAATAAACAGGCAGTCAGGCAATCGTACAAGTAGACAGCCAGATAGATATACAGAAACGTATACAGGAACAGACAGACAGGTGGATAATGATGATGGAAGGGGGAAAGTGGTGATAGACTGAGCATTTCCCCCAAACCAACTACTGCTTTTTTCAGGAATGAAATCATTTTTGCATCACATACACGGATATATAGTTCTAATAACAGGATTAGAATTTCTCGCGTGACTCGTAAGACCCTGGAGTTATGCTTGTATGTTTCCCCTCTCCTGTCACACCCAGGTCGCCTCCCTCCCCCCCCCCCCTTTCCCCCGTTCGTCTCGCTACACCCAACTTCTCCCCTCCCTCGCTTCACCCTTGCTTCACACGCTAGTCGTTCCCCCTTCCCCACCCCTTTGGCTCGTGTCACTGTCCTTTCACCGCGTGTCTCACGGCAGCGCGTTTCGAGACTAATAATGGTGCGTCGTATCTCGTTCTTCTGCCTGTGGGACGTGGCTACGAGCGAACTACCCTACAACCATCGTCTACTAGTACTTACCCTTCAGTACGGATTCTAGTTGTTCCCTTGTTTTCTCTCCCCTTCCTCCCCCTTTTTCACTATAGCCACGGTCTGCGTTCGCCGCCACGCCGCCGCCACGCACCATCGGCACTGTACTTACGCCGGCACTATCCCTTACACCATTCCGAGTATGATTTACTCAGCCGCTCGTGTGCTCACATACCGTGTCTCGCTGGCCTGAAAATGCAATATCGTTCAATTTATAGCAGTTAAAGCTGCCCGCTTGTGTATATCATTGAAATTCGTATATTTTTTCGTTTCGGTATTATCAAAACATACAAGAAAAATGGCAGATAACAAGAATAAGGATTTTCTCTAAATGTGATTTATTTCATATTTTCACAAAACAAATATATGAGTATCGCCTCGGATGTTTGTTGCTGTTGCCATTTGTCCTTCGTATCCTTGCCAACATGTGGTCATATCGGATAACGAAGGAGATGAGGGGGGGGGGGAGTCAGCTGGGTTGAGAGAGGGCGACTAAAAGAAGAGGAAATCCATACACATTTAGAATCATTTCTGAATATGAATGAAAACGCAACAACGACACGCAAAGAGAGAAAGAAACAAAAGAAAAGTTAGTGGTGAAAAGACCCTCGCGAAACGAGCTCAGCAACTCGACAAAATAGACATGACAGCGTTGATATGAAAGCGTGGCTTAATGTTCTCATGAAGTGCCAACGTGATTGATGATTAGTTCGCGCCATTCATGCTTTTGTGTTATTGTGACTACGCTTTTTGCATTGTCTTACAGGGCGTCTAAAAACAAAGAGACGAAGGTTAATATGATATAGGCTTTGTCTATATACCACAAAAGTATAATTTTTATATTTTTCACAATCTACTCTCTCTCTTTCTCTCTCTCTCTCTCTCTCTCTCTCTCTCTCTCTCTCTCTCTCTCTCTCTCTCTCTCTCTCTCTCTCTCTCTCTATATATATATATATATATATATATATATATATATATATGTATATCTGTATATATATGCATATATATATATTATATATTATGTATATATATGCAATATATATAATACATACTATATATATATATATATATATATATATATATATATATATATATGTATATATACACACATGTGTCTGTGTGTGTGTGTGAACACATTTGTTTATTTATCTATAAATATGCATATATGTATATAAATATTTATTTATTCATCTATCTATTACACACACATATATGTACTCACCCATATATTTATCTTTAATATCTATAGCTATTTATCCATCTATCTACACATCTCCCTAGCTTTCCATGTGCCCAGCCTCCTTCCTCCCAAAAACAACATCGAAAAATAACTCGCCAACCAATATGTATACATTAACACGAGTTGCAAAGAACAGCGACTTACAATGAAGAACAGGCCTACTACCTCCTCCTCTCCCGCCTCCCAAACCTCGCCCTGGCAGTTGCAAACGAAAGGAAAATACAGCCAATAACAACAGGTAGATTGAATTACACTGTAAGTCTAGCTCAGTGTGGTTACGAGCTCCGGGTAAATGTAAGTCATTCAAGGAAATTCATATTTATAGGGCTTCCTGCTAAGAGGTAGAAAAAGGGGGTTATTTGGATACCTATTGTGAATAGCTATTCCTTTATGCTTAGCTTCCTGAAAAGAAACAGGTGGATTGGTAAGAGATAAATCAATGGAAATGGCTAAATTTAGAATGCAGGGGGGCGAATATAAGTGGCTTTATTCCTCACGTGTTGAATATGTATTGTCTCTATCTCTCTTTATATTTGTTTATTTTATCTGTATCTAGTTTATTCAGTACACACAAACGCGTGCACACACACACACACACACACACACACAACACACACACACACACCACACACAACACACACACCACACACACACACACACACACACACACACACACACACACACACACATATATATATGTGTGTCAAGAATAGAGAATATATGAGAGTATATAATTCCAGGAACGTAGGTGATAGAACGGGAAGGAAAATGAAAAAGCGGAAGAGACAGAAAAAAGACAAAGAGGAAGAAGGAAAAAAAAAAAAGGAAGAAAAAAGACATAATAGAACAGCAAGAGAGGAGAAGAGAGAGAAAAGAGAAAGAGAAGATAGAATTAGAAAGGAAGAGAAAAAGAAGAAAAAAAAAGAAAAGAGAAAGAAAAAAAAACAAAAAATGAGACGAGGAGATCCGGAGAAGAGAGAGAATCAAAAAAAAAAAAAAAAAAAATGAGAGAGAGTCCTGGACGGTCGATCCGCCCCTCCGACTCAGCACAAGAAATCCCTCCTCCTTCCTCGCGAGACAGGGAGGCAAGGAAGCAAATCCTTAAGCGTTGCCTCGCTCGACTCTGCCAGGTTTCTGAAGCCCACGCCGTCCCTCGCCTGGAAGCTCACCTGGGTGCTTCCTCCTCCTCTTCCTTCTCATCGTCATTAATCTTTATCCTTCTCTGTTCTCTTCCTCTTGTCTCCTTCTTCCCTCTGTTCCTATTATTTTTCTCCTTGTTTTGTACATTTTATTTCTTTTTATTTCATTGCGTCATTTTGACCTATATATTTTCTTTTTCTTTCTTTCATTCAAATTCTTTTTTTTCTCTTCCATTGATTTATCTCCTTCCTCCTATTTCTCCTCCCCCCATCTTTCATTATCATCTTCCTCCTATTTCTCTTCCACCTTCCACTTTCTTCCTCTTCCTCTGCTCTTTACCTCCTCTCCCTTTACCTCCTTTTCCTCCTACCATCTTTCTCCTCCTCCTCCTTCTCCTCCTTTTCCCCTAATCTCCTCCTTCCTTTCTCCTACCCACCTTCCCTCCTCCTCCTCTCCTCCTCTTTCCTCATTCCTCCCTACCACCTTTCCTCCCTCCTCCTCCTCCTCCTCCCTTCCTCACTACCCACCTTTTTCCTCCTCCTCCTCTCCCCACTTTTCCTCCTCTCCCTCCTCCTCCTCTTCCTCCCCATCGCCATCCTTCACGCTAAACATCTGTGAATACGGGACTAACACGGCAAATTGTGCGAGCTTTATATAGGTCAGAGACGATCGCGTGTGAAGCAGCTGTAGGGACATCCTGTTGTATCCTCAGGGCACCCTGGCGCATCACGCTGTATCATAAAACATAATTGAATGTGCGTTCATAATACCGGAGTTCTCTGTACTTCCTGGATGTTCTTTTTTTCATTTTTTTTTTTTGTGTTTTTTGTCTCTCTCTGTTTCTTTCTTTCTTTCTTTCTCGATATCTGTCTCTGTTTTTTCTGTCTCTGTCTCTGTCTCTGTCTCTGTCTTCTCTCTCTCTCTCTCTCTCTCTCTCTCTCTCTCTCTCTCTCTCTCTCTCTCTCTCTCTCTCTCTCTCTCTCTCTCTCTCTCTCTCTCTCTCTCTCTCTCTCTCTCTCTCTCTCTCTCTCTCTCTCTCTCTCTCTCTCTCTCTCTCTCTTCTCTCTCTCTCTCTCTCTCTCTCCTCTAGTTTTTTTGTCTCTGTAGTTTCTTGTGTGTGTGTGTTGTGTGTGTGTTGTGTGTGTGTGTGTGTGTGTGTGTTGTGTGTATGTGTGTGTATGTGTGTGTGTATGTGTGTATTTGTGTATGTGCTGTTTATGGATCTAGATATAAACACTTATCGATATGAATATACATAAACACTTTCACTTCTGCAATAACATCTAAAGGTACATGTCTAGGTAATGATAACGCTGCATTACTCTAGATAACTTATCTTATCTTCCTTATGTTTGTTTTACTTTCACGCTAGTTCAATCGTCCTTAAAAATCCTTATTTCTTTCTATTTCATGTAATGTCTCCCCGTATGTACGTTTCTCTCACTCTCTCTCTTTCTCTTCCCCCCCCCCCCTCTTCCCCCCCCCCCCCTCTCTCTCTCTCTCTCTCTTCTCTCTCTCTCTCTCTCTCTCTCTCTCTCCTCTCTCTCTCTCTCTCTCTCTCTCTCTCTCTCTCTCTCTCTCTCTCTCTCTCACTTCTCTCTCTCTCTCTCTCTCTCTCTCTCTCTCTCTCTCTCTCTCTCTCTCTCTCTCTCTCTCTCTCTCTCTCTCTCTCTCTCTCTTCTCACACACACACACCACACACCCACACACACACACACACACACCACACACACACACACACACACACACACACACACACACAACACACACACACACACACACACACATATTCAATGTTCAGTGCTCATCGCACTGAAACAAACAGAACCCATGTTATGCTAATTATTGTGTGTGTGTGTGTGTGTGGGTGATAAATGTATGAATGTATGTATGCACGTATGTATGTATGTATATGTGTACGCGCGTTGCACACGTGTGTGTCCAAGTAAAGAGCGAGTCTGTGCTCGTATCCTTGTGACAAATTGAAAAATAGACTTTCCGGCGCTGACGAAGGCTTCACCGAAGAAGGAAGTATCAGAGCTGATCTTCGCTTAGTCATGGTGTTTTATGGTGAAGATTATGATGCATATGTGGCTAGAGATGGCGGGGTGTGGTGGTGGTGGGAGGAAGAGGGGGAGGGAGAGAGGGGGGATGCGTGGTTTTGTGTATGATTTGAAATAAATATGATGATGATAATAATGGTAATGATAATGATGATACTAATAATAATAGTAATTGTAATAATATTGATAATAAAAGCAATAATAATAATAATGATTATAATGATATTAATGAAAGTAACAATGGTATTGAGGATGATAATAATAACATTCCTAGTGATAAAAATAATTATAATTATGATATCAAGAGTAATGATAATGACAAGGATAATGATAACAGTAATTAAAGCTAGTGATAGAGATAGTTGTAATGGTAATTATAGAAATGATAATGATGATGACGATAATAATAATAATACTGATAATAATGATGCTGGGGTTAACAACTGTGGTAATAATGATGTAATAACCATGATTATGAGAATGATAATAGTAGAGCAAAAACAAACAACAACAGCTAAGACAGAAATGACAAAGACTCAACTCCAACAGTAGATACAAACATAGTTATCACTCAGATAATCTCTATAATTCATAAGAGACCCGAACGAAAAAAACAGGGAAAAAAACAAAACGAAATTCCCTTAGTGCGATACGTGATTGATAAGGACTATCTCATAGACAGAATGGCCTTTGATCAAAAGAAAAGAGAGAGAAAAAAAGCGTCTTTGTTCTTGAGACTTTCAACTACCCCATTAGTGTCGCTTCGATAGTCTCCACCCCCTCTCCCTTCAATCCCCCCCCCCCACCCTCCGGCCTTCATCATTAGCGTCGTGTCACCATAGGTACAGTGTGGTCACCATAATGCTAGCGTGTGTGTTTACATCTTGCGCCGCTGTTGGTTTTATTATCCATTGCGTCATAAGCAACGGCATGATACATCGAGTAATTTACGTATCGTTCTCACAATACTGGATCCCTGACCGTACCTATCACCCCCCCCCCCCCCCAAGAATATACGCAGAATTGATATTGTTCTTGATAGTCATTATCAGAAATACTCGCATCCGATACAATATGTTCTCGGTATGAATTTGAATTTGATAGCGCTGTGTACAATTGCATCCTCTCAATACGTTTCCCCGCAGTGTTATTATCTACGAATACACTAAGTGAAATTTTAATAGGGAATTATCACACGGCGCGTAGCAGGCTCTCGATATTGCACAGTACTGCAAGGCCGGAAATTATTATTCAAGGGCCGCTGTTAACTGAATACTTGATAGCGGTACAAGTAACGCTTCAATTTACGATATAAAAAATAAAAAGTACAGTTTAGGTTGGATATGGATTTTCGGCATTTTCCTTTCGCTTTTGCATTCTCCTTTATCAATCTTTATGACACTCTTGCCAATGCCATTATCCAGTCATTGTCATTAATTACGGATACTTTCTCGTTAGGTTATTCAACTATCAGCAGAAACCTCAGTCATCGTTAACGAAAGGAAGATGTGTGATTTTCTTATTACTACGTGTTGTTGTATGACATGACACTGTCAAGGAGAATCCAGAATCTCTTCTTCATAAGATATTCATAAGATATTAGTTCGTCGTCGATGTTTTCTTATTATTATTATTATTATTTACATCATCATCATCATCATCATCTCATCCATCATCACTCATCATCATCATCATCATCAATACATCATCATCACATCATCATCATCATCATCATTCATTATCAATCATCATCATTATCATCATTCATATATTCATCTTCATATTTTATTATTACTATTATTATTCATCATCATTCATTA